>QGSO01000220.1:786535-1126148 GCA_011037825.1 Carya cathayensis | reverse complement strand
ATTTAGCATATATTTGTTTGAATGATAAGGACTCGAGTATATACGATTATGACAATTAAACTTGTCATATCAAGTGCAAAAAGGAAAGAATAAAGCCTCTATGCTGTTCCAAATGAACCGTCCAATTTGACCGCTGGGCAAAAGTTTTTTTTTTTTTTACTTAGTGATTAAAAAAGTGATTTTATGTGTATTGATATATATATTTTTTACTTAATGATTAAGAAAGTGATTAAAAAAATGTAAAATGAAAAAAGAAAAAACACTGGACGGTACACCCAACGATATGGGTCAGGTGGCATAGTAGCCTGACCCAAAAGGAAAACCAGCTTTAATTTGCTTATAAAATTGCACGTAATTGAAAATATGTTGAACTGTACCTGTATATATTTAAAAAAATATTTTAATCATAAATTTTTTTTATAAAAGTAAATTAAAAAATTGATGTAATTTGAAAAAATATATTAGATTATAAAATTAATTTTATTAGAAAACATATTTAATAGATCATATAAAACTATATCCATCTATAATTTTTTTTTATGAAATCTCTTAATAAGTACAATAATTCTTATATTTTAAGTTAGAACTAAACGTTTGCAGCCAAAAAAAAAAAAAAAGAAGTTAGAACTAAACGTGAAAGCATGTGGGTGTTGGTAATTTTCATGAATTCGATATTTCTCGATGCATTGGCCACGTTTTGGAGAAATGAAAAAAAGAAGTTGGTATTTTATTATAAGGAATGTAGGTAGATATATAGGTAGGTTATGTTGTTGTGTTCCCCATTTCCTTCACAGGAAGCATGCATGGACCATAATGACCCAAAAAGTAAGTGAAAGGGATGGTTCCCTTTGCCCTCTACCAACCCTATTTTAAGGAGCGCTCTCAGGTTGCCAATTGCCATATTAGGTTACATTGCACAACGGAGACATTCCATATGTTGGTGAGTTAATTTATTCCAGCTAACCCTTTTTCCTTTTAGATTTTCCAAGCAGGTAGCTTTGCATTTGAACAATCATAAGCATTCTGGCATATAATATATATATATATATATATATATATATATACACATGCATTTGTGGGTGCGTGTGTTATAAAATCCAGCTATTACAAGTCAGGGAAATGAAAATGCAGTGATATTTCACCAACAGTTGCATGTCATTTCAAATTACTGTACAATGCTCAAAAGTTAGGAGAATCAGAAGCTAATAATTTCTCTGAAGCTGGGGGGGGGGGGGGGGGGGGGCGGGGCCCTTTGATAAGATGAGAAAGGTCATATAGATGAAGTACCGCTTGCACGACTGAAAGTTCACCTCTTCTTTTTCTTTTATCTGGTTTTCTTTTTGGTTTGCTAAAATCAATTGAAAAAAATATATAAACATAACTATTTCATAATTCTAATACAATTTTTTTAATACGATATTACTGTTCTTTATTCTTTAAATTCAAATCCATCAAAACTAAACCAAATCCTAGTAAGTTCAGAAAATAATAATATTTTCTTAAAAATTATATAAGAATTATAAATAATTGTATTTATATATATTTTCTTTAAAAGAAAAAGTTTGTATAAAGATTGGAACTCCTACCATTTTGCAAACAGTGAACCTTTAATGCATGGGGCCCTACCATTTTATCGGTATTTACCAAATAAATGGCTAGGCCAACAAGAAGATACTATTAATATTGGAAAATCCTAAAGCCACCCCTGGTGGCTCCCGCTGAGGCCACTGCTGGCTTAAAATTTTATTTTTTATTTTTTATTTTCTTAATAATTAAGAAAAAATTATTTAATATTATTATAAATTTTTTTAAATTTTTTTAAAATATTTAAAAGTATTAAAAAATGATTTAAAAAAAAATAAAAAAACAAAAAATTTTTTTACTCAAGCGGTGGCTCCCGCTAGCGGTGACTGTAGCACCGCTCATTAATATTAGCATTGTTTGTTTCATATCACCTAATCTAATTATTTTAAATCTTAAAATAAAAAATAATATTTTAATAATATTATATTCAATTTTCAATTTCAATTTCATCTTATCTCATTTATGTAACCAAACTAAGCCTAAATTTAGTCTAATTGTGCAATAAAAAAAATTAAGAGATGATATAAAATTAGATGATCGAATTCGAAAATATATAAAAATAATGAATTATTCTTCCCATTAGACCTAATCACTAATAAAAAAAAGGAAGAGCAATCTATGGTTTGAGGAAAAAGAAGAAGAAGAAAGAGAGGAGGGAGACAGAAAGTACAATAATTTTGAGGGAGATAGAAGTCAAAGAGAGAGAACTTGAGGATAGTGATAGAGGGTCAAAGAGAGAGAGAGATTGAGGAGATAGAGGTTAAAGAGAGAGAAAGCTTGATGAGAGAGAGAGAGAGGAGGTTTTATGACAAAGAGCTTTAGGAGAGAGAGAGAGGTAGGTCCGTGAGAGAGATTGAGGAGAGAGGTAGATGAGAGAGATGAGTTTGGTGATAATATGTCTGACATTAAAAAAAATATGTGAAATGTGGAATAAATAGTCGCTGATGTATAACATATCTCAAAAACAATATATGAGAAGATGCATTGCATGTAAAAATATTTTAAAAAAAAAGGAAAAGTAATTGGAAATGGATAGAGAAAATAAAATGAGATCAAGTGAGTTCTAAATTAATAAATACTTTCCATTGTCGTTCAATTTACTAAATAAATACACGGGAGGTTTTTACCGGCTGCACATGAAACAGGTAAAATTTTTACTTGTTTGGCCTGCCGGCTGTAAAAGCCATCCCGTGGGTGTATAATTACTCTTTACTAATAAAACATTGCAAGTCTGAAAATCTCACCCTTTATTGAGATCTATCATCTACATAATGGGTTTATCCCTCTTAAAATTATGGAAAATATCAAATAAAAAGTAAAAGAAGGCTTATGCTTCCATATAACTTTTTAAGAAATGTTAAAGCTCTCGAATTTGGGAGATTTTTTTTTACCAAATTTTTTAAATTTTCTTTACTTAGTGATTGAGTAAATCTTTTTTAGTGATGTTGTGAATTTTTAAAAAAATAATATTTAAAAATATAAAAAAATAAATTAAAAAAAAACTTTATTCGGGTGACTTTTTTGGGCTACTTTTTCGGTAACTATAGTGTTACTCTTAATTTTTTTTTTTTTTTTAAAATTTATATGAGTAGTGCTGTTTGGACCCAAAAAATAAAAGATGAAGAGTAGGCAGAATAGTGTAAATCTATTTTTCTTTTAAATTTTATTTTCAATATTTTTTATACATCTTTAAATATTTTTTAAAAATTAAAATATACCAATTCAATAATAAACATTTCTTTAATTATTAAATAAATAAATAAATAATATAATCGGTCATGATTGTCGGTCCATTTTTCTGTTAAAAAAGCATTATCCGATTTATTTATGCTATTGAATACGGGATTCATGAATTGGTTATTAGTATGAATATCTTATCAATTAAGTAATCTTGTCTCTTTGCTTTTTTTTTAAGGACTCCATGTCTTGGCAATTAGATTTGTTTCACAAATTCTCGAACATTGTTGAAATTAATAATGTATAAACATTAGTTGATGGAGGACAACAAATTATGGGTATAGTGAAATCCCAAAGATTGATTCTTTTTATGAGACGTTGGGTGTCAATCAACTTTCTATAATCTATTTTACGCCAACCTTGGTGCTGTTTTTTCTTGGGGGAAGAGGGTTTCTGTACCATATTGTCAAATATGGCTCTCTAAACATAATTACTGACTTCATTTAAAACTCTCCTCTTTTTTTTTTTTAATTTTGTTATTTTTGTCAAAAATTATTGTTGGTTACAATCCCTGTCTCTGATGACGAGGAGGGTAGGATGACCATTAATGTGAAGATCTTTTCAGATATTTCACGAAGGCAAGGCCGCAAGAGAATGATTATATAATAATAATAATAATATTTGTAAAGTACATAATTATTGTGTAGTCATTTTAAAAAAATTAAAATATATTATTAAAAAAATTAATTTCTTTTAATATAAGTTTTATATTTATTTATTTTTTTAAAATAATTGTACGATATTTATATACTCACAACTGTAATTATTATTTCTCATTTTACAATATATAAAAATTATATATGTAATTACTTTTATGTATTCTTTTTATATTTTATTAATGTGATTATCTGTATCATTTTTTAATATAAAATAATTGATTTGACTAATTATATTAATAAAATATATAAAAGTGATTTTTATATAATAACTCTTCCATTGTAAGATACATGTACACGTATATTTTGGGTTAAACTAAGGAAGTATGGAATCTCGGGAAGAGTGCGCAAAGTGGAGCATGTCGTGTTACTGTGGCGAATCGTCTCTCACAATTTTGCAGCGAAAAAAGTGTTTGGAGAAGAGTTGGTTGCTAGGCGTTTCCTCGTTTGCTTTAGCGTACGTGATGAGGATTCTATCGGCTAAAGGGGTTGCAATAATATGTTTGTGGGTGGCCCTCTTTTTTTAATCGGCATTGACACTGTGATCCAGAATGCTGGTATTTAATTATTAGATTGTGCTGCCAAGATTACAAACCCTGTCTCTCTCAGAGAGAGAGAGAGAGAGAGAGAGGGGGGGATCTGACATTATTATTTATTGCAAACATTATGGCCTGACGTGGATGAATAGGAGGATATTAGGAATTTACTCTTTCTAAATGAGTCAACCAAAGGTAGTAATGGTTACTGCTGATTCTGGGCCAGTCAGAAACTTGATATCTTTGTTGGTTTTTGAATGAGCCCAAGAGCCCCTAAATGAGGAACATTGACATTCCAGCCTGCAATCTATGTATAGAGCGCTGTGAGGCTATTTGGAAGTTAGAAAACATGGTGTTGGACGGGATTAATGGCTTGGTAAACTTTGGTCGAGTTGAGACTTATAATGGGATATAATGGAGTATTCAGCTTCTTTTTCCTTTCATTCATGGACAGATTCTGTTAGTGTAGCATGCATAATTTGTGTTTTAAATGTGCCATTAAGTGTAGCCCTAGAGGAGTTGTTGGGACAATTCATGGGTTATCAATGCTGAGAATTGCTTAGTTATCAAGGTCTGTATTGATGAGGGCCCACAGAGATAATAAGGCACTGGCTACTGGGGCCAGAAGAGCATGCTTGTTGTTTACACGGAGGCTTTGGATATGATCCGCATCCTATCCAATGGTGACAATGCAACTTTCTGGGAAACTACAATGAACTTGTTCCTTGATGGTTAACAAAGCCTGTAGAGGGGATCATGATCGGCCACTCCGGGTGTTTCGTGGCGATCCTCCCCAGTTTTGAAAAGACGGCATGAGTCATAACACAAAGCTGGAAGAGATGGCAATGAACCATGCTAAAACAAGGATGCAAATCATGACGATTTGAATTGCCAAGAATGGGAATGTTTTGCTGAATCAATAGAAGTTGCAACTGAAATGTGATATATAGACTAGAATAGCATCCCTACAAATTGATCAAGGGATAACAGCATATGGGTAATTTTTAGTAACAGTAATCGCTGGAAATTTTCAATGTAGAAAGTAATGCCTAGTCTTGTAACTTACAAAATTGATTTTGATATCTTTTAAATAACATCTTTGAGTGCACAAAAGTAAGACCTGTACCTCTGTGCTAATCCAAAAATGCCCAGTGTGCCACCAGTATGAAGCATAACCACTTTTACAGTCCCTTTTGCTTCCTTCTCACTGAGCTGTGCCGCCAATTCCCAAGCAGCTAAAGTATAAACTGGATCAACTAGAATACCAGTATTCTGTGCAATTTGTTGGCATGCTTCTACTTCCCCTTCCAATACATTGCCAAATCTAGAGAGAGAGAGTTGAGTTTCAACAAATGCAAAAAGACAAAAAAAAATTAAAAAAAGGAGAAATTTAGTGAAAACACATTGACACAAGTATCAGAGGTTTGTAACTGAAAATGGTTCTCTTGTTAGATGTAGTGAAATTTTACTCAAGCTTAAATCTTTGCAGCTCTAGTTCCCCAAGCATCCTCATCTCCTAATTTGACAAGTTATATTCTGTTGTTTCCATTTCTGTCGAACTATTAATATTTCTCAAATATACTACCCAAATACACAATCAGTTTTGATAGATCACAAGTGCATTACAGCTATAATGGCAAAATATTTATCATTGGAGATAACGTTAAAATTGCATTGATAGATTACAAAATCAAATTAAATTTGTTAGAGGACATGGTTGTAATTAGTGTAACATATAATTGTCAATTGTATGTAACATATATATATATATATATATTGTTGAACATCAATGAATGATGTAAGAATTCTCTCCATGTTGTTCCCTTCATCTCCACCATTTTCTCTCCTTCCAAAAATCTTTGGGTGTATTTGCTATGTACATAACCTTGGCCCAAGCTTTGATAAGCTTGATCCACGTTCTACCAAGTGTATTTTTGTTGGTTATTCCTAGACTCAAACAGGATATTGCTACTATAGTTTTGTTCTTAGAGGCTACTTCATGAGTGCTGATGTTACCTTCTTTGAGTTCATACCTATTTCTTGGACACATTCGAATGTTGAGTGTGATTCTCTACCATTACCTATTCTTACACTTTCTCCTCCACACTCACCCAACCTTACCCAACCCTCCTCAGTGCCTCCCCCTGTTCCTCTATAGGTTTACTTGCGTCGCTTGCGGCCGCCGGCTCCCATGCCTCCACCAACTGTGTCTCCATCTTTAGATCTTGAGTTACCTAGTACTTTAGACTCTACGCCTACTGCTCTCCACAAAGGTACTCATTCTTGTGTTGCTCAACATCCAATTAGCCAATTTTTCTCATATCATGCCTTATCTCCTTCATTCTCATGCTTTACTTCTCAACTTTCAAAACTTTATATTCCTAAGACAGTTGAAGATGCTTTATCTGATCTAGGATAGAGGACAGCTATGAAAAATGAAATGGATGCTCTTCACCATAATGAGACATGGGGACTTGTTCCACTACCACCTGGTAAACAACACGTTGGCTGTAGATGGGTATATACAATTAAATTCATTCCTGATGGTTCTGTAGAATGTCTGAAAGCCCGCTTGGTTGCTAAAGGTTACACTCAAACATATGACATTGATTATGAGGAGACCTTCTTTCTAGTTTCCAAAATCTTCTCTGTTCGAGTGTTGATCTCACTTGCTGGTAATTTAGGCTGTCCTTTATTTCAGCTAGATGTTAAAAATGCATTTCTACATGGTGACTTGCATGAAGAAATTTATATGGAGCAACTACCTAGGTTTGTTGCTCAAGGGGAGTATCGAGGTACTGTATGTAGTTAAAAAAGGCATTATATGGTTTGAAATAATCTCCTTGAGCATGGTTTGGGAGGTTTTCTGATGCTATATTGGCATTTGGTCTTTATAGATGCTAAACAAAGCATTCGGTATTTCACCTACATAGTGATACAGGTCACATTTTGTTGGTTGTATATGTGGATGACATTGTAATTACTGGGAGTGACTACTAGAATTGTTATGCTAAAACAATTTTTACATGATCAGTTTTAAACAAAAGACTTCGGCAAGCTTAGATATTTTCTTGGAATTGAAGTTAGTGGATCTAGAAAGGGTATTAGCATAGAGATTGATTGTCAATTCATTCGAGATAAGATACTAAGGCTACGTTTGGATGTTGAGGTGATCTATGAATTGTAGTGAAAAAGTAATGAATAGTAGTAAAAAAATAGTGAATAGTTTGTAAATAGTAGTGAGGTAGTCTAAGGAGATCATCTCACTAGCCAAACACACTCTAAGTGGTGACATTTCTACACCTTTGTTAATTCTGCTAATCAACTTGCAGATATGTTTATTAAGTCATTGTGTTATAGTTAGTTAAAACTTATTTGTTCCAAACTAGGTTTATATGATATATATGCCCCGTCTTGAAAGGGATTGTTAGATGACATGGTTGTAATCAGTGTAACTTGTGACGGTATAGTTGTCAATTGTATGTAGTATATATATTGTTGAACATCAATGAATGATGTAAGAATTCTCTCCATGTGTGTTGACAAAATCAAATGACACTCCTAAATCAAAAGGCATTGCAAGATCCCATATTTTGTAAAACAGTGTCGAACGACCCTGCACAAGCTTGGACATAGATTATATAAGAGGCATGGCATACTAGAATGTTATATGATTGCCAATGCCAACACCCACTCCTGCTATGACTACTTCTGCTATTACTCACCCTTACAATATGACTAAAATGTAAAACTTCTATTCACTTTAGGACCTAAAACAAACTGATTTTCCACATGTTAGCCTTGCCCACTGTTTTTACAAGAAAGTGGAAACATACCACTTTTTTACCTAATATCTGACAGACACAAAAAAAAAAAAAAAATCATCACTTATCGTAGGTTTAAATTTTCTGCAGACACATGGAAAGGAAGAAGTTTTCTTCTTACCACGTCGTAATTATTTTTTAATAACATAAAATTGATATTCGTAAGAGAAAGTTTCCCATATAGAGTATCTTAGTCGTTGACTTCCTCTGCTTTGCACAAGGACTAATCCATATAAAAATCTGAGAGCAAAGATAATATATGAAATGCTCGATTGGAGTAACGCCATTAAAAATAAAACAGTGAAGGAAATGACATTTTACTTTCTTGGATGGAAACGTTGTACCCAATTCACCATTCCACTATCTTCTTCATTCAAACTGTGGTCAGTCAGATGAAAACTAAAGCACCTCTTGAAATCAGAAACCAAGCGTCTCTCTTGCTGTGTGTAACCATCCATTGTATCAGCCAGCATCACGGCAGTTACCTCCCAGGGAAGCCTGACAGGAAGCAACAGAAGCAATTACCATGCAGCCATAGTGTGCCTCTGAAGACTCATAGCATAACAAAGAATTGCAATCATTTATTCACTTCACCAAAAGAAAATAAAAAATGCATAAAACACACCCTAAACATAGGGCCCCAAGTGCTAAACCAACAGCGGTTGTCCCAGTACCAGCATCTACAACCAATTTCAAGGCCCTCTCTTTACCAAGTAAATGATTCTGGGATAAGTAATGAACAAGGCGAATGACACCTATGAGAAAGAAACCATTTTTGAGTAAAAGCAATTGTAGCAATCAATCGGCATCAGATAAGTGATAAAGAACCAACTTAAACCAGCCAAAAGTAATTGATTTACAAGAGAACAAGACACGGAAATACACTTTATTCAGTCAGCAAGTAGATATCAAATCTGATGAAAGCTTAATTCAACACAATCAAAGTTAGTGTTTCAAAAAGCACACTCATCCATTCAAACCATCAACTGAGAGTCATGCTTTCTTATATATGTACTTGGACTTCAATCAGAGTCATTATCATCAAGTAGAGTTACATATATAACAGAATGCCAAATCTTCAAAATGATATGCCGATGAGAAGAATATGCACATATTGCCTCCATCCAAAAATGCTCTCATGCTAACTCAATCACATAGAACCATTACAGAGCCAACAAAAGGAGAAAATAAATTTATCCCAAAAAAACATACAAATACGTATGCATGCAGACACAAATATGGTGCTTTATACAGAAACCCACAACTTTTGCCTATAGTATGGTTTCAGCCATTAAAACCATCATCTACCAATCATTTTCTAAATAATCACAAACAGTAACCACTGTTTACTCTCGTTTTTTTTTGTGCACAGTTGCCCATGTATCAATCATTTCTGTTTTCTAAAATATGTCCTTGGCTTTCAATCAAAATCATTATCATCAAGCAGAGTGACATCAATTACAAAATGTGAAATCTTCAAAAAGACATGCAGATGAGAATAATATGAGTTTTTATTCTACATCCAAAAAATGCTCTCATGCTAACTCAGTTACATCAAAACACTATAAGGCAAAAGATAAATTTATCCCAAAAAGGCATGCTAATAGGTGAACATTCAAACATAAACATGATGCTTTATATAGCAACTCACAGCTTTTACCTAGTGTGGCCACAGCATCCCCTGCACCTTCATTGACAATTACAACCTTTCTTGGATGGTTTTCAGCACTTCTGTTAGCATCCATTTGGATAAAGTCTGAAGTGCTAGAACTTTGAGTCGTAAAAGCAGCTTCAAGAATATCATTGAACCGTACAACATAACCACTGTTGCCTGCCACCAAATCAGCATGGCTTTTCAGCATTTTGTCCCTATCAGCATAGAGAGACCTTGGAACATATGTGACATTCCCATATAGTGTCGAAATCAGGTTATAACCAGTCAGAATTTCAGGCTGCTCCCCCCGTAGAAGCAAATGTGACTTAAGTCCTCTCTCTGCACATGAAACAGCTGTAAGACATGCACATGAACTCATTAGAAGCAACCCCTGTTATAGCTTCTATCAAAATGAGTGAAATCAAGAGGGGAAAATACATTGCATCCTCATAATACCATAGTTTTCACTTCTCAATTTGCACCCTATACTGCCACTTTCCAGAAATTTCCACCCTTAGTTTAGATTTGGCTGTTAAGTTCGTTGAGAAATCAGACATATGGTACAATCTTGTGATCAAGGATGCAAGTTGTCCAAAAGTGAGAGTTTCGGGAATTGACAGGTTGATAGTTTGGGACGCAAATTGAAAGAAATGAAGTACTATTGGGCTAAAGAATATTTCCCAAAAATAAAGACAAAATATACCACCACTATAGCTGAGGTGAGAAATTTCCTACCAACGGCTGCCGCATGAGCACTTTGACAACCTCCACAAGTAACCTAGAAAATGTCCCAGTTGAACGTTATTTCGTATGAGAGTTCCTAAAAATGAAAGATATATTAATTGGTATTATAAACGACATAGTTCACGTTTGTGAAAATAAAATGGGGTAAGAACATGGGCTATGATCCCTCCTATGGTTCACCACCCAAGCAGATTTCTAGTTCAAGGATCGAATAACTTGAACAGACAACCAGACACTCTAGGCGCAATTGCATGACCTTTGAAAATTTATAAATGACGTCAACATGATCAAATGTCCAAAACCATCTGCTACACAGAACTTCACTGAAACATATAGCACATTGTTCTGTTGATCAAAATAGAGCACTTATGCTAATGAACCTACACAATCATTTACTGAGCCTACTCATGCATATAGGTCCATGAAAAAATAATGGGATACTACTCCATAGGCCCTGTTTCCCATTGTGCATAGGTATCACAAAAGGAAGAATATATGTTCAGAAGCAAATAAAGAGAATTATTAAAACATGGAAACCAAGGGATATTCCAGTTAGAAAGAAGATATTTTTCACATACATTTACCATCCTATATTCGAAATGAATATAAATAACATAATCATACCACGTCACTCACTGAGTGATCTTCAATTAGAGGAAGCAGTCCGTCCAATTTTCTCGCTTTATTACCGTTCACCAATGGATGCAACAAATCATCCCTCACAATATAGAAGGATGGATTCTGGTCATCCTTTAGCATCATGTCATCACCAAAGGATGGTTGAGTATTGTTTAATAGGGATGCATAACTGAATGGTCCACCTCTATGTCCTACTTTTGTAGGAGGAAACATTACTTGGTGAATTTTGGTATCGGGGTTGGGCAATGCCCATCTTCTATCAAGCAATTTAGAGACGAATTCTTCACCGTTTAGTTTCGCTTTGGGAACACAACCCTGGCAATCAGGGGAAAAACCAATCATAACCATAAAGTCTAATTCCTTCGAAACCCACATACTTGATAATATCCAAATCAATGAAAAAAACACAGCGTTGTAATACGATGACACGCACGGTGAAAATATACACTTCAAATTGCGTACAGAGAGAGAGAACCTGAGGTCTATGTAGAAGCTGGGCCGAGTGAAACCCGTTTTGAATGGCCGCCATGGCGCCTTTGCTAGCTGAACCGTGGAGCTTCATATCCAACATTATCACACAAATTTTTCCCTATTCTTCACATTTTCTGTTGGAACTTGGTCCGTGTAAATTGTCGTTTCTAACTCTAGCTACATGTCGTGTTATCTCTATTGAGTACGACATGCCGTTTTAGAGCTCTTTTGAGGAATTCTCTTGAGTTTGCTGGGCCTTATTGCGAAGAGTCAAGAGGCTGAGCCTCCTGATACTACTCGGGGTGGGCAGCGGAGAACCACCTCCTGCCACCTGTATCCACCACCCTGGTCCAGCCTGGGTGGAGCAAGCAACCGAGCCCGCCCCCCTTCGCACCCCCGATTGGGCTTAAGCCCAACCCAAAAACACACACACACGTATAGACCAAAAGGGGCAAGTAGAGGCAAGATAAATAGTAAAGAGACTAGATAACTAGAGTGAATCAGATAATTGGAGTGATAGTGTAGTTAAATAAAATTTGGAGTAATAATAACGAAAGTAGGACTAGATAACTAAAATTAATAAAAGCAGGACTAGATACTGGAATCAAATAGAAATAATGGAAATTATGACAAACAGAAGATGAATATAAGTAGAAACAGTTGTTTATTCCAAATAACTTACAAAATATTATGAGGAAGGTTGGACAAGAAAATGTGGTATCAAAGAGAGATGGGAGAAAAAAAAGTATTTTTATTATAAAAAGGTTTTGTTTTTTTTTTTTTTTTTTTTTTTTTTTTTTTTTTTCTCTTATATGAAGAAATAGGTTTCTTATAAAATTCATCACGCTTAGTATAATTTTTCAAAGCGTGAGTTTTGTAATTACTAGGTTTATAAACACATGTGCTTCACTGCTTCTGTCTAGAAGGAGCAATAGGAGGAAGACCAAATTGATTACAGAAATAACCTATTTCATATTTAGGTTTCTTATTATTCTTCATCTATTGACGAAATATTTTTTTTATTTTTTATCATTAAACATACTAATACCAAGCTTCTAAATTGTACTGATAATATCACCATAAGTGTAGTCATCATAATTAAGAAGTCCTGAGATATCAGTAAGCTCATCCTTAACTTTGTGAACAAATAAATAAGGTAATCCATCAATGAACTTTTCTTTTCAATAGGGTTTTTGACTATCATCCTTAAGCATAACTCTAGAAAGAAAAATGTCTTGATACCATCTATAATCAGACATTTGATGGCATCTCAAATTATTCAAATAATCACTAAGAAAATTAGTAATGTTGGAGGGAGTTCCAACAAAATGTTTAAGGATAGTTTAAATCAAAGTATTAACACCATCAAGAATACCTCTTCCTATGGTAGTATAAAAAATAGGCAAACCTTCATCATCATGCTTAATTGCATTCTGAATGGTTTCTTTTGCTTCTCTTGGGAGATGCTTATCCCGCAAATGTCGAAGCATACCAGAAAATCTTGTAGTTAATAAATTAATGGTCTCAGTTTGGCTAAAACTGTTGTTATTAATATAGGCATTTGCAACCATGGACATTTTATTCATGGTATTGAGAATTTCTTGTTTAGAGAGTTTATTAGCAGAAGAATCAGTATATGATGATTCATATGTAGAAAAACTAGAAACAACTTCTTTGCCATTGTTATTTAAAGCACGGGTAAAAGGTTATTCTTTCTTTAAATCAACAAGTATTTGATTAATTTTATCAAGAGTATTGGCTTGTTTGGTCCTAGGACCTTGCCTATTTTTTGGTAAAATAATAATAGGTTTTTCAATTTTGGAAGTCGAAGTAGAAATAGGACTTTCGACCTTTTCTTCAATACGATTCAATTGCTGACCTATAAAATGAAAAGCTTGATTGACAAAATTGTTTTGTTAAATAATCTTCTCTATTTCAGTAAAAGTAGTAGCTTTAGGATCAACATTGAATACTTTGAAGGAAGAAACATTTATGCTCCCTTATAAGAAATAATAATTGTCTCTAAAGGAGGGTGACTTGATTTAACTATTGTCTTTCATTCTTCCTTGACAAAATTGGTTTTAACAACATTTAAACTATGCTTAGAAACATAATAAATTTCAAGCAAATCAAGTATATGCTTCCGTAGGGTATTCATTTTTTTCTCTCCATTTCCTTTCAACACATAATTTTTCAAAATAAAAAGTATCATGATAATATTTTTTCTTATCACTATATTTAGCAGAATTATATTAATTATATGAAGCAATTAAATCAATCTCAAAAACTCTAATAATCATAGTAAGATGGTTGTGATGAATAGGAGTAACCATATATGAAACTATTGGGGATAAAGATGAAGTATCTACTTCTTCTTTATTAGCTTCTTCATTTTTTACTTTACCTTTAAATACGTTGGTATCCTTGGTAGTGTAATAAGCAGAAGTAACCTGAGACGAGGTAGAAACCAAAGTTTTTAATACTGTATTGGAGGCCATACCAGTCAAGGCATTGGAACGTATATTTCGATACCGGTACCGTTTCGGAATAGTTGATATATGAATAAATTATATATAAAAATATATAAAAATTATATTCTAAAATAATAGTCTATATATGAATGAATTATATATAAGTACATGTATATAAATTATAAATAGCCTGGTCTGAACTGTGAGTTAAAAAATGAGTTTGCAGTTTGAAGAAATGAAAAAAAGAAGAAGAAAAAGTAAGGTTGAAATATCGGCCTGAACGGGCTGAAATATAAGTCGGTAAATGCTAAAATATTGGCCGGTACGACCAGTACACCTGGTATTTAAGGCAGTACGAAATGAGGGTATTACCTATACTGGACTAGTGGCTGGTATGACATATACTGGTTGTACTAGCCGGTACGGTACAATATCAAAAATACTGGTAGAAACACTTTTTAGTTTTAGATCAGGTTTTTCAGTTTTTAACTGAATCTTCTGGAAAGTTTATGAGATTTTGGTCTCTTCTTTCCAGGTTATCAGCAATAGAACAAAATAACATCTAGTTCTAGCAAAAGAATTTCTTTTTTCGTTATTTACTAGGGGTTTATCAAAACTAATTTTAATAGTACCATTCAAATATTTATGAATATAATCAAAGTTAAGCTCATTAGAAATAACCTAAGCAGGAGGAACTTTATGTTCCAAAGTCCATTCATCAGGAAGAGTAATATCTTTCCAATTAATAATTTTTGGAACTTGAATATTAGCATCAGAAGTAGAATTTTGAATTAACAAAGTTTTATTTCCTAAAGTTTTTAAATAGTTTTAGGATTTAAATTAGTTTTTAATATCCGATAATAAATACGATAAACTATGGCAAGAGGTTTGCTACCTTTTTCCATATCATGCCCAGATGTCAGAATATTTAAAGTCAAAGTTTTAAGAATGTTAGAATCATCCAAAGCAAGAGTTAAATCAGGATAACCATCAGAGTAGAGAGGACCACTAAACAAAGAAGATTGAATCATACCAAGTATGTTGGTTTCAAATTCTTTGAACCTAGCATCGCGCAAACAAATAAGTACCGAAGCATTGATGTCTTTCCTCGTGAGAGGTTTAACAACAACTTGAACACGACCAATATGTAGAAATTTATTACCTTTTACTAGAAAATCTTGAATCAATTTTTTTGTTAAACAGGCAACATTTCTCATGGGTTTTAAAAATAGTATAGGTTTGTTCAACAATTTTTTAATATTGAACTTAGTCTTAAAAGTAGACTGAACCCAACTGGTTTTGTAAATAGATTTAGCATCAATCTTTGGAATACTTAATTTATTAAAATCAACATTATCAGTTAAAGTCTTCCTCATTAATGATAACACGAGGTATACTAGATATAACACTAATAGACATATTAGAGCCAAATATTTTATTTATCATGAAATCAACCAAAACTAAACTTAATACTCACTAATCCTATCTTTACTCATGTACATGTTGCATTTTGTAACACATACCCTAGGGTCAACAATTTATCCACTTATGCCCTAAACGCTCTTTCTAGCAAAACGAGTCTTATAAACACGGTCTTTGGGATTCTTTACATCTAGGGTGGCACCAACAGAAACAAGAATTGAACAAGATTAATAAAGTACGAAGTAAAGAATGAGAGACAATACAATAGATGAGATGAACATATATATATAAATCACCTTCCAGAAGCCAGAACCTATTGGCTTCGATACCAAAAGGGGCGGAAGTATAAGCAAGATAAGTTGTAAAGAGACCAATGACTGAAGTTGAAGTAGGGACAAGATAACTATAGTGAACTAGATAACTGGAGTAATAGTGCATGTAAATAAAATTTGGAATAATAATAATGAAAGCGTGATGCTAACAAAATCCTATAATCGCAGCGGAAAGGTAAAATAACAATTGTACAGGAAGATACAAATCCCAATCCAAAAGCTTTCATACTCACCAAAACACATTTAAACTATATGTAATTCTTCCTTTAATAAAAAATACTGTTACCATTTACAAATGTCCATAAAATCATGTCCCTAAATATTACAAGCCTCATGTTCTTAACAAATCATTTTCCATTAAATACCGATTTTCAATAATCATGTCATCAAAATATTACAACATATCTTGCCAGTTGTAACAATTACTTCAATTCAACTCCTCATAGTACGTTTGTCTGCACTTCTTCAAGATCCTACTCAGAGTTATCCTGCAAGTGGAAAGCATGTTGAACCTTTCTTCTTTTCTTCTACAAAATACAAAAAGTTATAGAACATGAAGCAGAAGAAATAGTATACTAATAATTTCAAACACAAAAGAAGCTTACGTGCACTAGGCACTCCTCTTTGTGTGAAACAAAATCAGCAACATTTTTTGAATTTATTGCCATATTTTCAAGTTACCTTAAAGAACTTATATACCATGTGTGAATTGGGAAAACAAGTACTTCAATTTAGAAAATGATTTTGGGTAGTTCACACAACATATTGGAGGTCCAACCTACCTTGAGCTATATGTTATACATATTGAGCTAAATAAATTCTTTTTTTCCCGAATCATGGGTTTGTTGTCAATTTAGACTATAAAGTTAATGTGGTCATTTATATTTATGAAGTTTCAAATTGTTGTAAATATGGTCATTCATTCAAATACGTTATTGCTCCTTATAAATGTAAACTATGTTGTTCTTTTTCAAAGTTTCTATAACAAAATAGTAAGTTCAAAGGATTTTTTAAGAAGTTTGGTTGAGTGGCACTTCAACAAGCGTTTAACTGGTTGAATTACCTCTCCATCATCCTCAACCAAATCATGACCTTTCTTGGTCCTCCCCAACTCGCTCTTACTTGACTCTTTCTACCCCAACGTTGGCTCCATCTCAGACGTGCACATAGTAAACATTACTCGGCATGATGCCTTAGTCCTACTTGGGATCTGACGGAAGTCGAGGCGTCATGATATATAACAATAGTTACATACCTCTTACGCTCGTGACAATAAATATAGCATGATACTAGCAATATCCTATAATCGTAGCAGAAAGGTAAAATAATAATTGTACTAGATAATATAAATCCCGATCCAAAAGCTTTCATACTCACCAAAAGACATTTACATTACATGGAGTACGTCCTTTAATATAAAATATTGTCACCATTTACAAATGTCCATAAGATCATGTGCCAAAATATTACAAGCCTCAATGTTCTTAACAAATTCTTATCCACTAAATACATATTTGGAGTAATCAATTCTTTAAAATATTACAACAAAGCCTGCCAGCTCTAACAACTACTTCAATTCAACACCTTATAGTTTGTTTATGTACTTCTTCAAGATATTACTCAAAGCCATCCTGCCAGTGGAAAACATGTTGAACCTTTCTTCTTTTCTACATTGGAATACAAAAAATTATAGAACATTAAGTGAAGTAATTGAATACTAAATAATTTCAAACACAAAAGAAGCTTACGTGCATTGGGAACTCCCCTTTGTGCGCCTCAAAATCAACAATATTTTCAAATTTATTGCCACATACCCAAGTTACATTCTTCTTATGGACTATGCGTGAATTGAGAAGACAAATTCTTTGATTTACAGAATGATTTGGGGTAGTTCACGTAAAATATTGGATGTACAACATACCTTGAGCTAAATGTTATACACATTGAGCTAAATAAATTATTTGTCCCCCTAAACTTGGGTTTGTTGTCAATTTAGTCTATAAAGATAACGAGTAGTCTATCAAGTCTTATAAATGTAAATCATGTCATTTGTTTTCAAAGTTTTAGTAACAAAACAGTTAGTTCAAAGGAATTTTGGAAAATGTTGGTTGTGTGGCACTGCATCAAGCTTCTAATTGGGTGAATAACTTTTCCTCATCATCAACCGGTACTTAAGGAAGTACCTCGCTCTTTCTTCGGAGTGTGAATGAGCTTGCTATCAAGTAACTGGGCCCGAGTAAGGACATCCCGTGCATATTTCAGTTGACTGATAAAAAGACCATCAGTAGTGGAGGTGGCTTCCAAACCAAGAAAATAACTGAGGGAACCCAAATCTTTGGTAGCAAACTCGAAATTGAGCTTGCGAGTGAAGCTGTCAAGAAGAGAAGAGTTGTTGCCAGTAAGAATAATGTCATCAACATAAAGGAGCAGATAAATAATATTTGAATGCTGATGAAACACAAAAAGAGAAGTGTTAACACGACTGCAAGAAAAACCAAGTGTAATGAGAAAGGAACTGAAACGCTAAAACCATGCACGAGGAGCTTGCTTGAGGCTATAGAGAGCTTTTTTTAACTGACAGACATGGTCGAGGTAGTGAGGATCAACATACCCGGGAGGTTGCTCCATGTAAACAGTTTCAGTGATAGTACCATTGAGAAAGACATTCTTGACGTCCAGTTGACGAAGAGGCCATCAATTTGTAACAGCAAGAGAAAGCACAACACGAAAAGTAGTGGCCTTGATAACAGGACTAAAAGTGTCATTGTAGTCAAGTCCAGGTACCTGAGTGTAACCTTTGGCAACAAGGTGGGCTTTGAGGCGCTCAATGGATCCATCGGGTAGACATTTGGTCCGAAACGCCCATTTGGAACCCACAATGTTGGTGTTAGGTGGCCTAGAGACCAAGATCTAGGTACGATTGTTCTAGAGAGCATGAACTTCGTCATCCATGGCAGCAAGCCAAGCATGATTCTTGGCAGCAGATTTGAATCCTTTGGGCTCGGTAGATGCAAGCAGAGCATAGAGAAGACCAAATGAGCCCAAAACACTGAGGTTCGGCGGATGAAGAGTCTTGAAAATACTAGCCTTTGCTCATGTGAGCATTGGGTGAGAACCCAACGGAAATGCCGGAACAGGAGAATCAATGCCAGCCGCAACAGGAGGAAGGCTAGGTCCTGAACTGGTAAAGAGGAACCTGCAAGAGAAGGAGGAACCTGCAAAGACTCATCCACTGGGTCAGTACAAATAGCACATTGGTTAGATCTAGATGGAGTAATATGTAAGGTATGGTGCATAGTGGAGGGGGGTCGGTATGGAGAGTGTTGGGTTCAAGAAAATTAGAAAAATTAAGGAATGATATGGGCTGAGTGTGAGAGCTAGAATGAGAGGGAAAATGAGTTTCATCAAATTGAGCATCCCGTGTGATATATAGCCTAGATGTAGAGGTGTCATGACAGCAATCCCTTATGAGAGGGGCTATAATCCAAAAAAATGCAAGGAATGCTACGAGAAGAAAATTTGTTAGGCATATAATCACGCAGAAAAGGGTAAACACAACAACCAAAAGGATGAAAATTTTCATAGTTAGGTGAAGAACCATAGGGAATCTCAAAGGGGGACTTACCTCCAAGAAGCGATGTGGGTAAGCGGTTGATAATGTAGGCTGCAGTGCTGAAGGCGTCAACCCAGAAGCGAGGGGAAAGATGAGAGTGGAAAAGAAGGGCTAGACCAGTCTCAGTTACATGACGATGTTTTCTTTTGGCGTGACCATTTTGGGTGGGTATATATGGGCATGAGAGTTGATGGTGAATGTCAAAAGTGCGAAGATGTGCTTTGAAGCGATTGCTGGTAAATTCTGCACCACCATCACTTTGAAAAATTTTGATGCTGGTGGAATGTTGATTTTCAACAAAATTTTGAAATTGAATGAAAATGTCATAAAAGTCAGATTTTAATTAAAGAGATAGAGCCAAGTGAATCAAGAATTGTCATCAATGAATATGACATAATAAATAAAACCCAAATTTGATTTGATAGGGGAAGGATCCCAAATGTTGCAATGAATAAGATCCAATACATGAGAGGACCTATGTTCATTCCGAGCATATGGTAAGTGATGATTTTTGGCAAGTTGGCATGTATCACACAATGTTGGAGAAGGCAATAATGATGTAAGATGAAGATGACCTTTTTTTATTCAAAAGAGAAATAATGGAATGGTTTACATGACCAAGGCGAGCATGCTATAAATCCTAAGAAGCATGAAGATCTTTATTCTTAAGAGCGAAAATAAAAGCAGAGTTGCCGCGCTCCAGCACATATAGACCATCGTCTCGTTTACCGGTTGCCACCACCCTTCCTGTTTGACGATTTTGCGCAGTAAAAGAATTATTAGTAAATGTAACAGAGAGAGGAAAATTAGATGTTAATTTACTAATTGAGTGGAGATTTTTGGTGAGATGGGGAACAACTAAAACATTCAATAAATGGAGATTGGGGATAGGAGAAATGATACCGGTATGAGTAATGGGTAGGGAAGCACCATTCCATACAATTACACAATCCTTACCCGTGTAGTTACTTGAGTGGACCAAAGTGGAAGGGTCTGTGGTCATGTGGGCTCCAGTATCCAAATACCAGTCGCCGGGCTCGGGCCCATTTAGTGCACAAGAGGCATTGAAAGCCTCGGCAAGGTGAGTTGTAGATTCACCCCGTGCATACCTCTGGTTGCACTGGTCGGCATAGTGACCCTCCTGTTGGCAAATTTGGCACCGTGGTGGACGGCATTGCTGACCGGAGCGGTGGCGCTGGTTCGGCTGCCCGTTGCTGCGGTTGGAGGAATGGTTTCCATGGCCATTTTGAATGCTCTGTTGCGGACAAGAGGAAGAGTTCCTCTAGTTGGACCGATAGTGGCCACCATGGTTGGTGGCGGTGAAGGCAGCGGAGGGTGGAGGAGCCGATTGTTCAAGTGATTTCTGAAGGAGTTCGAAACTCTTGGCCTTGGAGACAAGATTAGCAAAATAGGGCAGGGGAGTTTGGGCCATTTGGGCGGTGGAGAAACTGGTGAAATCAAACCCAAGACCCCAGAGAAACCAGTGCGATTTATCAGTGTCGTCGAAGGGCCGTCTGATGGCATGAAGTTGATCACAAAGGGATTTGAAGGTGCAGGCATACTCAGAGACCGTGCGTGTTCCGCATTTCATCAACTGTAGATCGTCTTTGAGATGAATTTCGCTTGCTTTGGAGTGATGGCTGAAGGTGTTTTCAAGTGTAAGCCAAACCTCATGTGAGGTAGAGAGATCCACAACCTCAGCCATAGCTTCTTCAGTAAGGGAGGAGAGTAGGAGGCTTAAAAGGCGTTGGTTAGTTTGCTTCCACGCCAGGTGTTTGATATTGGGTGTCTGAGAGGTGGGGGGATGAAACCGTGGGGGAGGTTCTAGATAGGGCTTGTGATACCATGAGAGGATTTGATCAAACCACCACACTTCAAACGTGGTGAGTATGCTTCTATATATATGCAATGTTTAAATAACGTTTAATTACATAAAAGGAAACTAGAATCAATTTGTACAATGGAATTCCTAGAACTGAGCTAAAAGATATTAAGCCTTGAATCAAGGCATAGTTTCCTTAATAATCCTAACCTCTCTCTTGATCCTTCCTAACTAGTTCATACCTGGCTCTTTCTACCCCTTCATCTAACCAAGCTTACTCCACCCTACTATTTCACAGGTACTTAAGGAAGTAATTCAGACTTGATAATGAAAGTCATACTCACGCATGGCTATGAGTCATGCTGTTACAGTAAAGAAGTATTGATCTATGACAAGCTAAAAAACAGGTTGGCTCCATTTCAGATGTGCACTCCAACAAGCATTACCTAGCACGATGCCTCAGTCCAGCTTGGGATTTGATGAAAATCGAGGCCTCAGGATATGTAACAATAGTTACACACCTCTTATGATTGTGATAGTAAATATAGGATGATGATAACAATATCTTATAATTGTAGCATAAAAGTATAATAACAACTGTATCAGATAATCTAAATCCCGATCCAAAAGCTTTCTTACTCAAAAGACATTTACATTACATTCAGTTTGTCCTTATACAGAATAATGTTACCATTTACAAATGTCCATAAGATCATGTCCCGAAATATTACAAGACTCATGTTCTTGACAAGTCATTGTAGACTAAATACAGATTTGCAATAATCAAGCCTTTAAAATACAAAGAACCTTTCTTCTTTTCTTGTGTGGAATACAAAGAATTTATAGAACATTAAGCGAAAGAAATTATATATTATATAATTTCCAACCCATAAGAGGCTGACTTTCATTGGGCACTCCTCCTTGTGTGCCACAAGATCAGAAGCATTTATGAATTTGTAGCCACATGCTCAAGTTACTTTAGACTTCTTATGGACCATGTGTGAATTGGGAAAACAAGTACTCCAATTTACAGAAGGGCGCTTTCACCATTCAACCATGGATGCAAAGAGACTCATCGAGTGAACTAGGGGTTTGTATTCCTTCTTGATCTCTCTCTCTCTCTCTCTCTCTCTCTCTCTCTCTCTCTCTCTCTCTCTCTCTCTCCTGAACTACCGCTCTTTTCCCATGCCTCCTTCACATGTTGTCTGCCAACGACAACTGGTACTTTTGGGTGAGGCACCAAACTCTTTTCTTTTTCTATTTTATTTTTCCAAGGGCACGTCCCCCCCCCCCCCCCCCCCCCCCAAACCCCTTGTTCAAAATTCTAGTACATGATATACTAGTCTATAAAGTTCACATGCACAGTTATATCAATCAAATTTCAAAATGCTGTTAATAGGGTCATTCAGTCAAATACGTTATTGCTCCTTATAAATGTAAACCATCTCATTTTGTTTTCAAAGTTTTAGAAACAAAACAGTAAGTTCAAAGGAAGTTTTAAAAAGGTTGGCTATGTGGCACTGCATCAAGCTTCCAATTGGGTGAATTACATCTCTACCATTATCAACCAAATCCTAACCTCTCTCTTGGTCCTCCTAAACTCGCTCTTACCATGGTCTTTCTACAACTTCATCTAACCAAGCGTACTCCACCCTACTATTTAACAGGCACTAGAGGAAGTAATTCAAACTTGATAATGCATGCATTGTAACACCCTGCCTAACCATTAGGATTAATCTTCAAACGCCATTAGCTTAAGCTTACGGTTTTGGGCTTTAAATATTATTATTATTATTATTGTTGTTGTTGTTGTTGTATTATTTTATTTGTTTATTTATTTTATTGCATTGAAGATAGTTAGATTTATTTAAACTATGGCACTTAGTGTCATTAATTATTAAGCATGAAAGTTAAGAGAAAGCAAGCCCATTAGTAATTCTATTAAGGCCCTTGGAACTTTAGGACATTAATGAGCCAAGCCTTAGAAGCCTTAAACCAAGCCTCGTAGCAACACAAGCATTGGTAGAATAGTCTTGGTAAGGATTGGCCCAAGTATGAGAAAGGCATAAGGCCTTTTGGGCCTAATTTGGTGTAGGCTTGATGTGGCACCCTAGACTCACACATACGAAAAGACAAGAATCGTAATACGAGGATGTTGATAACACGAGTCACGCACCCCAAAAGACAAGTGATAAGTGTGTGTACATGCAAAAAGTGTACAACAAAAATTGCAACTGATATATTAAGCGTAGTCAACTAAGTACCAGAATTTTAAATACAAAACAACCAAAATAAAAGCATTTAGAAAAGTTTATACAGTTATCCAGTAAAATAAAGTAAAAGTAAAATTACATAGTCAAAAAGGGATACAAATCCCATGATAAAAAAAGCCACCACAAGTCGCTCCTCCAGAGGAGCCAACCCCTCAAGCTCAACGTCATCATCTATATTAAAATCTACGATTCCATAAAACAAAACTGTAGGGTAGGAATATTACGTGAAATTATGAGTCTCAGTAAGTAATCAACCAAACAATTCACGAGATAAAAATATATTTAAACAACCAACATGTATGTAATGCATATGATGAAAAATGCATGAGACCAGAACCATCATTTTCCCGAAAATGACCATTTTTTCAATGCATGCCAAAAATTCCATTTGGCCCAAAACATGTCCATTAAAAATACCAACTGCCAATTTTCCAGAAAATAGCCCAATTATAAATCCACAATTTTTCCAGAAAATAGCCAACATATATCCATTTATCTTATATGCACCATGATCTCCCCTAGGTACCATCCGCACATCCTGGCTTTTTTCGTCACACTATGGGTAACAACCGTGCATGTGAATTAGTAACGAGCGATGCCCAGTTTCACACCCTACACGTTAGTGACCAAGTATCCTCTAGCCCTCGTTAGCAAAGGGGCTACGGAGTTATCACAAGAGCGTTACCATCTCGTCATATCCCATTGTCGCCCATCGACAACACAGGGGATGTCATTTAGTTTTATACTCTCCTGAGTGACCAGAGTAGCTCCACCTAAATAATACCCCTTCTTAACTTGGGGTCGTGATACGTACGCACCCAAAAATCTTTTCTCAATACGAAAATCCAGTTTTCAATCATGAAACATGAAAATGCATGCAATAGTATAATGGATGTCATGACACATCACTCATCAGATAAAAATATACCAATCATAGTCCAACTCCACAAATAAACCCATCCTCCAATCCAGCCCAAGGCCCACATCTGACAACAACCACAATCCATAAAACCCACACTCCTCGGACCCAAGGCCCATCACAACCAATTAGATTGCAGAAAATAAGTTAGTGTAAAAATATATTTAAATCTCAATAAATTCTTTGGAAAATTACTTATAATGATGAAAAGAAAAACTCTGGAAAATCAAACGTGCAAGCACCTGATTAACGCTAAAATCGAACCAAAATTAAAATCACCAACTAGCACGGTTTGAGACTAAAATGGAACTCGAAATCAAGGAAATACTAGGTGAAATTTGAGGGAGAAATGGACTGATTACAAGGGGTGAAATCTAAAAGATGGTGGCTGAAAAATGGCATCCACGACAAGAGAAAAAAAGAAAAGAAAAGAACAAGCCAAAACCAGAACAAGGTTCATGGGTAGGGGGGCTAAAAACAAGGCATGGGTTAGGGCTAAAAACAGGGCACTAAAGGCACACAAATTTGAGGAAGGAAAAATAGAAATGGAGATGAATAAAGAACCATGAAAACCAGAATATGGGTGCACGGGTAAGGGCAAAAACAGACCATGGTGAGGAAGAAAAATGCTAGATATGCAAAAGGGTTTTCACAACAAAACACATAATACCAAAGGACGAGAGAGAGAGAGAGAGAGAGAGAGAGAGAGAGAGCCGAGCATGAAATGGCTCACGGGTTGACCTACAAAACCAGCAAAAATAGATGAACAAAAATAAAAACTAAAGAGAAGAAGAGGAGACATGGTCATCAGCAAGTAAACCGAAAATCCAAGAGTTTGAAATTGAAACAATACCAATCAAAGATGAAGAGAGAAGGCTTAAGCACAACATAGATTTTGTAGAAGAAAAGAGGAAAATGAAATGAAGAAGAAGAGAAGCAGCGGCGCGGGGCAAAGAAGAAGAAATGAAGAAGAAAAGAACAAAGCCCTAAGAGTTGAAGCCAAAAAAGACGTCGTTTAGAAGAAGAAAGGGGCTGAATGTAAACCCACGGGTTGGGCTCTAAACTGAAAGGGGCTGGACCCAAAATTAGAGTAAAAACCCACTAAAAACAAGCCCTATTTGAAAAGGAAGGGTCCAATAAAATAAAAAGACATAATAAAATAGATAAAAGATAAATAAAAACTCTACAACTAAATATTAATAAAATAAAACAATAAAACCCAAGAATAAAATAATTTAAAATAGAGAGAAATTTAAATAATAATAAATAAAATAATTTATTTAATTAAGGGGTATCACATCCTCCCCCTTAAAAGAAAATTTCGTCTACGAAATTGGCAAGGTCAAATATTCACGCTAAGGCAAGTTATAAGATTCTACTAAGAGTAAGCTTAAGAAGACATACTGCCAGTATCACCCAAACAAATACAGGTATTGCTCTCTCATGTCCGCTTCTCTTTCCCAAGAGAAATCTTGAGTCAACGGATCTCCCTATGACACTTTCACCAAAGGTATCGACTTGGATCTCAGCCTTTGCTCTTTCCAATCCACAATCTGCGTCGGGGCAACTTCATAAGTAAAGTCAGGCTGAAGTTGAATGCACTTTGGTTCAACAAAACGTGGCTCTTGCTGTCCAAATCTCTTCTTCAGCAATGACACATGGAAGACATCATGAACTTCTCCAAAATAGTCTAGCAAAGCCACCCTATAAGCAACAGGCCCAACCTTCTCCAAAATCTCAAAAGGGTTGACATACCTAGGACTAAGTTTTCATTTCTTACCAAAACGCTTAACACCTTTCATGGGAGAGACTTTGAGGTATACACAATCACTTTCCTCAAAAGATACGTCTCTTCTCCTTGTATTCGCATAGCTTTTCTGACGACTCTGAGCTACCACCATCTTCTCCCTTATAACTTGAACCTGATCTTTCATTTCTTGGAATATTTTAGGCCCAATTAATATACTCTCACCGACTTCATCCCAACACAACAACGATCTACACTTTCTCCTATAAAGAGCTTCATACGAAGCCATTTGGATGGATGCATGAAAGTTATTGTTGTAAGCAAATTCTATAAGTGGCAGATGATTCTCCCAACTTTCCTGGAATTCCATGACACAAGTCCGCAACATATCCTCAAGAGTCTAAATAGTACGTTCCGATTGGCCATCGGTTTGAGGGTGATATGTAGTAATAACTTTAATTTAGTGCCCAAAGCTGCCTGCAAACTCTTCCAGAAATGGGACGTGAACTGCGGGTCCCAATCCGACACAATGCTCCTTGGAATCCCATGTGAACACACTATCTTTTTAACATACAATCGAGTCAACTTTCCTAAAGAGTCGGTATTAGTGATAGGTAGAAAATGGGCACTCTTGGTCAATCGATCAATAATCACCCAAATCGAGTTCTTTCTGCTAGGAGTCCTTAGCAAACCCACTACAAAATCCATAGCAATGCCATCCCACTTCCACTTAGGAATAGAGAGAGGTTGAAGTTTACCAGCGGGCCTTTGATGCTCAGCTTTAACTTAACGACACGTGCCACATCTCTCGACGAACATGGCAATGTCCTTCTTCATCCCTTCCCACCAGAAGCTTCTCTTTAAGTCTCGGTACATCTTTGTGCTTCCAAGATGAACTGAATAAGGGGCCACATGAGCTTCTGCTAGAATTTGCTCCTTAAACTCTGAATCTCGAGGAATTACTCTACGATTATGAAACTGAAGAATACCATCTGTATCCAAACTGTAATGCTCCGGTCCTCTAGATTTCCTGACTCTCTTCTTGATATCTAACAACTTCAGGTCTCTTCTCTAAAGAGTTCTCAATTCCTCAAAATCAACCACTCAGGCATCAAGAATCGAAGATATCAACTCTTCTTGTTGCGATCTCTCAACAAAAAGTCTTCTCATCCCATAGAGGAATGAGTCTAACCCTGACGACTCAGCCTCATCCACCAAATGAGACTTCCGACTCAACACATCTGCAACTAGATTCGCCTTAATTCCTTGGATGACACTTGATCTTGCACTAATAGTCCCTGATCAATTCTAACCACCGTCTCTGTCTCATATTGAGGTTCTTCTACGAGAACAAATGCTTCAAGCTCTTGTGGTTAGTGTAGACTTCACAGACTTCTCCATACAAGTAATGTCGCCAAATCTTAAGGGCAAAAACTATAGCTATAAGTTCCAAATCATGCGTAGGATAATTCCTCTCATGATCTTTCAACTGATGGAACACATAAGCAACAATTCATAAAACACATCCTAACCCAAACTTGGATGCATCGCTAAAAACCACAAATGGCGTGTGTGGCTCAAGAAGTACCAAAACAGGCGCAGTTGTTAGCCTCTTCTTCAACTCTTGGAAATTTCTCTTGCACCTATCAGTCCAAACAAACTCAGTATTTTTCTTAGTTAAGGTAGTGAGAGGTCCGGAGGATCGAGAAAATCCTTCCACAAATCTTCGATATTACCCGACAAGTCTCGAGAAACTCTGAATCTCACGCATCAATGAAGGGCATGGTCACACCAAAACAGCTTCCACCTTACTAGGGTCTACGACCACACCATCATGGGAAATAACATGCCCAAGAAATCTGACTTCTTCCAACCAAAACTCACTTGTTGAGCTTTGCATACAACTGATGTTCTCTTAACTTTCCTAGCACCAGATGAAGGTGACAAGCATGCTCTTCCAAATCTCGAGAATAAATCAAAATGTCATCGATGAATACTACTACAAATGAATCCAGATTAGGTTGGAACACTCAATTCATCAAGTCCATAAAAGGCTGCAGGGGCATTAGCTAGTCCAAAAGGCATCACTTTAAACTTATAATGTCCATATTTAGACCTAAAAGCAGTCTTGGGTACATTCTTATCACTTATCCTCAACTGATAGTACCCCAACCTTAAATCAATCTTCAAGAAAGTAGCTGCCCCTTGAAGCTGATCAAACAAATCATCGATCCGAGGGAGAGGATACTAATTTTTGATAGTCACCTTATTAAGCTCTCGGTAATCAATACATATTCTGAGGGTACCATCCTTCTTCTTAACAAACAACACTGGCGCTCCCCAACGCGAAGTATTAGGCTAAATAAACCCCTTATTTACCAGCTCTTACACTTGAGTTTTCAACTCCTTCAACTCAGCCGGTGCCATACGGTAGGGAGCTTTGTGCACAGGAGTAGCTCTAGGTTCTAACTCAATAGTAAACTCCAACTCGAGAAATAGAGGTGACCCAAGCAAATCATTCTTCCACAACTGGGATATCGACTATGGACTTATTCTCGGATGGTGTAGACACCACTTGAACCAAAAAGACATCTGCCCCACTAGCTATCTCTCTCTTCACTTGAATTACAGATATAATTGTTGTTCTTGCCTTTAGCTTGCTTCCCACAAACTCCAAATAGTCTCCTCCCGGGAGTTGAAAACCGATTACCCGACTCCGACAATTGATGCTTGCAAAATATTGATGCAACCAATCCATTCTAAGAATAACATCAAACCTAAGCAACTTGAACACAATCAAGTCCGCCTCAAGTGTCCTCCCACCAAAATCCAAAGGACAGCCTAATGTGACCTTTGAGCACAAATAGTCTCACCATTAGGGAGAGTAACTACCAGAGATTGCAGTAAGGGCTCTGTGACTAGATTGCACATCCGTGCAAAAGTGGCAGACATGAAAGACTGAGAGGCCCCACAGTCAAACAAAGTACAGGCATAAAAATCATACAGACGAACTCTACTTGTAGCAATCATATTCATCAATGAAATCTAAAAATCAATCCATACTAGACATCAATTCCAAAAGATTGAATTAGACCCATACCTGTAATAACTCCAGTGCCCTGAGTCTTTGGAGCCTCATTGTCAACATTGTTGGGAGTCACCGCATAAACCCGAGCTTGCACTACTTGCTTCTGGTTGGCCCTACCACCACATCTGCCTCCACAATTCCCCTAAGCTAGGTTAGGGCACTTGCGAGCAAAGTGCCCCAGCTGGCCTCATCTGAAATACTGGGTCCCACTCTAAAGGCACTCGCCCTCGTGGGCTCTATTACATCTACCTCAAATTGGAACTCAACTTCCATACATACACTAGAGGCTCTGGCCCTAGTCCTTTGTACAAACTTCTGTGGCAACTCGGAACTACTCCCTTCTCCAGCAAAATTCTGCCTCTTCTTATCTGGAGGCGAGCCTACCACAAAGCTATTTTCTCACTCTGCAATAGAGGCCACCTTTACCAACGTCTGAAAATCTTGGATTTGTAGGCAAGCAACCTACTTACAAATCTATTGGCGCAACCCTTTCTAAAAATGTTCTACACGCACCTCTTCAATGGCTATAAGATGGGTCGCAAATCGCTCGAGCTCCATAAACTTTTTGGCATACTACTCAACAATCATATCCCCTTGGACCAAGTTGTTGAATTCCTGCGCCTTCTGTTGCCTCACAGAAACAAGAAAGAAATGATCGTCGAACTCTTTCTTAAAGCGCTACGAAGACACAGACGCAAACGATCCCAACTCCATCATCAAGAGTTCCCGCTTGGTCTCCCACCATGCAGCCGCTTCACCTTGTAGCAGATAACTCGCATACAACACCTTCTGGGCCTCAGTGCAACCACAAACCTCAAATTTCCTTTTAAGATCTTTAATCCACCTTCCGACCCTAAGTGGATCCTCTTTACCCTTAGAAAGCAAGGGTCCTATGCGCTAGAAAGCGCTCATAGGTGCACTCGACTTGTACCACTTTATTCTGCTCTCCTTGTGGTAGCCAAAAGTTCTGCTGAAGGAACTCCATCATCCGATTTAATGCCCTGGCCATGGCTTAGTTCCCGTCACCTGGCGGCAAATCATCCTTAGGTTCACTGGTCGACTTTCTTGGTCATACCATCTTCCTACCATAGCATAACCCTCAACCCCACTTTTACTCAAAATAAAATACAACCAAAATGAAATACCATAAAATAAAATAATTTCAAAACAATTTCAAATTAAAGCTTTAAAAATTTCTGATACTACACCTATGGGATATGTGGCTTTACCCAGAGCCAAACCGCTATGATACCACTTGTGGTGCCCCTGACTCTCACGTATGAAAAGGCGAGAATTGTGACACCGAGATGATGATAACATGGGTCACGCACCCCAAACGACAAGTGCTAAGTGTGTACATCAAAAATTGCAGCAGATAAATAAAAGATAGTTAACTAAGTACCAAAATTTTAAATACAGAACCACCAAAATAAAAGCCTTTCAAAAAGGTTATATAGTTATCCAGTAAAATAAACTAAAAGCCAAATTACATAGTAAAAAATAGAAACAAATCCCATGATAAATAAAAAAACGACCACAAGTCACTCCTTCAGCGGAGCCAACCCCTCAGAGTCAACGTCATCCTCTGTATCAAAATCTACAATTCTATAAAACGGAATCATAGGGTAGGAATACCACATGAAATTATGAGTCTCAGTAAGTAACCAATCAAACAATCCACAAGATAAAAAACATATTTAAACAATCAACATGTATGCATGCACATGATGAAACATGCATGAGACCAAAACCACCATTTTTTTTTAAATGACAATTTTTCTAACGCATGCCAAAAATCTCATTTGGCCCAAAACACATCCATGAAAATTACCTACCACCATTTTCCCAGAAAACGGCCCAATTATAAATTCACCATTTTTTCATAAAATGGGCCACCTATATCCATTTGTCTCGTACGCACCATGATCTCCCCTAAGGACCATTTTCACGTCCTGGCTCCCTTTGTCACACCACGAGTAACGTTCATGCACGTGATTTCGTAACGAGCGATGTCCAGCTCTGCGCCCAGTGCGTTCATGACCAATTATCCTCTAGCCCCCGCCGGCAGAGGGGCAATGGAATCGGCATGAGAGCGTTACCATATCGTCTCATCCCGTTATCGTTAGGCGACAACATTGGGGACTTCACTCAGTTTTATACGCTCTCGAGTGACTAGAGGAGCTCTACCGAGATAAATCCCCATCTCGATTTTGGGTTGTGATAAGCATGCACCCAAAAATCCTTTCTCAACACAAAAACTCAGTTTTCAATCATGAGACATGAAAATGTATGCAACAGTATAATGGATGTCATGGCACATCACTCATCAGATAAAAATATACCAATCACAGTCCAACTCTACAAATAAACCCATCCTCCAATCTGGCCCAAGGCCCAAATCCAACAACAACCACAATCCATAAAACCCACACTTCTCGGACCCAAGGCCTGTCAGAACCAATCAAACTGCAGAAAACAAGTTAGTGTAAAAATATATTCAAATCTCAATAAATTCTTTGGAAAATTACTTACAATGATGAAAAGGAAAATTGTGGAAGACCAAAGCGCGCAAGCACCCGATTAATGCAAAAAATGAATCCAAATTAAAATCACCAACTACCACAGTTTGAGACTGAAAATGGAACTCAAAATCAAGGAAATACAAGGCGAAATTTGAGGGAGCAATGGACTGATTAGAAAGGGTGAAATCTAGAATATGGTGTCCATGGCAAGAGAGAGGAAAAAAAAAAAGAACAAGCCAAAACCAGAACAAGATTCACGGGTGGGGGCTTAAAATAGGGCACTAAAGGGACACAAATTTGAGGAAGGAAAAATGGAAATGGAGGTGAATAAAGGACCATAAAAACCAAAACATGGGTGCACGGGTAAGGGCAAAAACATAGCACAGTGAGGACGAAAAATGCTAGAAATGCAAAAGGGTTTTCACAACAAAACTCGAAACACCAAAGGACAACAGAGAGAGAGAGAGAGCCGAGCATGAAATGGCTCACAGGATGACCTGCAAAACTAGCAAAAATAGATGAACAAAAATAAAACTAAAGAGAAGAAGAGGAGGCACGGTCAGCAACAAGTATACTGAAAATCCAAGAGTTGAAATTGAAACAATACAAGCCGAAGATGAAGAGAGGAGGCTACGGCACAACATAGATTTTGCAGAAGAAAAGAGGAAAATGAAATGAAGAAGAAGAAGAGAAGTAGTGGCTCCGGGTAGAGAAGAAGAAATGAAGAAGAAAAGAACAAAGCCTTAAGGGCTGAAGCCGAAAACAACGCCATTAAGGGGCTAAATGCAAGCCCACAAGTTGGGCTCTAAATTGAAAGGGTTTAGGCCCAAAATCAGAGTAAAAACCCACTAAAAACAAGCCCTATCCGAAAAGGAAGGGTGCAATAAAATAAAAAGGCACAATAAAATAAATAAAAGATAAATAAAAATACTACAACTAAATATTAATAAAATAAAAAAATAAAACCCAACGATAAAATAATTTAAAATAGAGAACAATTTAAATAATAATCAATAATCAATAATTAATAATAAATAAAATAATTTATTTAATTAAAATACAAAAAAATATGGGGTAACACATTTGACGCATGGCCCAATTAAGTCAAGGTAGGCCTTTCAAGCTCCATCTTTGTGGATCTTGAGGCCTCTCATAATCCCTAAAATTTTTGAAAACATGGCCTTCCCATCAACCCACACCCAAAGCCCAGAAACCCTCAACTCACACTAATGGCCTTTTAAGCCAGCCCAACAAGGCCCAAAGCCTTGTTTTGCTTCTTCTCACTCTTCAATTTGAAACCCAATACATTATACCATGGGTTTCCTCAAACCCATATTATACCCTAAGTGATTCGTTGAACTCAAATTAGGTTTTGAAATTGGGTTAAGATCATTAATCAACTTACCCATGATTAGTGAACTTTAAACCATGTTTTGGAACTTAATTTCTTTCTTAATCTTTTTAGCCTTTTTTATATGAAATTTTCTTGTATCAGTATTCAATTGCATTATTCTTAAATCATATTTAGGACCCTAGAGAAACCTCCACACATGCCATTAAAAGAAATGACATATCAAACCAAAACTACACCAGCTAGGTTAGTACAACCCTTACCAATCCCTCAATAAGTCTGGATAGATATATCAATGGATTTTGTGAAGGGTTTACCTGTGTCGAAGGGCTATTCTATCATTATGGTGGTGGTTGATAGGCTGTCCAAGTATGCTCACTTCTTGGCCTTGAAGCATCCCTTCATAGCAGCTAAGGTGGCTTCCTTATTCCTAGATAATATTTTTAGGCTACAAGGCATGCTTAAAAGTATTGTATCTTTTAGGGGCTCCACTTTCACCAATTCCTTTTGGAAGGAATTCTTTAAAGCTACAATGTGTGAATCTCTCTTACTCCTAAACTTACCATCCTCAAAGTGATGGTCAAACTGAGGCTGTAAACAAGCATTTGGAACACTTTTTGAGATGTTTTTCAGGTGACAAACCAAGGTTGTGGTTTGAATGGTTACCTTGGCTAGGTGGTGATGTAATACCATCTTCCATGCCTCTACTAAGATTACACCATATAAAGTTGTTTATGGAGTACCACCCACTCAATTACCAGCATATATTCTGTGATTCTCACCAAATCAAGCTGTTGAAGAGTTATTGAAGACTTGTGACATATATTAGATACATTGAAGAACAATTTACTATTGGCACAGAAGAGAATGAAGCTACAGTTTGATAAACAATATATTGAGAGAGTTTTTGTAGTGGGGAAATTGGTTTATTTGAGACTCCAGCCTTATAGACAGAGATCATTAGCAGTAAGAAGGAATATGAAGTTGTCACTTAGATTTTTTGGTCCAATCCAAATAGTGGACAGAATTGGCCAAGTGGCCTATAGGCTTGATCTTCCACCATAGTCCCAAAGTCGTAATGTCTTCCATGTTTCATGTTTGAAGAAGAAGGTGGGCCAACATGTTTCTCCACTCTCCACCTTACCACCAATAGATGTTCATTTCAAGATTCTGTCTAAGCCTTAGGCAATCTTACAGCGTCACAGTAGGAAAGTTCATAATAGAGCCATGGTCGAGGTCTTGGTACAACGGTAAGGGGCTAATATTGAGGATGCTACTTGGGAACCTTATTGGCAACTTAAATAGAAGTTTCCCACCTTCTGGGCAAAGTGCTTTAAATGGGAGGGGAATGTCATGTGTTAAAGGCCATTGATGATAAGGGTAATACTGGGGGAGGTTGATCACAAGGCGTGGCTGAAGGGGAGATTGTCTGCTGGAGTGATCATGAAGGAAGAATGCAGAGAAAGATGACAATCTAATTTGTTTAGTGTTGAAGTACTACGACGTCGTGTGTATTAAAGAGAACGTTGTCGTTTTGGTTTAAGTTATGCTAAAATGTAAGTAGAATAAACGAAACAATGTAGTTCCAATGTAATTTCAGTATGAATCGTAATGGGAAATGATGTCATGTAGAAACAACAAAGCTATAAAAGCATAATGGAGGGAAGGAGAAGAATAACAAAGATTTACACAGTTCTCTCTCTCTCTCTCTCACACACACACACACTTTCTTGGAGACTGACTATCTCGAACACAGTCATTGGTAGGGGGTTCAATACAATACTGCAATGGCTAGGGTTTTGGAGATTGACTATCTCAAACACAGTCATTTGTGGGGGGTTCATTACAATATTGCAATGGCTAGAGAGAGAGAGAGAGAGAGAGAGAGAGAGAGAGAGATTTGAGGTGGGGGGATGGACGGAAGAGAAAGTTCTGAATATAAAGTTTGGAGACAACATTTCGTTGGACCTGAACTACAAAGGAGAACTAAGCTTGGTTAGGAAGTTATGGATGGAGAGGTGTATTAGTAAAGAAGTGATTGAATCTATGATGGCCAAAGTGTGGAGGATATGTATTAGTACAGTAGTGATTAAATCTACGATGGCCAAAGTGTGGAGGATAAGTAAGAGCTAAATTTTAGGAGGTGGGATAGAACATTTTTCCAATGGTATTTGCTAATCAAGCTAATAAGCAGCGTATTCTAGATGGAAGGCCATGGCACTTTGACAACCAACTATTTGTGATTTTGCATTACGATGGATTTACACCATCACAGAAAATGAATTTCAGGAGAGAAAGACTCTGGGTTCATATGCACGATTTACCACTGGTGTGCATGAACAGGGAACGAGGGGAGCTCTTAGAAGCCACCATCAGTAGAGTAGTGGAGGTGGATATGTAGGAAGATAGGAGTGCATGGGGGATTTTCTTAAGGGTTCTAATAGAAATAGACTTATTAAAACCTCTTGCGAGAGGAAGGACTATAACAATCAAAGGGAAGGCTCACTAGATTCCTTTCAAGTATGATAAGTTAACAAACTTCTATTTTAGATGTGGGTGCTTTGTACATGGTGATTCAGGGTGTAAAGGGAAAGAGGAGGGTGAGGCTCAATTTGGAGCTTGGTTGAGAGCAAGAGCAAGGGCAAGGGAAAAAAAGAAAGAGGGGTTCAAAAGCTCAGAATGGGGCCATAAAAAACATATAGAGGTGAAGGAAAGAGAAGAATGGGGGAATTAGTAAATGACAAGCTGGAGAAGGTGATAAAGGGGCAGAGGGGAGAAGATGTAGGAGAGACTTTTAATCAGGAGTCTGAGACAAGTAGAATGGTGATAAGGGGTGAAAGAAGTGAAGAGTCAAAAAATTATAAGGACATGAATATAATAGTGAAAGATGGGTAGGTTGATAAAGAAGACAAGGTGGTAGAGAAAGGAGGGGAGGTACTGCTAGCTGTGAACTCTATGGAAAGGGTGAAGGAAGTGGGTGACACCAGCTGCATGAGTGTTCCAAACAGCAAAGGAAAGACAAAAGGAGCATGGAAGAGAAGAGCTAGAGAGTAAGGTAAGAAGGTTGACTCACTATCTGTTTTATCTTTTTCAAAAAGAATGTTGAGATCTGATGTTGAAGGAAAGGAAGAGGAGAGGGATAGCAAAAAAGTAAAAAGGAACTGCTATGAAGTGGTGGGGGAAAAACAAATGAAATGTTGGAGGCTGTCAAACAGCCTTACCAATCATTATGAAAACGCTATGTTGGAACTGCTGAGGGCTTAGGAACCCTCAGACAGTTCAAGATTTTTGCCAATTAGCAAAGGAAAAGAAGCCCAATATTGTAGTTTTTTTTTATGGAGACCAAGTTGAGGAGTGGTAAATGTGGCCGATTAAGAAGAAGGCTCAACTGTGAGGGATGTTTTGTGGTTGAACTAGCAGGAACGAGTGGTGGTTTAATGTTGTAGATGAATTAGTCGATGGAAGTAAAGGTGTTGAACTACTCACATAGGCACATTAGTGCTTGGATTACAAATGAATAGGGGAATGAGAAATGGCTATTGACAGGTTTTTATGGGCAACCTGACACTAGTTTGAGGGAAGAATCTTGGAAGTTGTTGGCCTCACCTAAACCTTTAGAAAAATATGGTTGGTGTGTGGTGGGTGACTTCAATGAGATCTTGGCACATGATGAGAAGAGGGGTGGAAGGCAGAGACAAGAAAGAAAAATGGCACATTTCAGAGAAATGCTGGAGGTGGGGGGATTGTTTGACTTGGGATGGAGAGGTGACAAGTTTACTTGGAGGAATAGGCATAATGATGAGTCTTTTACTAAAAAAAGACTGGCAGTGGCCAACTCAAAATGGAATGAAATTTTTAATGAAGAGTGGGTGGAAGTGCTGGCTGCTAGGAGCTTAGATCACTGGCCCATTTTACTTTGCATAAACCAAATATCAGCAAAATAATGGAGGACAATGAAGATATTTAGATGTGAAGCAAACTAGTCATTAGAGGAGGAATGTGAAGAAGTAATTAAAAGGGTCTGGCAGAAGGGACCAACAGCTGGTGAATTATCAAAGAGGATGTTGAATTTGCTGGAAGACAATAAGGGAGCCTTACTCAGGTGGAGCAAAGAGGTTGAACTTGATAAGGGAAAAGTACTAAGAGAAAAGACAGAATTGTTATAACAACTACAAGAGAATGAAGGGAGTCATAATATAGAAGAGATAAAAAAAAGAATTCAAAGAGAGATTGGGGATGTTCTTGAGAAGGAAGATTTGAAGTGGATACAAAGAGCAAAAGTGAATTGGTAACAACTAGGAAATAGAAATACAAAATTCTTCCATAGTTGTGCAAATCAAAGGAGAAGGAAGAACAATATAAAGTTACCTATTGATGAACACAATAGAAGGCTCACGAGTCCAAAAGAGTTGGAAGGGGCTTTGAAAGTCTTTTTTGAAAAGTTGTTCACCTCCTCTGAGCCAAGTAATGTTGATATTGCTGAATGTTTAAAGAACATGAAGCCTTGTGTGTCAAGTGAGATGAATGAAAACCTGTCTAAGATCTTTACTAGAGTGGAGGTAGAGGAAGCAATAAATCAGATGGCCCCTTTGAAATCGCTTGGACCAGATGACTTCGGGGCTTGTTTTTATCAAAGACATTGACACATAATTGGAGATGAAGTATGTAATGCAGGGTTGTCGTGCTTAAATGGTAATTCTCTGAACCCTTATACTAATTTAACTTATATTGCACTTATTCCAAAAGTAAAGGAACCAAGGCTGGACAGTGAATATAGGCCTATTTGCCTATGCAATGTAGTATATAAGATCATGTCAAAAGTTTTGGCTAACAGGTTGAAAAAAGTGCTAAATGAGGTTATATCTCCCAATCAAAGTGCCTTTATCCCAGGAATATTAATAACTAACAGTATCATGGTGGCGTATGAGGTGTTATACACAATGAAGGTAAGAAATAAAGGTCAATTGGGGAATATGGCTATCAAGCTTAACATGTCAAAAGCTTATGATAGAATTGAATGGTCTTATCTACAGTTATGAAGAAGCTAGGTTTTTGTAATAAGTGGATTGAGTTGTGTTGTGTCGCTCCAAATCTGGCATTATTTGGAAGATATATGGCTATCAATCTTGACATGTCAAAAGGAAAATAAATGCTCCGTGTTGCATGCCGCTCCAAATCTGCTGCCTTCCAATATGCTATTCCGTGTCCCACATGAATTCTAGTCCGAAACCGCATAGCCCCCTTTTGAAAAGGCCCCCTTCGAGATCACAAAGACTGGTGTAGTCCACACGTTATCCATCTCACCAACCAATCAATATTCCCATATCTCTATTTTTGAAATTAATTCTTTTATTCTTTTATAAAGTCTTGCTCTGTTGAAAGCCTTCTTAACATTATGCTTTGGCTCTCATTTGAATGTGTGCTACGACCTTGTCTTTTATGGACTCTGAAATTAAACATAAAAAACTATGCTTAGAAATATCTCAAAATAAATAAAAGCTAAATTCAGAAATATAAAATAATTCTTATGATTTCTATTTACATTTTTAGCATTCTAGTCTAATAATATGCTGTGAATACCTCAGCATAATGATTAAAATGGGTTTGTTGAATTCACTAAGATGGATATGTATTAGAATAAGCACACATGTGAAAGGATGTACATGTGGTGTTAAGTAAAAACAATTGTCCCATGTAAAAGTGCCACAGAGTTTCAACAAGTGTGAAAATGTAAATTTGCACCAAACCTCACCCCTAACTTAAACGAAACATTGTCCTCAATATTTAAGAATCAAAATTGAATCGATGGTAACTGGAGAGGGTAAAATAAATATGATATGTAACGTGGGCAGCTCGACAAGCATAAGAGATAGCAAACTGAAATGGTGAAAGGACACTATCCTGCAAATAGAGAACAAAGAAAATAGCAACAAACGAAAAGAAAGAAAAGGAACAAAAAGAAAAGAAAAGAAAAGAAAAGAAATAAAAAAATATATATACTTGCATAGTGGGATCAAGGTTGATAAACCGGGTCTGCAAGTGGAATGGCTTCCACATCAGAAACTTATCTATCAATAAATATTTTTAGGCATTGACCATTTACTTTAAAGACCTAACCATCCCTAAGTCAAAATTAAAATGCTTGATGGCCCAATAAGCTCAATGCTCGAGCTTTATAGGTAGGTGGTAAGGTTTCCGAAAAACAAGCCGATAAAGTGACATACTAAGGGAATTTTGAAAGTTGTAAAGTAGGCCCAAAATGCATCAACTGGTCTTAAAGACCAATCTTTGCAATCATGGTTTATTGTTTTCTCTAGGATTTGCTTAATTTTCATGTTGGCAAGTTCTACCTATCCACTTATCTGAGGATGGTAGGCCGTAGAATTTTATAAACAACCCATACTTTTTCATCAAAGCCTCAAATGAATGGTTGCAAAAGTGTGTGCCTCGGTCACTAATGATAGCATGTGGTGTATCAAACTGAGACAATACATTTTCTTTAATAAAATTGATTACCATCTTATTATCATTGCTCCTACAAGTTGTTTCTTCTACCCATTTTGACACATAATCTATTGCCACAATAATATATTGGTATCCAAAAGAAGAAGGGAACGGTCTCATGAAATCAATACCCCAGTAATAAAAAATTTCAATCACTAAGATCGAGTTTAAGGGCATCATATTTGGACGGGACAAAGCTCCTAGCTTTTGACACATTTCGCATGAGCGACAATTAGATGTTTGCATCCTTAAATACGGTAGGCCAATAAAATCCACATTGCAAAAATTCTACCGCGATTTTTTTCATTGAAAAATGACTTCCACAAGCTTGGGTATGACAAAATTCTAAGACACTAGCAATCTCCTCATCAGGGATGCAACGCCTTATAATTTGATCAAGGCAATATTTGTAAAAAAAAGGTTCATCCCAATAGAAATTGCATACCTCAACCATGAATTTCCTCTTGTCTTGCTCGCTTCATATGTCGATGTCTCGTATGTAGCCAAATAATTCACAATATCAGCATACCATGGTAAATAGGAAATAGATAATAAATGTTCATTTGGAAAATCATCCCTAATTGGCATGTGATCGATGGTGTCCTCAAATGTGAGCCTCGAGAGATGGTCAGCTACTACATTTTCAACTCATTTCGTATCTTTGATGGTGATGTCAAATTCCTGTAAAAGTAAAATTTATCGTATTAATTGTGCTTTAGCATCATTCTTTGTGAGAAGGTAGGCTGCATGATTTGTGAAAATTCTAATAGGAGAACCAATCAAGTAAGCACGAAACTTGTCCAAAGTAAAAGCTACATCTAGCAACTCTTTTTTAGTTGTTGAATAATTCATTTGAGCATTATTTAGAGTTCTACTAGTATAGTAAATGACATAGGGCTTCCCTTCCCTTTGCTGTCCAAGGACAGCATCTACAACATAATTCACTAACATTGCATATAATCTCAAAAGGTAAAGCCCAATCAAGTGGCTGTATTATGGGTGCTAAAGTAAGCTTGCGAGTTAGTGTTTCTAAGGCATCTTGACAGCCTTATGTCCACTTAAATTGGACATCTTTAGCTAGGAGGTTGCATAGCGGTCTAGATATGGTAGAAAAATTATGTACGAACCTCCTATAAAAACCCGCATGACCAACAAGAAAGGATCTTACATCCTTTACTGTCCTAAGTATAGGTAACTTAGAAATTAATTCAATCTTAAATTGATCAACCTCTATCCTCTTGAAAGAAATTATATGCCCTAGAGGTACCATACAGTAGCATTTTTCTCAATTCAAAACCAGTTCCTTTTCCTCACAACGAGTCATCTTTAAGTTCAACAAGCATGCATCAAAAGAAGTTCCAAAAATAGTCAAGTCATTCATAAAAACTTCCATGCAATTTTCAACCATGTCACTAAAAATACTCATCATGTAGCGTTGAAAAGTAGTAGGGGCATTACACAATCCAAATGGCATTCTACATAAAGCATAAGTACCAAAAGGGCAAGTGAAAGTGGTTTTACCCTGTCATCTAATACAATTTCAATTTGATTGTAACCAAAATAACTATCCAAAAACAATAAAATGGGTGACCAGCTACATACTTAAGGATTTGATCAATAAAAGAGAAGGGAAAATGGTCTTTTCGAGTGGCGGCATTCAATTTCTATAATCAATACACATCCACCACCCAATCACAAGCTTTGTAGGTACTAATTTCCCAATTCATTCTTCACCACAGTAACGCCTAACTTCTTGGGGATAACCTTTTGCGTAGGACTAACCCATTTACTATTAGCAATATGATATATAATTCATGCATCTAACATTTTTAACATTTCATTTTTTACCACTTCTTTCATAGTATGATTAAGTCTGTATTGAGGGTCTCTAAGAGGGCTAGTTCATTCCTCTAAATTAATTTTATGAGAATACACTAAGGGGCTAACACCTTTGATATTTGCAATGCCCCAACATATGGTTGACTTGTGCTCATTTAAGGTTCGAAGTAATTGTTCACCTTGAAATTCAGACAATTCATATGAGATAATAATAGGAAAAGTATCACCTAGATCAAGGAAATCATGTTTTAAACCTTTAGGCAAAGGTTTCAATTTAACTCTTGGTACTTCCATACTTGAAGGAATCTATTTTTCACTTTTTTTAGACAACTCCTCAAATTTCAGTTGCCAAACCCGTATGCCATAATCCTGAGCTTCATAAAAAAAAATAGTACAAATATCAACAACATTAGATGAATCATTAATAATATCAAACTCGAATTAACAAGGAAATATTTAAAGAGATCAGAATCATGAGTTGTGTGAACTCCCTTGTCTATGAGTGCATCAATCATGTACATTTGGTAGTACTCATTATCCTCTTTTTGCTATTTCCTAATATAGAAAATATTCACCTCGAGAGTCATATTCCCAAAAGAGAATTTCATTAGACCATTCCTGCAATTAATAAGAGTATTAGTAATAGTAAGAAAATGTCTATCTAAAATTAAATGGATTTTAGAACTAGAGTCAACAACAGAACTAGTGTCAAGGATTAAGAAACCAATAGAATAATAAAACTTATCAATTTGAGTCAAAACATCCTCCACTACACCCCGTGGTACTTTGACTGAATGATCAGCCAATTGTAATATCATAGTAGTTGGTTTGATTTCTCCCAACTCTAGTTGCAAATAAATGGAATAAGACATCAGACTTACACTAGCTCTTAAATCTTGCAACGCTTACCCAAACTCATGATTGCCTATATTACATGCAATGGTTAGACAACCAGGATCCTTCTACTTAGGAGGAATTTGCTGCTCAATTAGAGCAGTAACTTGCTTTGTCAAGAATGTTGTCTTCTTCACATGGTGCTTTTTCTTAATTATCACAAATCTTTAAAAACTTGTGCATAACTAGGAACTTGTTTAATAACATGAAAAAAATTGAGATTAATTTTTACTTTCTTGAGGTTCTCCAAGATTTCATTGTTAGAATCCAAAGTTTTCATATTCAATTTTAAAACTTGAGAAAATGGTACCTTAACAGGCTCTTTATTACCTCATCTTCCTTGGACAGCTAGGCACCACTATTACTTTGATCCTCTTCAACATCCTTTGACTTATCAATTATTGGGATGTGTAAGGATTTGCCACTTCATGTCACAATGGCATTAACATCCTTCAAATTTTCTTATGCCATATGTTGATCTTGAGGTGTGGATTAAGCTTGAGAATGGAACTTACCACACTCATTCACACTTAAGGAGCTCATCATCTTGGATATGTGGCTCTTTATTTCATTGTTTTCTTCAACAACCTGCATAATCAAAGACTCAAACTTTTGGTTAGTTTTATCATGCGTCTCAATAAAAGTATGTAAAGTATCTTCTAAGGAGTTCCTAGAAGAAGATGATGCATGATACGGTGTAGGGTAAGCTCTAGGTGGCTGTGCAAGCTGCTGGTTTTCAAACTTCCAGCTAAAATTGGGGTGATTACACCACCCAGGATTGTAGGTATTGGAGAAATGTGCAAATGGCTTCTTGTACATACCTAAGGCATTACATTGTTCCTCATACATTCCCCTCATTTCAGTAAATGCATAGCACTCTTGAGCTAGGTGATTTACCCCACCACACACAAAACACGGTCCAAAGGACTCTACACGAGTAGGCATGTGTGTTGGTTTTAAATTCTTAGTTTTTAACACCTCTAACTCCCTAGTAAGCATCTCAACTTTAGCTTTTAGGTTATCCTCTTCCTTAAGATGGTAAATTCCACCACAATTTGGATTTCCAGTAAGCTATAACCTATTTGTACTCTCAGTAGCACTAGGTTTGATCCAAGTGTAAGCTTTTTCAGCAAGCTCATTGAGATATTCTATGGCCTCATTTGAATTTTTTTGCAAAAACTCACCATTACACATCATCTCTATGAATTGACGCTCTCTAGGTGTAATTCCCTCATAGAAATAACTAACTAAGCGTCAGTTCTCATATCTATGGTGAGGACATATACTCAACAACTCCTTAAACCTCTCACAAACCTAATACAAAGTCTCACTATCCTTTAGTGCAAAGGTGAGGATCTACCTCTTCAAAGCATTAGTCTTATGTTGGGGAAAGTATTTGTTAAAAAAGACCTGTATCATCTCATTCCATGATCCTATTAATCGTGGTCTTAGTGAGCACAACTAGCTTTTTGCTCTATCCTTCAAAGAGAAATGAAAGAACTTAAATCTCATAACATCATCTGTTGCATTATGACTACGGAAAGTCGTAACTACTTCCTCAAACTCCCTGATGTGCAAATAAGGATTTTCATTCTCTAAACCATGAAAGGTGGGGGAAGTAGCTGTCATCCCTGTTTTAAAATCAAGCTGACGAGTATTGGCTGGAAACATGATACATGATGGTGTGCCTGTGATTGTAGGGTGGAGGTAATCCTGAAGAGTTCTAGTGAGTTGGTCTTTGTGTTTACTCATTTGTTTAAGACTAAATGACTTGTCAAATAAAGGATTTAAAAATTTTGATTTTGACTCTAGCACAGGCCTTTAAGCAAACCTACCGAAGGCTTCTCTATATCTGTGCATGTAAGGTAAAAACTAAAACTAAAAAAAAATACTACAAAAATAAAAAGAAAAAAAATAATGTAGCAAGCTAAAAGAGATAACAAAGTTACCACCTTTACACACTATTGAAGTAAATTATGCTTTGTATCGATTCTTGCTGTGAATCTCCCAACCCCCACATACAGAAACTCAAGAATCGAGGCAACCAACCCTTGTTGTCATCATCCCGACACCTCGATTCCCGAGTTTCCGTACATGGGGGTCGAGGGTGTCACACTTGCACTCCTCAGCAATGGCGCCAAACTTTGATTACACCCAAACTATTACGCAATGGTATAGTATAATTTAGGATGTCGATCTATAAGGAGTCGGAAGACACACTACAAGACATAAACTTGATGGAAAAGATTAAATGACAATATGACAAGAATATGAAAATTTTACCTAAAGCCCACAATTAAAATGAGATTAGGGTACGGATAAAAGGTAAGTAAAGCTTTAGGCTTCAATCAATCGAATCCAATACTCTGACTTTTTCAATCCAAACTATATACACAATTAAGAATTATAGTGCCAAATTCCTAATTGGAAGATATGACGTTATGTTCATCTACTTTATTAAATTTAATTCTAGAATCTATTTCTCTCTTTACAAACCACAAATTTCATATATAAAAATAAATATAAGATATAAAGATGACACTATGTTCACAAACAATAGTGCAGTAAAAAATCACATCAGTGACATGAAAAGCAACTATTTAAGTCACAATCATATATTCATAATCCTATAGCTCACAAAAAATCATGGCAAGATTTCATATAATTGTCTCAAACTTATAAAAATCCAAAACAAATAGAGAATTCAATCCTAGAATCTTAAGCAATAAAACTTAATCTATGAACTGAAATAAAGTCAAAGTATTTTCACTAATCAGTTTCTACCTTGACTTTACCCAAGATTTAGTTCTCCATGAGAGAATTCAAAAAGTACAAATAAAAATTTGGTATTCTTTTCTTTCCAAATCTGCCCAACAAAAGAACTCTCACTAAAAACTCCTACCCTTGAGTCTAAAACCGAAAGGAAAATAAATGCTCCGTGTTGCGTGCCGCTTCAAATCTACTTCCTTCCAATATGTTGTTCCGTGTCCCACATGAATTCTAGTCCCAAACTGCATAGCCCCTCTTTTGAAAAGGCCCCCTTCCAGATCACAAAGGCTATTGTAGTCCACATGTTATCCATCTCACCAACGGGTCAACATATCTCTATTTTTTAAAATTGATTCTTTTGTTCTTTTATAAAGTATTGCGCTATTGAAAGTCTTCTTAACATTGTGTTTTGGCTCTCATTCAAATGTGTGCTACGATCTTGTCTTTTATGGACTGTGAAATTAAACATAAAAAATCTGCTTAGAAATATCTCAAAATAAATAAAAGTTAAATTCAAGAATATAAATTAATTCCTATGATTTCTATTTACATTTTTAGCATTCTAGTCCAATAATAGGTTATTTAGAGTGCACTTTTGTACACTCATCAGGGTTCTTCCTAAAAATGCCTATTCTTAGTAAAAAGTGCATACCATGCGGAGTTTAATAGAAAAAAAGGCCATCCAAGGTGATTTTTCGGGGGGAAGAGAAATTGATAGAAGATGGAAAGCATGTGGGATTTGAATGTCCTAGGGAAAGTAAAACTGTTTATATGGAGTGCAGAACATGAGCTTTTAGCCTCAAGGAGGAACCTATTCCTTAAGAAAATTTCAAAAAACCCTTATTGCCCCATCTGTAAAATGCAGGAGGAAACTGCTATGCATGTGTTATGGCAATGCCTTGAAGCAAGTAATGTTTGGTCGGAATCTTTGAGTGGTGCACAAATGGAAAATTGAAGAAGCTGACCTGTCAACTTTGTTGGAGAAGTTTATGGAAAAGCTGAGTCGGCTAGAAATGGAAGAGATAGCCATTGTAATGAGGAGCCTATGGTTAAGAAGAAATGAATTCATATTTGAAGGGAAGTTCAAAAGCCCAAGCCAAGTAGTCAAAATAGCATGGGATGATCTTAAAGAATTCCAATTGTCTCAACAAATTTTAAGAAAGAGTCAAGGCAGCAATGAAGAAAGGAGGAACCTAAAATGGAAGAAGCCAAGGGAGGATTATGTAAAGGCTAATTGGGATGCAATTGTGAATCACAAAGAAAGGAATGTGGGGATAGGGGTGGTTATCAGAGATAGGAAGGGGAAGTCTTGGTTGCAATGGGTGGACAAAGAAGCAATGTTGACCATCCTGCTATTGCAGAAAGCCATGCTCTATGGAAAGCTATGGAAGTATGTAGGGATCTTAATTTTAACAAGGTAATCTTTGAAGGAGATTCCAAAGTTATTGTTAATGCAATAAATGATGTGAATGAAGATCTCTCTTTTTATGGGAGTGTTATAGAAGATATAAAGAAGCTGTTGAACACAAGGAATGGGTGGAATGTCCAATTTGTGTACAAAAATTCAAATGAGGTAGCACACTTGTTAGCAAAGGAAGTTTTACATTTACAATCTAAATTAGTTTGGATAGAAGAAGTACTTGATTGTATAAGAAACATTGTAGCGAGGGAAATATCATGTACTGAGTGATACAGATTATAAATGAATATAAAGTTTTTACTTTTAAAAAAAATATTTCATCTTAGCCTCTAAGAAAGCAACTCAACTAGCGATTTTCAAATAAACCTTTGAGGCAGTTAGACAATACCTCAAATTGGCACTTGCAATGTTCAAATATCCTTAACCTATATCTGTTAGGCCATACATATACTCATTTTATCAAAAATTGAAAGAATTTTCCAAGCATTCCTTGAAATAGGGGTGATCAAGGCGAGTCGAGTCCGTCTCCTTTCTCTTCTTTCTTGTAGCTTTTTATTAGCCCTCACCTCTTCAACTGGCTCAACTTTCTCTATCTCCGATAAACTTTTCTCCGTCACGATTTTCACTTATTTCCCTATGGTTTGCTTTGTTTACTTTGTTTCCTCTATTCTGCTCGAATCATGATTGAGTTTTGGGGGATTCATTTCGAGTGTAAAAATGAAGGCCAAGTGGTTATTTGGATGCAAATACTCCCGTGTGTATTAATCTCTAACAGTTAGTACTCTCTACTTTTCCCAAACATGCCTCAAAGGCCTTGTTTTATTTGTTGCTCTTGATATAGGGGAGATATATGTCATAAATTGCCACTGTCATTGACACATTAGAGAAATGATATTTGTAGATTTTCGCAATTCGTTGTTCTACAATTTTATTATTTAAAGCTATTGGTTTGTTTTATTCTAAAATAGAAATAGGCTTACAATCTATTCACAATTTTATATATAATTTTGAATATAAATGATATATTTTATTATATTTAAACCTGTCAAATCAAAATAAAAAGTCAAAATAAAATTTAAAATAATATTCTTTTATTACATAATTGTAAACAAGTTGATATACATATATAATTATATCATTTCTCTTGTTTTCTGTATTCCATAGTGGTAGTACTCTCTTTGAATTTAACTTTGCAAATTGCAAACCTTTCTTTTTTGGGTCATGCCTATTTAAATCGTGTGTCCATGGATGCCAACAAAAGCTGACGGAAGGATCTGGTAATTAACCCATGATCTGATCCCACCCATATTTCCGAACAAAAAACTCAACAAGTACAACATCACATGGGGAAAAGAACTCAACAAAACTGTAAGCAAGGAATAATTTATACTTTGCTGTTGTCCGTGATTGAGAGAGAAACAATGGCACAACTCTATTTGTCTTCCAAGAAAATCCAGACGGGCCAGCATACGCATGTTAGCAGCAGTTTCACCATCTTTGGGTTTGAAGAGCTTTACACGTACGCCTAAATTCTAACGACCAAAACCACATGTACCACACAATCTTCATCTACCAAAATAATTAAAATATTTCCTACCAACCAAAAAGAGCAACAATAAAAAAATATATAAATAAATAATTAAACAGAAAATGAACCAACATGGATTCTTAGACGCTAACCCTAAATGGGTTTCAACATATTTGGCTTTGAAGAATTTTTCAGAATCCATCTTCCAAAATAAGTTAGAATTTATGATGCAAAAGGCCAAGGAGAAACTAAAGGGTAAGAGGAAGCTCGGGTGTCCCACATTAATACCATAGTTGATGTTAATATACAATAATCGAGGACCAAGATTTAAGCTGACTCGCCAAGGTGCTGCAGACTAGATGGCATAAGATCTGGTCTCCAAATAGGAGAATCAGGTTCGAACCCTCCTACCCCTTGTATAAAATAAAAATAAAAAGATTGTAACTCCGCCAGAAGTATCTCCTGACAGCAATCATTGAGCCTCAAATTATGGGATTCCAAACAACAATCCTTCTGCAACTGTCAAGCTTACCAACAAGGAAAAGACCCGATGACTAGCTAGTTACTTGATCCTAGGTGACCAAATATAGCTTCTTTGTAAAGTGTATACATACTTGTAAACTCAGCCTTTTTGGTTAACAGAACTTCTCTATTTTCTCTCAATTCTTTCAGTCGGCACAAGTATTCCTGGTACTACTACTTGCCTCCATTCTTGAATAAGCCTCTTCTATCTTTGGTTATGGGTGATATCTGTTCTACCTTATGGTTATGGGTTCTTGTAAACGTGGTCATGAGATGACGACTAAAAGTTATGGCTATGATATGCAAGCCAGATATATTTATGATTATGAGATGTGTACCAAAAGTTGAAAAGAGGAACTTCCCTAAAACAATAGAACTGTGAATGGATGTAGCGTGGCAACAGGTAGAATCAATGATGCGAGAAGCAACAACGAAATGGTGCAAACGAAAGGGCCGAAAGAGCTGAATATATATATATATATAGAAAATCTCAATTGGAACTGACGAAAATCATCAGGATTTTAACCAAAATTTTGAATTCCTTTTTGATTAGTGTTAGGTTGAGGTATTGAAACGGAATATTTCAATACTAGTATGTTTCGACATACCGTTTCAGAATAGTTGTTATACCGATAAATTATAAAAACCAATTATATATATATATATATATAGAGAGAGAGAGAGAGAGAGAGACTATATTCTAAAATAACATAATACAAGTCTTAAAACATACATACTTGAAAAACTTAATAATACTTCTCATTACAATCTTAAAAACATGTATCTGAAAAACTCATAATGCCATACATATCCAAAGTCCCAATCCCACAATTCCCACTATTTCCCACCTTCACAAACTCCATTATCGTATACAACACAGCCTCCTAAATTACACCGATTCCATACAAATATAAAATATAGACACATCCTTTGATTTGGACGATCAATTATCAAACAATAATATTCTGAGGCAAGACAACAAATTAAATAAAAGAGACAACATAGGAAAGAAGGGCCCTCAGTTTTTCGGTGCGCTAAACATATGCAAGCAACCCACAAAAAAGAATAAGATTCCAGAAAATAGTTCACCAAATCCAACCAACTTTAGTAAGCAAACCGATGCCTCCACTCACAAATCAACCATGAAACTTCAATGAACTGAGCAAGTTCTTGTCCGTTTCCTGCTCCTATGTCCTATCATTTAACATCAACTCACATATGATATCGAAGCAGAGAAATAAGCTGCAAAAGTTTTACAGCTTTGCTCCGTCCTAGCTCAAATCGAGCAATAACCGATTGAAATGGGTGTGGAGTGGGTTTATACTTGCGGTGTGGAGTGGGCGGTGGAGTGTGGAGGTGGACATCACAAGCTGAGACAGAGCTGATCGATCAACATGAGTGGACAGAGCTTCAACGGAGCAACAGGAACTGCAATGGCATGGAACATGAGGCTCGAGCTGCGAGTCTGCAACGGCATGAAGTGTGGAGGTGGCTTCGGCGTCGGTCGTCGGAGTGTAGAGTGGAGACAGAGAGCAAAATGCCAAAACAGAAGACTGGAACTAGGGAAGGGGAAGAAGTAAATGGTGGAGGAATTACAAACTTGCCCCTTACTATTCAAAGCATTTACGATAATGCCATATGTAAATGTTTCATTCTGGCCAGAATACCGGAATTCATCCTGAATGGATCGGAACAGGCCGATGGCTACAATTTTAGCTGGTACAGAACAACTACCTAAGCCGTGCTGGTTACTGTTCCAGCACGGCAAATTTCGGTCATTCTGGCTGGAATGGAACGGAAATAAAAACATTGATTTTAACTACATAGATGACTAGTGAGGTCTCTACAAGTTCCCATTAAAAAAACTACAAGGAAAAGGGAATAAATACTGCCCTTGATAGATGAACCAACAGAAAGGGTGTAGATCGCAAAAAACCTAACAAACTAGCGTTACACTTTTGAGGAACTTCTTTAAAACTTGACAGTACCCATTCTAAACTCACATTCAGATGAAGGAAAAGGGGGGAGATAAGAAAATGGAGGAGGGAAACAAAATAATTTAGTGCACAGTAAAACTCACTCTTCTCCAGAGAAAGAATGGCAATCATTACACTGGCCAAATATATCAGGAATTCCATCCCAGTTCTTTTTTTCTTTTGCTTCCCAGTATCCACCCATATAACGGTAGCAACCATCCTCATCCTTCTGAAACCATCTTGGCTGCCACCCTCTCTCCTGCAACTTCCTTGCCTGTGTCACGAAGTAAACAGGGGCTGCTAAATGTGCTTATCACATGATAAAAGATATGAAAGAAGACTTGCACATATTGCACTGATCAACTTCATTCCCTGATAATCATGACTTCCAAAAATAAAGGCTTTCAATCCAATGCATTAAAAAAATGGATTCTCAAAAGCACAACTTTAGATATCTATTGTGAACTTGAAGTATTTGAAGTTCACTCCAGTTGGTAATTTGCTATACAAATGATGAATAGATATATATATATATGAAAGTAGTGAAAGGCTGGATGAAGTTCACAACTAGTAAATACATATCCACGTGGCCCAGACCTGTGGCTAAACTTGATCTTTCATCACATAGCTATTCCCAATTCCCTTAGACTTGAACATGAACGCAAGGATAAATACATCATAGGATGAAAAGGTGAATACCTGTCTCTGTAACTGTTCAAGTCTTAGCTTCTCGGTATTTGCCAATTCATAGTCTCCATTCTCAACGTGTCTTTGATCTGGCCTCAGCCTCGAATCAGTAGGAGGCAATTTCTCCAATAATCCAGGTGTCAGTTCATTTAAGGATATTGCAAAAGGAGAGAGATTGTATCTTGTCTTAGTAACATATTTATCTCTTTCCCACAGGAGTACAGCTTCTGTCATTGGATCATAACCCTTAGGCTTTGTAAATGGATCTCCCAGTACATAATACATCGCCCCATCCCACTTCCCTACCAACATAGCTACCTTCTCTCCAGTTCTATTGTCATGCACAAATCCATGGACCTGAATTTTATGAAATTAGACATAAATTCTTATTAGTGATTAGTAGAGAAATAGGAAAAATGGTCTAAATTTTTCAATGCTTTTCTCATCAATGGCTTTAAAATTTTGTTCTGATTCATGAATGCAGAACAGTTTTCTGAATGAGAAGTTAGCCTTTTCTTTCCAGAAAGGGAGGGGGTGTGGGACTGTAGCACCAAAATTCTGGTCTGCTATGATATTGATACTGCATATTTTTTCTATGGTTATTTTTAAATTTACATTTGATCTGCACACAATGATACTTTACGGATGAGAGCAGAAAGGGTAATAATCACCAAATCCTCTATTTCCCTTCCATTTGGTACATAGAAGTGGAAATCTAGTTAAAAAGCAAAGTACCATGGAACAAACAAAACCAAAGATGCTGTCTGATACATACTGCGTCATGTTCGGCTTCTTTCCTTTCATGGTTGTTTTCATTTAATCTGCATACAATTATACTTCATGGATGGAAGCGAAAGGGTAATAATCACCAATTCATCCATTTCCCTTCCATGTGTACATTGAAGTGGAAATCTCATTACAAAGCAAAGCACCAAAAAAGGAAAAATAAAAATAAAAACCACAGATGCTGCATCTGAGACTGCACCTTTTCTGTCAAACAAAAGTCTAAGGGTGTGACGTGTCTGATACTGCAACTTTTATCCTCTTATTTGAAACTATGAACTTACCTGATGTGGATTTCGGTCGATGATGGACTGCTCCTTGAACTTCAGCGTGCAGGAGTAATTGCCACTTCCCTTAATGCGCATGGTTCCATAATGGTCAAAATAGATTTTACCTAGTATGATATTGTATATAGAAGTGGTAACTTTGCTCCACTGAAATGTCTCACCATCCTCAAACTGCAGAGTAAGGATACCTACAGGATCAAGCTGAATGGAGCGCCCCCAAAACTTGCCTTGGAGATTGGAATCAGCCCAGAATTTCCATCCTCTTCCCTCACAATGACAAGCAACAATCATTGGGTGGTGACTAACCTGAGTGGGAGCTGCTCGTTAGACAACAGTTTTGTTTGTGGTTTTTAAAACACATGGCCTCCACCAATTATTTCTATAAGTAATGTACTGCAATTTTATTAAAACTTCAGAGAGATGCAACTCAAGTACACAGGTGGTATACCAAAAGAAACACCCCAACTAACAAGAAAAAGAAAAAGAGTAAAAATCTTTATAGTCCAGAAAAGTAGAGCACGCACAACAAAACTCAAAAATTCAATGAGTTGGAACAACAAGGCAAGGAAGACATGACTTCACAGTTACCCATCAAAATTTCTCGCAGGTAGTGTTAAAACTACAAAAGGTCAAAACTTTGAAGAAAAACATTACTTTCTCGGAGAAAAAACGAAGCCCTTTATCTGGGTAATCAGCCTCATATGTCTCCCCAAGGAGAGGATTGAAGGGTTTGCACTGCCGACCTTCTGTAGATGCATAACCAGAGATGGCAAAAGCTGCAATGTTTAAAATTCTCATCAAGTCATTTCCCTGCACCACATAAAATCCTAAATTTTAAGTCACAATTCTCACTCATATATCAACCTGGTCATAACATAAGAAAAACCAGAACAATCACGAAATCATCAGGTAAACAGTCCAGATTAATTCCAGGATACAATTTGTATAAGAACAGATTGAAAAATGTGGGGAAAATAAAGTTTTCTGGCCACTTCAGTGTACCATTAAATCTCAACTCCTTAAACTTTTGAATTCCTTTTTTTATTTTTTATTCTTTACAGCATTCTTCATCAAACCAATCTTTCTTGAAAAAATATGTAAGCAAACACACTTGAAAAAACACAAAACCAACAATGAGTTTTCTGATAGTCTCTTAAAGGGGAAGTCTGTGTTCATGTGTAGAGAGAGAGAGAGAGAGAGAGAGAGAGATTGTGTTGCCTTAGATAAAACCTCGCTATGTCAAAGTATGAAGAGTCAACTACATTTGGACAATGTGCTGGTCCCTTAACTTCATTGTAACAAGCATTACTCTTGCCAATTAATTAAATTGTTTTCTATACCATCTCTCAAAAAGTACATAAAGCTACTTCCAGAAATAAAAACAGAAGAAGCAAAAGTGGGTATCAAATATCAACACCTACCATTGATTGTAACTTCAACTAGATGAACCATAAATGGCACTTTGAAAAGGAAGAAGAAATAGAATATATTTTCATGCCTAACTGCTCGATAAGAATGATGAGCAATAATGAATAAAGGTTCACATTAATTGGTTTTCCTTTTCTGTAGTATGTATACAAGAACAAGCCTTCTGACTTGGTTGTCTCTGTCCAGTCGGAAGTGAAGGGGCTCAAGTCCATGGATTTCCATAGAGCAACCAAGAGTGAGGAGTGAGTGTTACCCATAAGTTAAGGCCTAGCTTAAAAGGCTAAACTCCTCAAACTTCCCCCCCCCCCCCCACAAAACAACAAACAACGCCAGCAGAAAAAAATACATATTGAAAATTTTATTGGGTTCAAACTCTACACAAGATGCCCAAGTACTATATAAATAACATTAAGGCCTCATTTGGTTATAAAGGTGAGATGAGATGAAATGAAAAATATGTGAATAGTAATGAGATAGTTTATGAATAGTAGTGAGATAGTTTGAGTTAAAATGTTTTATGAGGTTTTGGGAAAGGAGAGAGAAAGTTAAATAAATATATTATAAAGTTAAAATATTATTTTTTAATATTATTTTTGTTTTGGAATTTGAAAAAGTTGAATTGTTTTTTGTATTTTATTTAGAAGTTTGGAAAAGTAATAATGATTAGGTAATGATTAGATAAAAAAGTTGAAAATTTGAAATTGAAAAGTATTTGTGTTTGAATGTGTTTAGATGTTGAGATGAGATGAGATGGGTAGAGCCAGCAGCTCAACTACCTGGGATTTAAATGCAACTAGGACATCAAATTTTAAATCTGCTTTGAGACAAAAGAAAGTACAGGTGAGGACATGACCTGCTTTCCCCATTCCAGTGCTCGATCAACCAAGTAAGAATACTCCAGATCTTCAAAGCACTTTTGCAATGAAGACAGCGGTTCATTAAAATATACAGGAAGACAAACTCCAGAAAGGTCCTTTCCAATATTATCCTTGATAATTGACCACAAGCCCACAGGCTTCTCTTTCTCCTTTGGTTCTGGAAAATTTTTCCTTCTTTTGACATAAGGATATTCAACTACCCTGATCACCTTCTCAATTCCACACAAATGTTCAGAAGAAAAAGAATCTCTATTGAACATACAAGCATTTCCAAGTGTTTCCCTACTCCTATACGAAGCACTTCTTAAAGCGTCTGAAGATAAAAAATCATTTGTATCAAAATATGTTCCATCATCTTCATCCATTTCAACATCTACACCATCTTGACTCTCATTATCAGCACAAGAGTCTGTTGCACTGCCCTCTGACATGACAGAATAGAAATCTGTAACATGAAATGAGATAAGAGAATGAGTGGCATGTAAAACTAAATGCATAAATGTGTGTGCGAGCGCACATGCTTATCTATTTATGTAAGTATATGTTATATATAATTTTAGGGATAAATACATTTTGCACCCCTCAAACCCCTTTCCACCCTAAACTACTAAAAGTGACCCATTGTATCCTCAAACTACCCCAACCAGACACTTTGCAATCTTTATTAAGATTCAAACTTCAAGATAGTGTCATATATTTTCCATCCATCTTACCAGCCAGAACTAATTAAGAGATTAAAATGTCAGTTTTTAGCAGTTTGAGGGTGCAATTTGTTAGTTTTCTTAGTTTAAGGTGAAAAGTGCAAATTAGCAGTTGGAGTGTGTACAGTGTACTTTCCCCACTATTTTAATACAGGAAACTATAGGAAAGAAACTTTTGGAGCAATCTCAGTGAGTTGTTGAGGAAAATTTAGTATGATAGACTGGTTTGACAGCCTAGGAATGCATAAAAGAATCTGCCCAAAAACATATAGTGCTGCAGTTCAATGAGCTACGTTAAGTGACAGAAAGGATACTTTTCTAAGAGTAGTGTGGAAGATGGTTCCAATATGCTAACTGTGGTGTATTTTGAGAGAGAGAAATTATCGGAATTTCGAAGATTGAGAACGGTCTCTGGATGAACTTAGAAACCTCTTCATCAATACCTTGTTTTTATGGGCAATAGTTATAGATTTCAATGGGCTGTCTTCATGATTTTCTTGTATCTTCATCTGTTTTTAATACTTAGTTAGGTGCTTTGTCTTGTATATGTCCCGTGTACTTTTGGACCTATTTATCATTTATCAATAAAGTTTTTGTTGACCATCAAAATATATTTCTAAGATTTACAAGCCTCATGGTTCTTGTTCCAGTTCAATGAGTTACATGAACAGCCAACAAGGACATATTTCTAAGATTTAAGAGCGTCATGCAGTTAAACTAAAGGTACTTAATATGTAGACTACTGTAAATGATCAGGAACTAAACTTGTTATCCATTTAATAGCCGGAACATTCATGCACTCATATTTATCCACTTCTTAATAAACTTTTGTATACCACATCAGTCCAAGTTTAAGGAATATATATTTTACAAACACTATTACCATAGAAGCAGGACTAACCGCTAAATCGCCTATTCCCTTGTTCGCAGTATGACTCACGTTCCTTTGTTTCATCTACTACTTTTGTTTCCAGCTCTATTTTATCAGTCTGCAAAACAAATTTTAGAGGAAGAAATGATTCCTCAAACTATCAAGTTTTTCGTCACAATATATTCACAGAAACTTAACCGAGAAAAATAAACTGCTCTGCCAAGTACAGTGCAAGAATTTTGTGTATAGCCTTACAATCTCATAAGACATTTATCAACAGATGCCATTCCCAAGGAAATCACACTCTGAGTCTGCAGGTGAGGAAGTCAAACTAAACGTTATGCTGCTCATCTACAGCCCTACCTTCTATAAAGCTATTTACTGACAAATTTAAAAAATATTTGGTCACCTCAATATAACAAGCTTCCATATACCGAGCATGGCTAAGATTAAAAAAGCTCCAAGGGAATAAAATAGAGAAAGCTAAAAAGGTTATGAATAAGGTTCTTGTGGTTTTGAAGTTTTGCATCAACTATCTTATATGTACATCAAACACAGAAACTTGCTTCGCGCCACACAAGTTGCCAAGTACTAAGATGTACAACTTGTTAAGTCCATAAATAAGGTAGAATACCGGGACAACATTCAGAACGTAGGCAGTAACTGTCCAGCGCATCCCCACAGAACCATGGCATGATTGTCATCCTCACATTTTAAATACTGTTCACCAGAGTAAAATGTGCTAGGATGGAGAAATGGAAGCAAGACAAGTACCTCCAGTTGTCTCAATGAGTCCAACAACATTACATGTTTATGTTGAAGAGCCTTCAACTGACTTTTCAACTCAGAGAGTTCTAATAGCATGATTGATTCACAATCTTTGATGACTGATTCGCCAATGCCTTCCTGCAGCATTCGTAAACGGAGTTTCTCTGTTGAAACAACTACATCTTCAGTAAAGGCAAAATCATTGCCAGTCAACACTCTAGGAAATAGATCTTTAGCAGCCAGTAGTGCCTCAATCCATGCAGATCTGTTCTCCGTAGATACACACCACAAATGAAGTGTTTTTGTTCCTGTAAAAATGGAAAGCCTTTTATCGTCTGATTTGCTTGCACGGATTGAAGAAACCTGCAAAACAAACTTATATAATTTCACCAACTGATAAAACAAAGGAAAATATGGAAGATAGAGGTCACAAGCACACAATTAGTGCATATGATCATCAAGGTTGAGAGATAATAATTTTTTGATAAGTAATAAAAGATTTTATTCCCAAGAAATAGGCATAAGCCAAAGTATACAGGACATATACAAAGGAAATACCTACTACTTTCCAAAAACGAAAGGAAAACTAAAACAGATTCTGGAAATTATCTTCCATTACAAAAGCTTTTATAAAGGTTGAGAGATAATTTTTTTTTTTTTGATAAGTTGAGAGATAGTAATTAATTAGAGCAAGAACCATTTGGAGCTACGGATGAGGACATTCAACGTTAATTTTCAACTGCAGGTTGGGAGAATACATGGTTGAGTCTACTTTTCTTTGGTACGCTGAGCACTTACTGAATTGAACTTGAATGGATAAATACAGAACTAGTATGTATGACACCATAATCTCCCAAGCTTGCATAGATTGCATATATTTAACCAAAGGCCATAATTGAAGTTCCCATACGCATCTTACCAATCAATTTGGTGGTAGAAATTGCACTACAGAGAGATCTTTTCAGAAGGTATAACCTTCTCTCCCTGTGTTTTGCATCCATGATATCCCCAGAAAGTAGAACTAGGGTTCACGGCAGGTAGCATGGACATATAAGCTTCCTGACAACATTTTCTACTTCAGTTTTCTTGCTTTGATTGGACATGCTTGGAAACAAATTTTAATTTCAATACTAAAAGTTGAATATGTAAACGAAAATGCAGTTGCATGTTCATCTTAGTACATACAGTGTACACTTGTGGGTACTAAAAATTGTTCTATATCCATGGAAGGGTTCTTTCCACTGCAAAGCAATTCCTCGTCTTCTCTTGCAAAGAGTGGTTCCCAAATTTATTAGTCTTGTTTTCAGTGGTCTACTTGCGATTGCTTCAGGAAATAATCCCCTCATTCTTTGTGTGAGATACTAGTAGCTTCCATGTTTACTTCATGTGCCAATTACTGTGCAAGCAACTGTTATGGTAAAAAACTTCACGTTTAAGTTAAACAAACAGTTGAGCCACGACTAATCAAATCGTATCAAAACGAGTTTCTACATACATACATGGTCATGCAAGCCATATAATTATGTTAAAAAAAAATTTAAATTAAATTATAATAATATTTTTTTAAAATGATATATTTTTTCCTTTTATTTTCATATGTCAATCAAACTGCAAATAAAATTTCTCGTGTCAGAATATAAACGGAGTTAAATATGCATTTCGTTTTGGACGAAACTAAAGTCAAAAACCTTCAAATGCACTTCGCCAAAAGGCTTGCACTGCTTGGCCGACGAACCGAGCCGATTGCTACTCCAATTAGCCTTCCTCATATACCTCAGAGAGTCCTCGCCGATCACCCTACCGCCTCTCTCTCTTGCCGGGTTCATTAGAATCTTGTCCGGGCCGTGAATCTTATAGTACGAGATCACACCGTCTTCGAGCACGAACCACCTCGACCTCCATCCCCTCCCGTAGTTCACCCACTTGTACAGAATCCCGGCCACGCTGCCATTCACGCCCCCAGACGCTTTCGAGTCCCTCGCTTCGACGACTGCATCTTCGAATTCCTGGTTCGCTGCTGCCGAAACTTTGTCAGAGTCAGTCCCGGTCGACGAAACCTGAGCCGAGAGACCGGTTTTCGGGTAGTACACGGATGTAATCGACGCGCCGAGCCCTAACTGGCACTGGCCCGGAGACTTCTCAAGGATCGGGTTAGCCGGGTCCCGATCGATGGAAACCGGAGCAATGCAGCAAAGAGGATTCATCTCAGTCAATCAAAAAAGCATTCAACGAAAAAGCAATCATAACATGACACCATGGATCACAATAGCCGAATAACACACCGACTCAGGGCCGTAAGCGGTACTAAAAATGCAAAAGATCTGATTTGAGGTAGGTTGGGCAATGCAGGACACGATCGGAGCCGAAAGAGGATGGGAAACGAAACTTTCCGGCGATGACATAAAGATCAAGACCCTCGAAACGAAACGGGCTTTGAATATAAGAGAGAGAGAGAGAGAGAGAGAGAGAGAGAGAGGGTGGGGTGTTTATAAGAAGAAGAGGTGTGGAGGACCGAGATCCATTGGAGACAGTGGACAGTGAGTAAATTGAGTAGCACAGCACCACCTTCCCCTCCCAAGACAAAAGCGTAGGCCAATTTATTTATTACATTACATCAAATAAATATAAAAGATGCATGGGTTGGTCCTTTTGTCTTGAAAAAGATGCACGGGCTTGTCTGCTGGTAGTTCTCAGTTCTAACTTTGTTTGGTTAACGTTGTCTGCAAAATTTATTTAGAGGATATTTGTAAGTTGAATTGAGGTAAGTAGAGACACTGGGATGGGTGTTTTTCATTTTCATTTTTAATTTTTTATTAAAAAGCAAGAAATATCTTAGGATAGTTAAAAATTAAATAAAATATTATTTTTATTTTAAAATTTAAAAATTGAATTATTTATTATATTTTATTTAAAATTTTAAAAAATTTATAATAATTAGATAAAATGAGATGAGTTGAGATGATTTTTTAATCTGATTTGTTTTCAAACCATCTCAACTCATCTCATCATTATAACTTTTCTAAAATTTCATATAAAATAAAATAAATAATTTAATTTTTTTAAATTTTAAAATAAAAATAATATTAAAAAATATTTTAACAATATTTTATTTAAATTTAAATTTTATTTTTAATTTATCTCAACTTAATTTATCTTATCTTAAAGAGAGAGAAGTTTTAATAATAAGAGCATGAGATTTAAGGTAATAGTAATAATAATGAGAGCCATAAACTCCATGCTCCAATCACATATCCCCAAAGTGCCAAACACTTGACCCCATGCTCTTCTCTGTATCTTCCTATTTCCACCGATCTTCATGATCCTGTTATCCTCAAAGAGCCGTGAAGCATGTCCTGCACAAGAATAAAATTCACTAGATTATTTTACTTTTGAATGACAAAAGCAAAACAAAGGGTAGTGGAAGCCCAAAAACTAGGCAATTACGTACCCTTAGGGAATGTTTGGAAATAGTTTTGGTCTCATTCCATCTAATTTTCTTTCTAAACATTATTTAAATATAAATATTTTCATATTCATTATTACAATATTTTCAAACTAATTATTGGAGTGATTTTTTACAGGGGCCTAAAGCCCAAGAATAACGGCCAGACAAGGGGTGCCCAAGCAACCCAGGTAAAACCCATTCCAACAAAGCCCCTTCAAGCCTGGAAAGGGGGAAATAAAGGACATTGGGTCCCCGCTAGGCCACCCGACCCCAAACAAGTAAGCTTGGCAAGCGACCCGTACGGAACAAAAGAATCCTGACCCACTAACAATGAGCGACGAGGATAGGGGCAACCCGACGCATCACACTTGCAACATTTAAATGGGATAGAGACCGCGTCGCATTAAATGTCTCTCCAGAAGGTCACGCCGCATTAAATGGTATGGCCAGAGAAGCAATGGGGAACACACCACCCTAGCGACAAGGCATGGGTCTCTGACCAGGTATGAAAATGACCCTCGAAAACTGAAATAGGGGTTAGACTTTTTGAACTCTTCTCACTACTGCATCTCACCTACTCCTTCGCCCGAAACATTACTAACTTAGGCATCGAAGGCTGCCCCGGTAGCCACCACGGATGCTAGACTTTGAAGTTTTTCTTTGTATTTGCAGACCCAAGATTGAAGACCTAAGTTGCTAAGAACCAGATCCAAAAGCGTACGAAACATGACGTCAACAGTATTGTTGTTTGTGGGATCTTAAAAAAAAAAATCGTGTGTCCTTTCATATGCTTGCGAGAACCCGTTCTCAAACAACTTGGGAGCGCAATGAAACAATGCTGTAGATAAATATGGAAATAGAGACCACGGAAACAACGCAACTAGAAGGAACAAAGAGGGAGATGCACAACGGCGCAACCAATGAACTAAAAGACACTAGAGGGGGAGCCATCACCACACAAATGGAGAAGGAGATGCCAACCGTCCTCCCACCTACACCGGAGTGCACCCCCGCCGATGGTGAAATACTAGACGAGTACGCACTCAAGAAGGTGGAACCAAACGAGCTACTAGAGCTAGTCCTGTTGGACCCAAACTGACTAGAAGTCACCACCAGGATCAGCATTGGGATGACCATCGAAATGAAGGACACCCTACAACGGCTCCTCGTGGAACATCATGACTTATTTGCCTAGAGTCATGAAGACATGTCAGGAATCAACCCAGCAATCATGCAACTTCATCTGAAAGTGGATCCTAAAGCAAGGGAGTAAGGCAAAGGTGCAAGAGCTTCAGCGAGGAGAAGAGCACTGCCATTGCCGTAGAGGTTGACTGGTTACTCAGGGTAGTTTTCATCAGGAAAGTGCACTACCCGGACTGGCTGTCCAATATAATACTTGTAAAGAAACTGAACAACAAGTGGAGAATGTACGTGGACTTCATTGACCTGAACAAGGCCTGCCCGAAGGATAGCAGGTCACGTTATGCTGAGCTTCATGGATGCCTACTCCAAGTACAATCAGATCCGTATGAACCCAAACGATGAAGAGAAGACGTCGTTCATCACAGACCGGGGGTTATACTATTACTCAGCCATGCTGTTCGACTTGATGAATCGGGGGCCACCTACTAGCGGTTAGTCAATCATAAGTTCAAGGATGAAATCAGGAGAAATATAAAGGCCTATGTGGACAACTTGCTAGTCAAGAGCGGAAACCCCGTACAACACCTAGATGATCTTCAAGAGGCCTTCACGTGTTGAGACAGTACAAGATGAAGCAGAACCCAACAAAGTACGCATTCGGTGTGGGCTCCAGGAAGTTCCTATGCTTCATGTTGTCAGAACGGAGAATCAAAGCCAACCTTGAGAAAGTGGAGGCTATCCTCAATATGCGTCCTCCACAAAGCATAAACGACGTACAAAAGTTGGCAGGCTGGGTGGCAGCCCTCAACTGCTTCGTGTTAACGTCAACCTACAAGTACCTTCCTTTCTTCAAGGAGTTGCAGAAGGCCTAGGACTGGGATGAGAAGTGTAACGAGGCATTCTTCGCCCTAAAAATAATACCTAACTAGCCCTCATTTGCTCAGCCAACCTCGGTGCAAGGAGTTCTTAATCTTATACATGTCCGTCTCCCCGCAAGTGGCTTCCTCAGCCCTGGTACAAGATGATGGTGGGCTTCAGCGGTCAGTATACTACGTTAGCCAAGCTTATAGGGGGCGGAGGCCAGATACCCCCGCATTGAGTAACTTGCCTTCGCTTTGGTGGTAACCACTCAGAAACTCCGATCCTATTTCCAAGCCCACCCGGTCAAAGTCCTCGCTGAAGCCCCCTAAAAAAGCTCCAACAACGATCAGATGCCTCAGGCCGCCTCACCAACTAGGTCATGAAACTAAGCGAATTTGACATCGAATACGCCTCACGCACCTCCACGAAGGGACAGGTACTAGCAGATTTTGTCGGGAAGTTCATGGGTCCCTGAAGAAGCTGAACATGCATAACCCATGAAGCCCTGGCCAATCTTTGTCGATGGATCATCTTGCCAGGCTAGAGGGGCAAAAACTTGACTCACTCAAAAATGAGTAGCACAAAGGCTATCATAAGTGTAGGAGGATATCGTGTAATAATTAGAAATAAAATTCATAAATTGTCTCCTCGGAAAAAGTTGCTTAAATCCAAACTCGTATAAAAAATGGTGAAAAGTTTCACAAACAAAAGTGGTAATATGTACAATGAATGGAAGAATGCAATAGAAATAAAAAGGGTACTAGTCATATACTAGATTTATACTTTTGGATTTCTTTTTTGTGTCGACATCGAACGTAAAAGACTAACAAATTGAAATTAACAATTAAAGATTCAACTACGCTAAACAATTTTAATTAATCTGAAAATTAAATAATAAACTGAAATTAATCTCAAATGTAATTGTAATGCATATTTGATGGAAGCTTAGAGAAATAAGAAAAATAATTAATATAAAATAAAATAAACAGCAAATAAAATGCTCATACTTTTAAGCCAAAAAAATCAAGAATACACCATAAACTTCAAATTGAAATTAAATAAAAAGTAGAGAATGAAAAGATCAAGCCAAATGAACGGAAATGGAGATTAAAAGCAGTGGAGGAGGCTAGACTATAGCAGCAATTGGACCCCTCAAAGAGTTCTTCAACGGCGTTGTAGTTCATCTTCTACCAATTAATAATTCCTTGCGGCGTTGAATGGAGCCCCCCAAGAGAAAAATATGTGCGGTCTCAAAAATGCTCAAAGAAATAAAATTGGTGCGGCTGAAAAATCCCCCAAAGAGAATAAATTGGTATGTAGGGCGCAGAATGAATATATTGCATCCACTCTCCTGTGCGGCGTCTAATGCTCTCAATGAATAATAATAATATCTTTCTGCCCTAGGTCAAAGTCTCCATAGAATAATGGTTGCCATCCAAGTGTTAAAGTCCTCATAACGTGCGGCGTTAATTCTCTTCCAAAACAAAAAGAAGCAATCACTCCCTTGTGCGGTTTGAAATTTAACTAAACCAAAAGAAATTGTGTGGCCTGAAAAAATTGGTTGAACCCAAAAGAAATCGTGCCCTCCAGATCAAAAGTCCCAATACGAGTTATTCTCCCTATCCGTGCCACGTGCCTTCAAATCCTTTCATTTCTTTTGACCACTGCATATATAGATAAATAAAATAAAATAATAAGAATAAAATATGTATATATATAATATGTGTTGTGCATATAAAGAAAATTTGTTCAATTAAATCACAAGTTCTAAAGTTAAGCATAAATCATGCTATTAATCGATTTAAATCACAAGTCAGATTTATTTATCTTAACATTTTTTCATATAAAACCAATAATAATGTAATAAAATACATAAAATATATTAGTTTTTGATGTATAAAATATGCAATATATCAACTTAATCACACTCCCCAACTAGCGTTTTGCTAATCCTTGAGCAAAATAGTAAAAACTAGTTTGAAATGAACATTGCATAAAGATCAAAATTCAAACAAAAGCAATCAAACACAATTTCGAATTCTCACAAAAGGTGACTACTCAACCCCATGAGCTATAGCCAACAAGACTATCTCAACAATCCTTCATATAGAATTGGAAAAAATGTCTCAGAACTCAGATGTATGTGTGTAGCTACACAGTTGTGTGTTTCTCATTACTAGCCAGGATTTGTCATAGGATTTTTCAACAATAAGATTAATCATTACTGATTCTAAATACCTCAAAACCCAATGGACTAGCAGTTTTCATGCCAACTCTGTTTAAAGGTTGAACACTCAACCCCCAAAGTTAGGGTAACTGTTTCTAGCACTTTACTTAGGAAAGTTCACTAAGCTGCCTTTATCTTCTTCTTCTCTCTTTTTTTCTCGAGTCTTTTCGAATCCTTTATTTTTCTTTTTCTTTCATTCTTTTTCTCTTTGTTTTTTTTTTTAAGTATGGCTCGGTAGTTCTGCAGTTTACTTCTCCTGTGTTAAATCAGTGGACAATAAATGATGAACACTACATGTGTAAGCATGTGCAAAATGTCTTTCAAACTTTTTCCTTCGTTCTATATAAATCTTACCAAGTCTCATCTCAATAAGTATAGTAGCCCGGTGTTTCAAACTATATATCAACAAATCTAATACATCAGAAATCATGCTCTATACTCAAGGTTGAAAATAAATCTTCACAAAATAATTCTGCTTAACCACTTCACTAAGGTGCTCAAATTTCACAAAATACTAGAAATAAAGTGTGTCAATCATATATGTATCAATGCACATCACACTAATGCAAAATCTTCTTTTTGTTTTTTTTTTTTAAATCTGTGCACACACACTACTCCCCAACTAGTGAGAGACATAGTCCTCAATGAATCGAACGAAAGAAAACAAAGTGTACAAGGATAAGTAAGCAACATGAACAACCAATCATGTGATATAAAATGAAAACAAAACAACAAATATAAATAATAGATAAAATGCAATGAAAGAAAGCCATAAAGGGAAGAAATAAATCAATCAATCAAAATCAAAAAACTTCCCCGGGATCTTGCACAAGGCAGTCATAAATGGCTTTAGACGTTGTCTATTGACAGTGAAGCTATTGCCATTCTTTGGATTGACAATGTCTACCGCCCTGTAAAGATGAACCTCCTTTACAATGTATGGCCTACTCCATCAGGATTTCAGCTTCCGGAGAAAAAGATGTAATCTTGAATTATAGATGAGCACTTTCTGATCAAGGGCAAAATGTTTATCATGCACGACCTTCATTTGCTCCTTTCCCAAGTGAGAATTGTCGTAAGCCTCCCTCCTTACTTTATCAAACTCCGAAATCTGCAACTTTCTTAAACTTTTGGCAGCATTAAGTGAAAAGTTAATTTGCTTAATAGCCCATAAAGCACGATGCAGAATCTCAACAAGTAAATGACAAGTCCAACCATAAACCAATCTATAAGATGACATCCCTAAGTTAGTTTTGAATGCAGTCCTATAAGCCTAGAGAGCATCAACCAGTTTTTCAGACCAGTCCTTTTGAGTGGGACGGACTGTTTTTTCAAGAATAAGTTTGATTTCTCTATTAACCAACTCAGCTTGACCATTACTCTGGGGGTGATATGGAGTAGAGACTTTGTGGGTCACTCCATATTTCTGCATAAGTTTTTGAAAAAATTTGTTACAAAAATGTGAACCCCATCACTAATAATCACCTTGGGTAAGCCAAAACATTCAAACAATTCTTTCAAAAAACATATGACAACCTTATGATCATTTGTTCTACAAGGTATGACCTCTACCCATTTTGAAACATAATCCACAGAAACTTAAATATAGGAATTCCCAAATGAATTTGGGAATGGTCTCATAAAGTCAATCCCCCAACAATCAAATATCTCAAGTGTAAGAATAGGGGAAAGGAGCATCATGTTACATGCTGTGATTTTTCAAGTTTTTTACAATGCTCACATGCCTTGCAAAAAGACTCAACATCTCTAAAAATAGTAGACCAGTAGAGTCCACTTTACAAAATTTTGGCAACAGTTTTCTTAGCTGCAAAATGGCCTCCACAAGCCCCAGTATGATAAAAGTGACAAAAAAAAGTAAACTCATCATCATGAATATATCGACGCACCAACTGATCAGCACAATACTTAAAAAGATAAGGAGTGTCGAAGTAATAAAATCGTATCTCTGCAAGGAACTTACGCTTATCCTGAGTTGTCCAATGCTCTGGCATCCGGTCAATGACAAGGTAATTCACAATGTCCGCGAACCATGGAGAGCGCGACATTGCAAAAAGATGCTCATCAGGAAAGTCTTCATTAAGGCAGGAATAGATATAGACACATTAGGTAGCTGCAATCGCGACAGGTGATCGGCTACCACATTCTCGACTCCCTTCTTATCTCGAATAGTGATGTCAAATTCTTGGAGCAAATAATCCAACGAATCAACTTGGGTTTAGCATCCTTCTTTGCCAACAAATATTTAAGAGAAGAATGGTCAGTAAAAATGATAACATGAGACCCAATAATATAAGAACGAAATTTATCTAAGGAAAATACAACAACTAATAACTCTTTTCTCGGTAGTGGTGTAATTTTTTTGTGCATCATTAAAAGTATGACTTGCATAATAAATGACCGAATGCTTATTGTCCACTCTTTGACCAAGAACGGCAAGAGTAAAATCACTAGTGTCAGTCATAATTTCAAACAACAAGTCACATTGAGGAGTTTGCATAATAGGTGCAATTGTTAAGTGTTCCTTCAGGGTCTCAAAAGCATGCTGGCACTCATCCGTCTAAACAAAAGTAGTATCATTTTGCAACAAAGTACACAATGATTTTGTAATACTACTAAAGTCTTGAATGAAACGCCGATAAAAGCCAGCGTGACCAAGAAAAGAACGAATATCCTTCACTGTCTTAGGCATAAGCAGTTGAGATATTAATTCTATTTTGGCCCTGTCAACCTCTATACCACGTTCAGAAACTAAATCCCAAATACCAAACCATTAGTAACCATAAATTGACATTTCTCCCAATTCAACAATAAATTCTTCTCCTCACATCTTTTCAACACAGCGGCAAGATTTACCAAACACAGAAAAATCATCCATAAAAACCTCACATATGTCATCAAGCATATCAGAAAAAATGCTCATCATACAGCGCTGAAAAGTAGCAGGTGCATTACATAAACCAAATGACATTCTTCTAAAAGTAAAAGTACCAAAAGGGCAAGTGAATGTGATCTTCTCTTGATCCTCTGGTGCTATGACAATTTGATAATAACCAGAAAAGCCATCCAAGAAACAATAAAAAGCATTACCTGCTACTTTTTCTAAAATCTGATTTAGGAAAGGTAATGGAAAGTGATCTTTTCGACTGACTGAATTTAACTTTCGGTAGTCTATACACATTCTCCAACCCGTTACCTTCCTAGTCGGGATCAACTTACCATTAGCATTTTCAATAACAATTAAACCAGATTTTTTTTGTACTACCTATGTCGGACTTACTTACTTGCTGTCGGAGATAGGATACGTGATGCCCACAGCTAACAATTTCAGCACTTCATTCTTTACCACCTCCTTCATGGTAGAATTCAACCTTCGTTGTGCATCACGAACTGGTCTCGCATCTCCTTCCAGAAAAATGTTGTGGGTACAAATTGAAGGGTCAATACCTTTGATATCTGCAATAGTCCAGCCTATCGCTCCTGGATGATGTCTAAGCACTGTTAATAATTCTGTTTCCTACTTCGAAGTGAGCTGAGAAGAAATGAACACTGGAAATGTATCCTTAATTGGGCCCAGAAAAATATTCTTCAAGTTCTCGGGTAGTGATTTCAACTCTAGTATTGGGATTTCTTCTTCTGATACTTCATGGCTCCTGGTAAATCAAGAGCTTTAAAGCCTAGCCTATGCCAATTACTTGTGTAACTCACATCTGATAACTGAAGAGACCTAGTTGTCTTTGTCAACTGCCCATCTAATTCTGTCAACTCTAATGATGTAGGAATTGTCTCAACAAGAGCCTCAGACTGCTCAGGAAAACCATCCTTAAATGCACTCTCGGAATCAAATATTGATAACAACTCTGAAACGTCAAAATCATACACCATATCAATAGCATGCACATCTGAATCATCGCATCCACTAGGCATCTTGCAAGCATTGAACACATTCATCTCCAATGTCATATTCCCAAAAGTGAGCTTCAGTACTCCACTTTAACAACTGATAAGTGCATTCGAAGTAGCAAGTAATGGGTGTCCAAGGATGACAGGCGTATAGTGAATAGTGGAGATTGGCTGCTGCATGTCAAGAACTACAAAATCCACTGGGTAATAAAATTTGTCCACTTGGACCAGCACATCTTCAACTATACCCCTTGGCACTTTAACTGATCTATCAGCCAACTGTAGCATGATGGAGGTCTTTTTCAGCTCACCCAATCCCAACTGCTCATACAGTGAGAATGATAGCAAGTTCACACTACTCCCCAAATCAAGTAGGGCTCTCCCAATGCGTGACTCACCAATTATAATGGAAATGTGGGGAGAGTCGGGATCTCCAAAATTTTGAAGAGTCTCACTCAATATCAGTGCACTAACTTACTCGGTTAGAAAGGCTTTCTTCTTCACATTCAGCTTTCTCTTCACTGTACACAAGTCCTTAAAAAAATTTTGCATACAAAGGCACTTGTTGTATGACATCCAACAATGGAATATTAATTTTTACTTGCTTAAAAATCTCATAAATCTCAGTGTGATATTTGTTCTTTTGGCTAGCTGCCAATCTCTGAGGATAGGGAACTACAGGTTGGTACCCCCTACTAGTTTCAACCTCTCCACCCACAGGCTTTTTTGACTCTAGCCTCACTTTCTCTAGTTTTTTCTCAGTTTCATCAGTCTCTGTTACATTTTCAGGTTTAGAACCAACTACCTACCTATCCATGGTCATCTCAGGTTGAGGAATTTCATTCCCACTTATCAAAGTAAGAACGACATTCACTGTCTCAATAACGTCCCCTAAGACATTATGCACTTGATATTGTTGTTGCCTGTATACTTAATGATTAGCCTGAGGATATGCTGGAAATTTCCCCTTCTCTAGAGTGCTCAATGTTCTGCTCATCTTATTAATGGTGCCTCGCAACTCATTTATGGCCTGAGTGTTCTGATTGTTTGTGGTGGCCTGAATCTGCATGAATTACTGAAGTGTATTGGCCATCTATGCCATACTGTCATCTAGAAACTTATTTGCTGATGATTGAGGCTAAGAGCTCTGTGCAACTACATGAGGATAAAATCCAAGAGGCGCTACAAAAGGATTCCAAGATGCGCTACAAAAGGATAGCTCTGAAAACTCTGATATGGTTGATACTGGTGCTGAGGAGCACCCTGATGAAATGGCTGCTGTGAAGATAGTGGAGACTGGCTAGGTTGATCATTTCTCCATGAGAAATTTGGGTAATTCCTCCACCTCGGATTATATGTGTTAGAAAAAGGCTGATTTTATGCTCTGTTAACCCAGTTAGCTGATTGCATCTGCTCAGACCCACTTTCTTGAAATACTGGCATAATCGGGCAGTCCTGAGTCTTTTGGTTCGAATCAGCACATATAGAGCATGCCTCTACTACTTTCACAGCATTCACTTTTTCCATTTTCATGACCTCTAGTCTTCTAGTTAATATAGCTATTCGGATTTGAACATCAGTGTCTTCGTTAAGTTTATACCTATTCCCTCCAGAAATAGCCCTTAGTGGCTGTGCTTTTAATGGCATTCGATCAGTCCGAGTGTTCTACTATTGTGCACTCTCGGCAAGATAGTCAAAAAATGATAGTGCTTCATTGGGTTCCTTGCTAAAGAATTCCCCATTGCACATCGTCTGAACAAACTACTTACATTTTGGAGTGAGACCAGTATAAAAATAGCTCACCAACATCCAAGATTCGAAACCATGATGTGGATAAGTGTTTACCAAATCTTTAAATTTTTCCCAACTGACCTGAAAAGTTTCATTAGGTTTCCGATTGAATTGGCTGATTTGCTCTTACAAAAACTGAGTTCTTTGAAAAGAAATTTTTTTTTGTAAGAATTTACGCTGCATATCAGACCAACTAGAGATAGAATTAGGTCTCAAAGAATTAAACCAAATCTTCGCTTTATCTTTTAAAGAGAAAGGAAATAAACGAAGTCTAATAAATTCATCAGTAATGACCCTAGTAATAAAAGTAATGCAAGCCAACTCAAAATCTGTCAAGTGCTGGTAAGGACTCTCAGAATCCATCCCGTAGAACTGGGTATCACTGACATCATACCATACTTACTAGAAAAATTAGGCGCATCTTCAGGTAAAACAATGCATAGAGGTTGGTACGAGAGAGTTGCAAATAATCATTAAGAGTGCGTGGTGCAGGTGTAGCCATGGTTTGCTCAATTTCAATATCCTCACTCATAGAAGAGACAGAAGAGCTATCTATCTCTGAGCTGTGTACACTACTCTCAATGCTCGATATAACTCTAAGCAACCTATTTGAACTGTATCTCACCCATGACATGAAACATCAATCTAAATAGCATATATAAGGTTCAAGCAACAGAGTGGTAGATGCAAATGAAATGTGTAACCAGAGATAAGAGAGTGAAAAAAAAGAAGTGAAAAAAAATAACGAGTTAAAATTTAAGTTAAACAGCTATCCTCGGCAATGGTGCCAAAAACTTGACTCATTCAAAATGAGTAGCACAAAGGCTATCTCAAGTACAGGAGGACGTCATGTAATAATTAGGAATAAAAATCCTAAATTGTCTCATTGGAAAAAGTTGCTTAATTCCAAACTCATATAAAATGATGAAAAGTTTTACAAAAAAAAGTGGGGGTATATACAATAAATGGAAGAGTGCAACCAAAATAAAAATGGCACTAGTCATAAACTAGATTCATACTTTTGGATTTTTTTTTAGTGTCAACATGGAATGTAAAAGACTAACAAATTGAAATTAACAATTAAAGATTCAACTACGCTAAATAATTTTAATTAATCTAGAAATTAAATAATAAACTGAAATTAATCTAAAATATAATTGTAATGTATATTTAATGGAAGTTTAGAGAAATAAGAAAAATAACTAACATAAAATAAAATAAATAGCAAATAAAATGCTCATACTTTTAAGCCAAAAATATCAAGAATACACCATAAACTTCAAATTGAAATTAAATAAAAAGTAGGAATGAAAAGATCAAGCAATATGAATGGAGATGGAGATTGAAAGCAGTGGAGGAGGCTAGACTGTAGCAGTAATTGGACCCCTCAATGAGTTCTTTAACGGCATTGCAGTTCCTCTTCTACCAATTAATAATTCTGTGTGGCGTTGAATGAAAGCCTCCGTGCGGCCTCAAAAATGCTCAAAGAAATAAAATTGGTGCGGCTGAAAAATCCCCCAAAGAGAATAAATTGGTATGTGCGGCGCAAAATGAATATTTTGAATCCACTCTCCTATGCGGTGTCTAATGCTCTCAATGAATAATAATAATAATAATAATAATAATAATATCTTTATGCCCTAGGTCAAAGTCTCCATAGAATAATGGTTGCCGTCCAAATCTTAAAGTTCTCATAACGTGCAGCGTTAATTCTCTTCTAAAACAAAAAGAAGCAATCACTCCCTTGTGTGGCTTGAAATTTAACTAAACCAAAAAAAATCGCGCAGCCTGAAAAAATTGGTTGAGCCCAAAAGAAATCGTGCCCTCCAGATTAAAAGTTCCAATATGAGTTATTCTCCCTATCCGTGCCACGTGCCTTCAAATCCTTTCATTTCTTTTGACCACTGCATATATAGATAAATAAAATAAAATAAAATAATAAGAATAAAATATCTATATAAAAAATATGTGTTGTGTATATAAAGAAAAATTGTTCAATTAAATCACAAGTTCTAAAGTTAAGCATAAACCATGCTATTAATCAATTTAAATCACAACTTGGATTTATTTATCTTAACATTTTTTTTCATATAAAACCAATAATAATGTAATAAAATAAATAAAATATATTAGTTCTATATGTATAAAATATACAATATTTCAGCTCAATCAGAGTAGGAGTACATATTATTACGGATAAAAGCAAAGAGCACGACTACACCGTTAAGCTGGCGGTCAAGACTACAAACAACGAGGTAGAGTATGAGGCACTATACTTTGGCCTGACAATCGCCAAGTCTTTGGGCGCTGAGGAGGTGAAAGTTCTGGCCGACTCCCAAGAAGTGGTCAACCAATTATAGGGAGAGTTTGCGGCGAAAAGCGAGAAATTGAAGAAGTACCTAACCCTAGTAGAGACTAAGCGCGCTCGCTTCAAATATTTCTACATACAGAAAATCCCAAGGGCTGAGAATCACAAGGCGGACAAGCTAGTGAAAATAGCTTTTGGACAAGAAGTTGCCTTGATTCCATAATCAGCCATCCTCAGGACTGCCAAAGTGCCAGCCGTAAGGATTGAGATACTGGAAATTAAACACCAACAATATACCTGACAATAGGCAAAGGGCGAGGAAGGTTAGGTACCAAGCGGCAAGGTACACCATAGTTGACGGCGTCTTATACCGAAGGGAATATAGCACCACCCTTATGAGGTGCATTTCGAAATAGCAAGCCCAACATATGTTGGCAAAAATACACGAGGGAATCTGCGGCGACCATTCTGAAGGCAGGGCACTGGCAGGCAAAGCGGTGTGGGCAGGATACTATTGGCAGCACACTTTGAAGGAGGCCGAAGAATATGTGCAGAGATGCAAAAAGTGCCAGGAGTACTCCAGGATGCTCTATCGCTAGTTGGAAAAGCTGACATTAATCTCCTCGCTCGGGTCCTTTGCCTAGTGGGGGGTCGACCTGGTAGGCCCCCTTCCCCTGGGCAAGGACGATGTAAAGTTTATGGTGATCATGGTAGATACTTCATCAAGTGGGTGGAGGCCGAAGCACTAGCAACAATTAAGGCAAGCTGAATCACCCGTTTCCTGTGGAAGAATGTCCTCTGCAGGTTCGGCCTCCCCCGCAACATCATTTCAAACAATGGGAAGCAGTCTGGCTCCAACCACCACCAAGACTGGTGCCTATACCTAGGAATCAGGTTTCGGGGTACCTCCAGTCCAACGGTCAAGTAGAGGTGACCAACAAAACCCTACTGAGAATATTGAAAAAGAAGCTCAATGACCGAAAAGGGGCATGGGCAGAGGAACTCCCCGCAGTCCTATGGGCATACTTGGTGATAGTAAGGACACCGGCGGGTGAGACACTGTTTACCTTCCCGTACGGCCACGAAGTAATGCCGCCAGTCGAGGTGGAAATCCCCACCTACAGGGTGCAGCACTATGAACAATGCTTTACCGACCAGAAGCTCGAAGAATAGCTTGACCTAGTAGAAGAAATCCGGGAAGAGGCAAAATTGACAATGGTAGCTTATAAGAAAAGAGTGGAGCGTACTTCAATCAGAGGGTATGCCAAAGGTCATTCAAAGTCAGGGATCTTGTGCAGAAGTAGATAGAAACCACCACTAGAGATGAAGGAAAATTGGGGCTGCATTGGGAAGGCTCTTATGTGGCAGTCGCTAGCAATCGCTCATGGGTCTATTGGCTTTGAGACTCCTAGGGAAACGAGCTAAAACACCCGTGGAACATCAAGCATCTACGAATATTCTACCAATAAATGCCTTGTGATGTGTAAATTTGTAGTTAGTTTTAATGATTACTGTGTACACTCTGTTGATAAAGGAATGCGGATGTTTCAAGAATTGGGTGCATGAAAACAATGCCTTTGTCAATGCATAGCTTGCCTCGACATGAATCTCTACCAAGACACATCTTCACCAATAAAATCTATAATGACAGCTTACCTTCCCATGATGTCAACGGGCAAGAGTAGGTATAGCCGCAAACTTCCTTAATAGACTACCTCCACGTGAGGGTCAATAGGCGGGACTAGCCCCGACCTCCCCCACGGAGGAGAGTAGGTCCAACCTCGAGGCTACCCGAATATTAACCCGTCTTCGTCATGGAAAAGAGCGGACAGCCCCCTCAGCCCTTTGATACTTACATCCCCCGGGGGATATCAAAGGGATGGGTGTAATGCATATAGCTGCCTTTTCCCTCCCGTGGCAAGGTGCGTGTCAATCTCGGCTACTCGTTAGCATAACTTCGTCGTGGGCATCTACAGACTGGAGCTGGAGCGGGTCTGGTCAAGGACTACCCAAGCAAACTACCTCCCTACGAGGGTCAATAGGCGAGATTAGCTCAACATTGGCTTGACCTCCCCTATAGAGGAGAGCTAGGCCCCTTGGCCCCCCGAACATTACCCTGTTCCACCACGGTGAAGAGTGGGCACAGCACCAACTTGGCCCTCACTTACCTTCCCTGTGATGTCAACTGGTAAGATTGAGTCCAGTCAAGGACTGCTTGAACAGACTACCTCCACGTGCAGGCCAACAAGAGAGACTAGTCCTGGGCTAACCTAACCTCCCCAACGGAGGAGAGTGGGTCCAACCTTGAGGCTACTCGAACATTACCCTACCCCTGTCAAGGCGAAAAGCGGACAGCCCTTCGGCCCTTCAATACTTACCTCCTCGCGGGATACCAAAGGGATGAGTGTAATGCCTATGGCTGCTTGATCCCTCTAGCGGCAGAGTACTGGCCTGTCCTCAACAGCCTGACAACTTACCTTCCTAGTGGACGTCGATAAGCGAGAGCGGGTCCAATCAGGGACTACTTGAACATACTACCTCCCTGCGAGGTACCAAAGGGTAAAATGAGTTAGAGGCCAGTTTGACCCTTCCGCAAAGGAGAGCGGGTTAGGTCTTGAGGCCACCCGATCATTACCCCGTCCCGCCACAACGAAGAGTCGGCATATCGTCAGTCTGGCTCTCACTCAACTTCCCTGCAATGGCAACAAGCAAGAGATGGTCTAATCACAAACTACCTGAATAGACTACCTCCACAAGAGGGTCAATAGGCAGGACTAGCCCTGCGCTAGCCCAACCTTCCCCATGGAGGAGAGCGGGTCTAGCTTTGAGGTTGCCTGAACAACTTACCCTATCCTGTCACAGCGAACAGCTAATTACCTCCCTTGGGGGGCCTAAACAAGGGGATAGAGTGCGGGATAGTCCCAAGACTACCCGACAAAACTTTAAAGAGAGTAACTCCTCCAACGAATAAAGACTTAGAGCCTCACCATCCATCGGCCAGATAGCTCAGGTTAGAAAATGTCAATGACTACTTGTATTACGATTTAACTTAGGTCTTTGGCCTAAGTACTGCTCTACCTCTGCAAGAGTATCTAGGTGAGCCCAGCTTCACATGCTGCTCGGCCCCTCTCACCCAACACGAGGGTCAATGAGTCAAGTTTCAGCCTAAGTGCTGCTCGACCTCCACAGGAGTTTCTCGGCGAGCTTGACTTCACATGCCTCTTGACCTCTCTCGCCGAGAGCGAGGGTCAATGAGGCAAGTTCAGCCTAAGCACTGCCCAACCTCCACAAGAGTATCTGGGCGAGCCCCATTTTACATGCCGCTTGGTCCATCTCGCCAAGCGTGAGGGTCAACGAGGCGAGTTCAGCCTAAGTGCTACTCAGCCTAGGTAGGAATTCCTGGGCGAGCTCAACTTCACATTCCGCTCAGCCCCTCTCGCCAAGCGTGAGAGTCAACAAGAAGAGTTTCAGCCTAAGTACTGCTCGACCTCCACAGGAGTTTCTCGGCTAGTCCGGCTTCACATGCTGCTCAGCCCCTCTCATCGAGAACGAGGGTCAATTAGGCGATTTTAGCCTAAGTACTGCTCGACCTCTACAGGAGTATCTGGGCGAGCCCAACTTCACATGCTGCTCAGCCTCTCTCGCCAAGTAAGAGGGTCAACGAGGTGCATTTAGCCTAAGCACTGCTCAACCTCTGTAGGAGTATCTGGGTGAGCCTGGCTTCACATGCTGCTCGGGATGGCTAGACCACCTTGGCTCCGTGAGAGGGACAACGACGTGGCCTTGCTCGGCAGTGCCAAAATCGCCCCCTCCCTGCCAAAGATGGTGCGGGCCGCTGAATGAACAACCCCCTTAAGGATTGTCTAGGAGAGGTGACTATGTCATCATTCAAATCTAGTCAACCAGTGAGCTGCCCTAGGTTTCTTTCCCTTCCCTTCCACTGGCTCAGTAGAGCTTTCGTAAGAACTTCGGTTGGATGGGCGGCCACCTAGGCTCACATAACCTCAATCCGGCAGGCTTCCTCCTGGGTCGCTGGCAACTTCACTAGTAACTCCTCCTGCACGACCCCCCAGTTCACCTGTACAGGAAAGTCCTGTCAAGCAGCCGATCTGGGTGGATACTCTCACCTGTTGTCTGATGCGAAGAAGAAATGCTTGAACCACGAAGACTGTTTATCATACTTCGGTTCCAAGTTGGCCAAAGCCTATATGGAGCGAAAGCTGCAAGTGTTCCCACCCCTCCTCAAGATGTTATGGGTAAGGAAGAACTCTAGGCTAGTAAGGTCCAGCTAGGCATCCCCTACCTCTTCTAGGGCGTGCCGCCAAATAATGCAACAACTCACGAGGATCCTCCACAAGTTAGGATGGAGCTGGGCTGGAGCCATGTCTGCCATGTCCAACACATCATAAACCGTGTGACAAAATGGCAGTCGTAGGCCGTTTACAAACATGGCAAGATACACCATGACTTTATAAGCATACCCCTTAGGCTCTACGACCCCCTCGTCTAGCCACGACACCTCAAGGATCGCGGCCCTTGGCACATCGTACGCCTGCCACAATGAATCCAACTCGAAGGGAGTCATTATCAACCACCATGAAGAACCTACATACCTATGAACTTCCATGGGAATCTCTGTGAACTTTGCATTCGCGAGGGTGGGATAAGGACTCGAGGGCCGGATTTAGGGTTCTTAGAATGCTTCGGGCCGTGCAAAGGGGATTCTTGGGAGCCAGTAGAGGGTAAGAAGAAAAAAATGGAATGGGTGAGGGGAGCATCTAGAAGGAGGAAATTTGATGACACTTGACAGAATGTAGGAAGACGATATGGTACGACCTACCTCCTAGGGATTATTTAACCTTGGAGGGACTGTTTGAATCCCAGAATCGTGGGAGTCTGCATGCTGCACAGAGACTGCAAACTCATATTAAAAGGAGAGAATGTGGCAAGAGTCGCCCGAAGCCATCAATGCAGATGGGGCACAACTTACGCCATCAAGTACCTGAAAGTAACTTTCGTAGTGTGCTATGAAAGCAAAAATGAGAACCGTCATGCCACAACAGAAGAAAGGACCGGGCGAAGGCCAATCAGAATGCATAGGAAAAACTGGTGGGTGAGTATGGTAGTGGTTTTAAAGAAGAAAGATGATAACGGCCGACTAGGTGAAGGGATGAGGAGATGAGAATTTGGAGAAATTTCCACCGAACTAGTCTGGTAGGAATTGACTGGATAACTGTTGGGGAGATTTTTTCCTAAGGCCTAAATCCCAAGAATATAGGCCCAGACAAGGGGTGCCCAGGCAAACCAGGTGAAACCTAGTCTAGCTAGGCCCTTCAAGCCTAGAAATGGGGAAATAAAAGACGCTTGGGTCCTCGCCAGGCCACCCGACCCCAAAGGAGTAAGCATGGCAAGCGACCCCTACGGAATAGAAGAATCAAGACCCTTTAACAACCCAATGCATTACACCCACAACATTTAGATGGGACAGAGGCCGTGCCACATTAAATGCCTCTCTAGAGGGTCATGCCGTATTAAATGGGCATGGCCAGAGAAGCAATGAGGAACACGCCACCCTGGCAATAGGGCATGGGTCTTTGACCCCAAACACAGGTATAAAAATGACCCCCAGATATCGAAATGGGGGTTAGACTTTCTGAACTCTTATCACTACTACATCTCACCTACTCCTTCGCTCGAAACATTACTGACTTAGGCATCAGAAGCTCCCTTGGCTGCCACCACGGACATCGAACTCCAGAGTTTTTCTTTATATTTGCATGCCCAAGATCGAATACTCGAGTTGTTGAGAGTCCGGCCAAAAAACGTACGAAACACAACATTAACACTAATTATTACAACTTTTTCGAACTAATCACTACAATTTTTTTGAACTATCAAACAAAAAACAATTCAAACTTTTTCAAATTCCAAAATAAAAATGATATTATAATAATATTTTAACTTTGTAATATTTTTATTCAACTTTTTCTCTCTAATTGCCCAAACTCTTATAGAACAACTCAAACTATTTCACTATTATTCACAAACCATCTTACTGTTATTCATAAAATTTTCTTCTTATCTTATTCTCCAAAAATCTGAGTGTTGCAGCAAATTTATGCGTTGCTATTCATTTAAATGGTTAAAGAAATTAAAACCAATAAGCTAGTGCAATCTTTCCTTTGATCCATTCAACTAGGGAAATTAACAATAGAAAGCATCCCAAAACAAAATGGGGGGGGGGGGGGGGGGGGGGGGGGGGGGGAGAGGGGGGGGGGGGGGGGGGGGGGGGGGGAGAGAGAGAGAGAGAGAGAGAGAGAGAGAGAGTTATGTAGAGGGAATTTGAGGATGTGAGAGAAACTTGGTGTTGTTCGTTGGAGGACTACAAGAGTGAGTACAACAACAAAAGAGTTTTGCTATGTACAAGCAAAGTCGCGTACTAATTTGCGTACTAATACTGATTCATTTATATTCAAAATTTAAATTAGCATTATTTTCAATAAAATATACTTTTTGACCAATCACATTAGATTGGTACATATATTAATATGCAGTTGTGTTTGTAACTAGATTTTTTCACAACAAAAAGGAGAAATGTGTGATAAAAAGATATAGAGGTGCTGTATGGCGGCTCAAAGAAAAGGCAACTTAAATTTCATGATTTTTTTTAAATAGTATTTAAATATAAAATAATTTTAACTTTTTTTTATCTAATCATTACTTAATGATTATCCAAACACAAAATTATATACAACTTTATTAAATTTCTAAATAAAAAACAAAAAACAATACAATTTTTTTTTAATTTTAAAAGAAAAATTATATTCAAATTTTTTTTAACTTATAATGTTTTGATTTAATTTGTTTTGTCTCATTTTTCAAAACTCAATAAAATATATTAATTTAAACTATTTTACTACTATTTATAAACTATTTCATTACCATTTACATAATTCTCACAATATTTTATTACATATCATTACCCAAACATGCCGTAGGCACTTGATGAGCCTCCCAAATGCAAAGGCCACCTCTTATTTATACAATCGAACCAAGTTTACATAAATATATTATGTGTTCTTTTAGAAGGAAAAAGAAATCCAAAAAGAACCGGTTCATTTTATAATTTGCTCCAAAAAATGGCCCTTGCAACTTACAAATTAAGGAAAAAAAAAACTAGTGTTGTATTTAATACATCCATTTTTCTTATTATTCCATCCATATTGCATCAAAATATAGTTACTGTTTGAGATTATAATAAATGAGGAGAGATGTGTTGTAACGTCTCAATAGAAAGCCCAAACCACATATCCTATATTCCAAAAGGATTAGTCAATGATACAATTGGAGTCTCATTAGAACCTTATAAAGAGCAAGAACTTCTCCTTCCCAAATAATGTAGAATCTCATACACCACCAACCCTCAATCTTATCATATGGGGGTATCACAATCCACCCCTCTTAAATTTTCGACATCTTCGTCGAGCCTGTTTGTTGTAAGTGGAACAGCTCAAGTCCCACATATTTCTGGTTGAGATAGGGTCTGATATCATTTGTAACGCCCTAATGGAAGGCCTAAACCACACGGCCTATATTCCAAAAGGACTAGTCAATGATACAATTGGAGCCACATTGGAAGCTTATAAAGAGCAAGAACTTCTCATTCTCAAGCAATGTGGGATCCCATACACCACCTACTCTCAATCTTATCATATGGAGGTATCACATGTGTGATATAATATGAATAATATTTTCCAAAATTTTTAAGATATGGTGTATAAAAAAGATTGTCTTGATTTTAAAAATTTTCTATAACATGGCATAGATTATAATCTTTATGGTTTAAATATATTTTTATAATTAAACTAATACTCCAATTGAAGCATTGATATGTATACTTACCAAAGGCAAAAATTGCTTGTAGAATGTTATTGAAAACTCTCATAACAGCTGGCTTCAATGCCTAATATGAATTAATCATACCCTATTAAAAATACTATCTTAATAAATCTTATATAGAAAATTTGATTATAATTTTGCATCATATAGAGGCAGAAATGTTAATTTCAAATAATTTTTAAATATATTATATTATAACTATATAAAGAGTAATGTTAGATGTAATCATGGATTGTGTAAGCGTCGTGTATATATATATATATATATATATTTTAAAAAAATAGAGTCTATTATTAAAATATTAATTTTTTATGTCGATTCTATATTTATTCATTTTTTTCAACAAGAATGAACGGCGTTTGCACAATTTATAACTATATATTACTTGTTTTCATGATTCTTAGCCAAAATTTAATTAAGGGGTAGGCAAGGCAACCAAGGCCCCCCAAACATATTTTGATTATACTACTTTGACAAAATTCTTAAAACTCTCTCTTAAAAACTCTTTAATTTCTTTCACCATAAAAAATCCATAGCCTGGAAATAAATAAGAGTTCTGCTGTATAACCTCCTCCTCTCCTGCAACCTCCCTATAACGCTTAGGTAGAATTTGTTTTTATTTTTTTAATAAAAAAATGGGTTTTTAATTTTTCATTTCCCTCCATCATCCCCCAGTGTTGTCACCCCCCATCGTACAATAGATCTTGAGGAAAATTCAAACTAGTGAATTATGGCTACTCTCTACATTATCCAATGAAAAGCTAAAATCCTTACTTTTATCCTTTTAACTTATTGTCGTCTTCATGATTATCATCATCGTCAATTGTGACGGCTCCAGGCAACCCTTTGGCTCTCTAGGCTTGGTGATCCCAATCGATTCGGGCCAAAACGAACAACATGGTCACAACGCATGAGCCTTGCACGGCTAAAAGGCCAAGCCAAAGTCCTCTGAAATCATACTAGAGTAAAAGCTCAACCACACTACAACTAGCATTCCCACAAGACAGAAGCAGCTGGGATTGATATTGGATCCCAGTTTAGGCTGAGTTGTTCCTCTCAGAAGGATAATGGGCAAGACCATAAATGATAAGGCTATAATCTCTAAATCCTGGGTGCACATGCTAGCCCATATCTTCCTAATTGATACGGCAAAAAGCAATCATGAGAATCCCAATATGAAGCTGGAAGAGAGGTCGACGCTTGTGGCGAGTTTTGCTTTTTGGCTGGGGTGAGGGGCTTCGATAGCTAGGGTGAGGGTAGTTTTGGGGTGATGGAGAAGGGGAGAAGTGTTGGAGAAGTGGATGGGGTGATCATACTTTCGAGGTGATGGAGAAGAGGAAAAGAGCATGCAGAAGTGGAAGAAGTCTGAGAAAGGAGAGAAATCACTTAACCGAACCAAATTCGGTTTATGGTGTAAGAACTGGAGGCTGAGTAGAGTTTTTGAACAAGAGTAATGATATCACTTTTGTTTATTAATTAATAAAAAAAATAATCATCCTCTTTCTATGTTTTTTTTTTTTTGTATTTTTTTTTTGTTTTTCTGTTTTACTTTTTGAATAATGATACTTTATTCTTTTATTTTGTATCTTTATTTTGATCATTTATGTTTTTAATATTTTTGAATTTATTTATTTATTAATTAAGAAAATGATTATTAATATATTAATATTTTTTTATATTTAAAAAAATATGAATAAGAAAATTAAAAATCTGAATTTTTCCGCTAGAAGCACTCTTTTAATAAGGAAAATACTATTGTTACTGTTGATTCCACCGTTGCATCTTACCACTATGTTTTTTTTTAATTTTTTTATTATTATTATTTTTTACTTAATGATTAAGTAAATATTTTTTAATAATATTTTATTTTTTTTATTTTTTTAAAAATATTTAAATGAATTAAAAAAATACATATAAATAAATATAAAAAAATAAAAAAATTGTAAACCATTAGCGGGAGGGAGCTCCAGCGGTGTGTAGCACCGCCCCTTTTAATAATGAATTTGTTTCTCTCTCTCTCAGAGTCGGCAGTACAAATCTCCTATCTCTCTCTCTCTCTCTCTCGTATTCTCTGAAAACACGACTCGACTCATCGTCAACGTCTCCCACGATTTTGCAGCCACCTGATTTCGGACATCTTGTGGGACCCAAAGGGTCTATCTAGGGCTGAAATCTAACCGTTACTACCTTTTTCAGGTTCCCAAATCTGACGGTCCAAAGACCCCGTCATACTCTAAAACTATAACGACAAATCGCACTGTATATTTATGTGTTTTTTTGAGCGTAATGAATTGCACCAGCAAAAGAAAGAAAAGAAACCCAACCAGAGAGAGAGAGAGAGAGAGAGAGAGGCATCAGAATCATCAGAGATCGGTGTGTCTGTTGTTTCATTGCAAAGAAAAGTATCGAAGAAACGAGCGCACACACACTCACACGCACAACCATGTCGACGAAGTTGGTAAGACTAGCTCCACTCGCCTTATATGCTCCTCTTTTTTGTTGAAATGGGTGGTTCAATCACCAACTCCTGTACGTTGAGTGGCTGCTTTCGCTTACGATCCAAGTCTGCATCGCCATCACTAACACCTCCTCCTCCTTCTTCCTTGCGCTCCACAAACTTCCCTTCTCTACCATGATCCTCTGCCCTAAACAGTCTCTCGGATCTTAGCCACAGGTCCGCCTTCAACGCAGACATCTCCTTCTCTCTTATCCTCATGGACCCAGCTACCTCTCGTCCGGCTGTAGTAATCGACAACGGCACCGGGTACACTTTTATACGTCTCCATAGTTAGTGGTGTATTTTTCTATGTAGTATATATAGGCGCAAAAACTGTTTGACGAAATTCCTCAATTTAATTTGCTTAATTTTACCTATATTCATGTGGGTTTATATCAATCTGATTCTTATAGCCCACGGGGACTCCAGAAATTTGACAAAATTATTCATCAATTGGGTTTTCAATAAGTTCTGCGTCTATTTTGATTTTTTTTTTTTACAGCTATACAAAGATGGGGTTCGCCGGTAATGTTGAACCGTGCTTCATCGCTCCGACAGTAGTTGCCATAAACGAATCGTTTTTGAACCAATCACGAACCTCTTCAAAAGCCAATTGGCAGGCGCAGCACAGTGCGGGCGTAATGGCCGATCTCGACTTCTTTATCGGGGATGAGGCGCTTGCGAGATCCCGATCTAGTAGTACTTACAATCTCAGCTATCCGATTCGTAATGGTCAGGTGGACAACTGGGATGCAATGGAGCGATTTTGGCAGCAGTGTATATTTAACTATTTGCGGTGTGATCCAGAGGATCATTACTTTCTCTTGACAGAGAGTCCGCTTACTGCACCGGAGAGTCGCGAGTATACCGGTGAAATTATGTTCGAAACGTTCAATGTTCCTGGGCTTTATATAGCGGTGAATTCCGTCCTTGCTCTTGCGGCCGGTTACACAACGTCTAAGGTTGGTTTTGATGTTCAAGTTTCTTATTTTATTTTGCGGATTTAGAATCACGACATTCGCTGCTTATAATTTATTTCAGATGGTGTTAGGATTGGTTTGAGTAGTTTTAATATTTTTTATGTAAGTAGTAAGAGATTTTATTATTGCAAGTATTTAGGCATAACTCAAATATACAGAAAGTATACAAATGGAAACACCTAAATACAAGCTATGAACTAGGAACTAGCAAAGTCTAAAAAATAAGCATTTAAAATATCCCTATTCAGTACAAGAGTTATCACCCAAAAGCAAAGAGTTCGAAAGAAAAACTCTCTAAATTCTCCCAACGAACGTTCTCTGTCATCAAAACAGCATCCATTCCTTTCTAGCCATAAACACCACATTAAATATAGAGGAATCATTTTCCAAATATCAGCAATATGATGGCTGCCCATATATCCTTTCCAACAAGCCAATAGATCCACCACTCTCTTGGGCATCACCCAAGCTACACCTGACCTACTGAAAATCTCATCCCAAATAGTCTTTGCCACCTCACAATGCAGAAACAAATGATCAACCGACTCCCCATCTTTCTTGCACAAGTAACACCAATATTAAAATAGTTTTAATATTTTAAATTGGCTAGTCAGTTTCAAGCAGTTTAGTATTTGAATTTGGGTGGTTATTGTGTAGCCTATTTAAAGGCCACATGTTAATAAAAATGTTGAGAATTTTCTTGTGAAAATTGTGGTCTTCTCCAGCCACAAGTAGAGTTTGTGGTGTTCTACTACCCTAAGTGGAAAATTTCTACCTCGTTATTGTCTTGGTTCCTATCAGATGGTGCAAGATTTAGTTCAAATTTAATTCGAGCAGTTGCCTTCTTGAATTCAATCTGCAATTCTGGTATTGCTCATTCAAGTGACTACTGGTAACCATAAAATTTCACTGAGAAATCGCTGGAGGCCTCATATGGTGTTGAGAAATGGCAGTGGCAAACCCCACTTACTACTCTTAGCTAAAAACATATGCAATTTTTATAATAACTCTGTTTTTACTTAAGAAAACTTACATGGAGGAGGTGGAGATCTTAAAACAAAAGCAAACTCGTATGGTACAGCAACTCACGTCCCTTCCTCCCACCAACAATATAGGTGTGCACAAACATTTGTAAATCATTCATAGACTCACACGGCTAGCTCAAACCCCACTTTAACAAGTTAATTACTCATACAGGTTAAGTCACCTTGCTTCACATTACATTACATGCGATGGCAATGAAGATTCCAGTATGTTTATGCCTGTGGGTATCCCCCAACCTGAAATTTTAACTTCTTTCATTTGTGAGATATTTTTTTATTTTTTTGATAAGTAAACAATTGTATTAAAAATAATAGGCATACCTCAAGTACACAAGATGGTATACAAGAGGTGACACCTATCTAGGAGTGAGGATTTGTGGGATAATTTTCTGGATGATAATCAGGGAGAGGGGGGGAGGCAATGGTGAGGTTCATAGAGAGGGGCATGGCTCTCAAATTTATCATATCTAACCCCAAGGGGTTGGCCCAAGTGGTGAAGGCCTTGGTCTTGGGGTCTCACTCCATTCAAGATCCAAGGTTCAGCACCTCATGGGTCCTCTGGGGCAACACCCCCTGGTGAAAAGCCAGCAATGTAACCAATTCCATGTAGGGAAACTTCCGAGGGTGCGATGCACGGGATCGGGGTTTACTCTGCAAGGGTGGGTCCAAAGAGGCCCTGCCTTGGAGAGGTTCTCCGACATAAAAATAAAATAAAATAAAAAATTTATCATTTCTGTTCTTAGATATAACGCAAGGGGTACTAGCACAAAAAAGCTCGTCTTAAAATTTCTGATAAAGCTCTTGCCATAAATTAGTTTAACAATGTAGAATTTTAATATTACGTACAGCTATGCACAGCTTCAAACCAATTGCTGGAACACTTTTTTCCATGCTTATTTGCACCTCAAAATTTTTTTTTTGTTAAGTAAGAAGAATATATTAATCCACGTAATTAGGCTTGCAACTCTTTCTATAAATGATCAGAATAAATTTACTGATCTGCCAAAAATGGTGCACTGCCAGGAATCTCGTCAGATGTTGTTTGGCTTTTGCTTTGCTGCTGTTAGTTATTATTTTTGGTTGCTGCTTATGTTGTTGTGGTGGTTGCTGCTTATGTTGTTGTGGTTGTCGAAACCTATATCTGTCCATCCGTCCATTCATCTAGATCTATGTGCCTGTGCATATTTCTACTGTCATCTTTGCATTTATTTATTTATTTATTTTCTTCCATTTAGATTGACCTACAGTTCTTCTTAGTGTGAGATGACAGGGGTGGTTGTAGATGTTGGAGATGGGGCCACTCATGTTGTACCTGTTGCAGATGGTTATGTAATTGGGAGCAGCATTAAGTCAATTCCTATCGCTGGGAAGGATGTTACTCTTTTTGTCCAGCAGCTTATGCGGGTATGCTCTCCTTGAATCTCATTGTACAAACTGTAAGTTGGTTGTGCTGGCTATGTTTGGAAGATCATTGTTGTCAAATATATACATTATATCACATCCTTTATTAATTACAATTCTATTGGAAAATTCTCACGTTTTTGGCCATCGGACTGGTCACTGGGGGAATTTTCCCTTGAATTACTCGAGGTGCCCGTGCACCCCCATGATTTGTCGGGTCAATGATTCCTGAAGGCCTGTGCATTCCTAGGATTAGTTGGGACTTTTTCTTGGACACCCATTGCCAATAATAAAATCTGTTGGCAAATTCTTATGTCATAATGAGCTGGATTTAGGTGGTGGAATTAAGACCCTTGGACCTATGATGAAGAATAGAAATTTTTAACATAATTTAGTTTGTAGTGTTAATTTAATTAGCAATACCAATTTAATAATAGAGGCTTGTGTTCCGTCAAAGGTTGTTTTTTTTGTTTGGACAACAGTAATTGGGAACATTCAGACTATTGATAACTTGGAGGAAGCGTGGAATGATAGTTATGGAGTGGTGCTTCATGTGTAAGATAGCTGGAGAATCAGTTGATCGTTTACTTATACACTGTGATGTGGCTAAAGGGTTATGGGATGGGGTGTTTAGAAGATCTGGACTGTCCTGGGTTATGCCAAAATTGGTGACGGAATTACTTGCATATTGGCCTAGACTTCATTCTTGCTCTCAAGTGGCAGCTGCATGGAAGATGATTCCTTTGTGTATCATGTGGTTGGTTGGAAAGGAATGAGAGGTGTTTTAATAATAGGGAACGTACTGTAGAAAAACTCTGGAATTTTTTTTATGTTTTCCTTGTTTAGTTGGTTTTCAGCTATTGTTCTTAATGGTGGGGCAGTTCATGTGTTTCTGTCCTAGTTGCTGTAGTAGTTTTTATTTTTTTTTTCTTCTTTTTTTCTTTTCTTCTTTCTTTTTTCTTTTTTTCTAGTTGCTTTAGTAGTTGAATGTATTTAGGTGTTTCTTTTGAATACTTCGTGTGTACATGGGCTTTGCCTGTTGCATTTGTTGAATAAAATGTCTACTTATCAAAAAAATAAAAATAATAAAGGCTCAATGTTTGGTGCCTACAGTATTGGGCATTCTTGAAATGTAGCTCTTGGAATGTTTTGATCTTTCCAATTTTAAGTTCTTCATTAGAGAAAAACTCAATAGTAGACTGATTGAATTTTTTTACTGTCATAAATGTAACATGTCCTTGCAGTGATATATGAGAGAAATTTTTGATCCCATCCTACGCCTCATTGTCCCACCCTTTTCATTGTTTGATTCGAACAGTTTTGTCTGCATCAATATATTATAACTGGAAAGTTTGAATCCCTTTAATGGCTTCTTGTGGACTCTTGCATTTTGGTATTGTTTCACGTAGGAAAGAGGAGAGAATGTGCCCCCTGAAGACTCATTTGAAGTTGCTCGGAAAGTAAAGGAAACATATTGCTACACTTGTTCTGATATCGTCAAGGTGCAATTGCTTTTATAGCAGTTTGAGTCCAACAAATTTTGCTACAAATGGATATAAACACTTTGTCCTGGGCATTATATCGCAAGTTTCCAGCTCTTCATATTACTTTCTCCACTAGAAATTTTTGTCAATCTGAATTTCATCTAGAAATTACTTGATGACAACTCTCATTTCTCCAATGTTTTCAGGAGTTCAATAAACATGATAAAGAGCCAGCAAAGTATATTAAGCAATGGAGAGGTATTAAACCAAAGACAGGGGCACCATACTCTTGTGATATTGGCTATGAACGGTTTCTTGGCCCTGAGGTTTGATCTATCTATCTCTGACCATCTTCTCTATCCTACCTTAGTTCATTCTATTGAATGAACAGCAGGTGGTTTTCCTGATTTAATGAGCAACTGTCTTAGAACTTAAGCTAATGTGGTGTAAGTTGCAATTATGTCAGTAGGAGCTGGTAATGGAGACCTGTTATAATTATAGGGTTTGTTTGGTCTTTTAGCTGCCTGTCTCTAACTTTTCCCTCATATAAATACAAATATCTGTGTCTGTCACTTGATACAGTCAAAGCAGAACATGTCAGTTCTTTGCTTAGATGTTCAATTGAGTTTTTGTTATAGCCTTCCCAATAATATTTTTTTTTTCAATTCCTGGTCGTCTTAAATTGATATTCCACATGAACTGTGTTGGAATTTTTACTTTTTTCAGTCTTTTGATTCTTAAATTGATTGGTAGGAAATACCCTTGCAGCAAACTATGAGGCGGGGTGGACATCGGATTGGCTGGTATTAATTGTTGGGAGATCTTTTTTATTTATTATTTCATACCTATAGAAAGACTAATAGATCTTTTTTGTTTTGATAAATTTGTTGGGAAATAATTATATATTTCAATCTAAGGATGTACCCATACCAGAATCTTGACAAGGAAAAATTTGTTCCAACAGACATTAGATTATTTTTCTCAAACAATTACAGTTACTTGTGGACCCAAAAGATGAGGAATTTGATGTAAATTCCCGAAAAGTTCATGTTTTTGGTTTGGTCAGTGTATTTGCAGGCTCTCATAATCTTTAATGTCAGTGATACAATTGAAAAGATTATGTAGTGTTCAAGAATAATAAAATTGCAAAGCATTTCTGAAAGAGGTTGGAAATAATATACTTCACAAATGGCTCGGTATAGAGAGTTAGTTATCGAGTCAAAACTTATAGTGATTACGAAGGAGGGTGAGCACTTCCATATCTCGGAGCAGGGCTGGAAAGTGAAACACAAGATGGTGGTATGCCGAAATACTCTTCTCTGGCTCGTGAGGGTGTTGGAAGAATGTCTGAGAGGGGGGAGGCAGGAGGTGTATTCAGTGGTTAGGGAAGGCTATCGAAGTTTTGTTGGTCAACAATGCGAAAACAGGCGAGGAAGGTTTCTATCGGTAGCTGAGTATGATCAGGCGGGTAGAAGAAGTTTGCTCTGTTTCCCAGAAGGAAAAGATGGCTGGGGTTGGTGAAACTTGAAGGATATTACAGGGGAGATAGCTCAGCCCAGGGGTGCTGCTTTCGGTCCTGATGGAGGAGATAGGGGGAGCAATGAGGGGAGGGGGCCAAAAAATAGCAACCGATCATATTCGGAGGTCCTGAAGTCGACGGCAGAACTTCATGCGCAGAGGAGACCTGGAGGGGAAACGGTGGTATTGCGTCGGACTCAACAGAGTGTACGGTGTGATGAAGGTGGCAGGTCTCGAGGTGGTCAGTTGGCGTGGGAAAGTAGCAGACGTGTGCTGGAGCTGCAGGGCCAAGTGAGGAAGTTACAGAAAAAAATGGAGGATTTGCAAAGATATGTTGGGCTGAGAAAGGAAACTGTTAAGAGGGGAGGTTTTTAAATGTGTTTTCGATGGGTCTTCATCAAACAACACGGAAGGGCCATGTGTTGGTGTGGGCCGTTATGTCGAACAACACGGATGTCCCAACACGGATGGATTTTCTTCTTATTTCGATATGGAGCCCGCAGGTCAAAAGGATGGTAACGGGTGTGGGCTATCAAAGATCCAACTTACGGCCCAGCCTAAGCTCGTTGAGTGTACGGGCCCGATAAGAATGCTGCCTAGGGTGGGAGGTATGGACGCGTTGAGTGAGGGGGTTTTACCCCACAACAAAGGGCCTGGGCCGTTAGCCCAGTCTGGCACTCAACCCAGCCCCAACCCAGGCCAAGTGAGTCCTGATTGTGGTTTGGGACAGTTAGGCTCCGTTTTGGAGACCTACCCGGGTGCGATACCGACGGAAAGGGTCCCGGCGAGTATACCGGCAACGGCGGCGGTGACAGAGAACGCCGGCAAGCATACCAACGCCCTCTCTGGGACCGAATGTAAGGCGGGACAGGTAGGCTCCGTTTCGGAGACACCCCAGTCCCCGATACCAACGGTAAGGGACCCGGCGAGTATACCGGAAACGTCGGCAGGGTCAGATACCTCCGGCGAGCATTCCGACGCCATCTCTGAGACAATGGGGTAGATTTCAGAGCCCATGGAGTAGATCCCCCAACCTGAGGTGTGCATCGAAGGGGCTGGTCCAGTTTCTGTTGACTCGCTGAAAGAAAGTTAGTTAGAGCCGGTCGAGTCTCTGGTGGAGGATGATAAGGGGAACGGGTTAGAAGTTTCAATTTTCTCGGAGGAAGATGGGCTGGTTTTTCCTGACGTGTGTGGGCAGTTGGGGCTGGATGACATTATTTTGGAAAGAGAAACTCAAGGTAATCAGATAAGTAGTTATGATGACCCAGTTCCGTTGAGTCTATGTCTTCCGACTCAACCCAATGTTTCAGATTGGGTCTTCCCTAAGTTAAAAAAGATACAAAAACTTGTGGGTATTGATTGTGATGGGTATGAGGAGCAATTCTTCGCGCTCTTTACAGCGATTGAAGCGGGACATAATAAAAAATGTAAAGGTGAAGCGAAGAAGCATCGGGAACTCAAAAGATTGACTTGGTCGATGAATATGGAGGGTAGTGCTAGTAGGGGCAAGTCGAAGGGGAATGGGCTGGCTATTCCTCAATGAAGCCAAAGATCATATCATGGAATGTCCGGGGGCTAAATGACATAAATAAGAGGCTTCGGATAAGAAACTTGTTGCGGGAGTGGAAGGCAGACATTGTGTGCCTACAAGAAACAAAACTAAAAACGATTGATAGAAGATTGGTGCGAAGTTTATGGAGTGGAATGCATATTGATTGGGCTTATTTGGCTTCCAATGGAGCGTCGGGAGGAGTGGTAGTGATGTGGGACAGGCGGGTGGTGGAAAAAATGGAGGATGTAGTGGGTCGGTATTCGGTTGCATGCTCCTTTAAGAGTGTTTCAGATAACTTTTTGTGGGCTTTTGTAGGTGTTTACGGCCCTAATCCAGATACAGAAAGAAGATTGCTGTGGGAAGAACTGGCTGGTATTCATAGTTGGTGGGAAATCCCCTTGTGTATCAGGGGAGATTTCAATGTGGTAAGATTCTCAAGCGAAGTTTCTGGTTGTAGAAGAACGCGGCGGGCTATGGAAGGTTTTTCGGAGTTTGTTTCGGATCTGAACTTGGTGGATTTGCCACTAGCCGGGGGTGCTGCGACTTGGTCTAATAATCAGTCATGGTCTTGCTTGGACCGTTTCTTAATTTCACCGAAATGGGAAAGCCATTTTTTGGAGGTATGGCAAAAGCGTATGCCTCGTATTGGCTCGGATCATTGGCCTATTTTGCTTGATTGTGGAGGTATTCGGAAAGGGTAGTGGCCGTTCAAATTTGAGAATATGTGGCTAAAAGCGGATGGTTTTGTGGATAGGGTCAAACAATGGTGGTCTTCGTATCAGTTCCAAGGTACTCCCAGCTTCATCTTTGCGCGTAAATTGAAAGCTCTCAAACGAGATCTACAGGTTTGGAATGTGGAGGCTTTTGGCAACGTTAGGGAAAGCAAAAAAAATAAAATTGGGGGAACTTCAAGAGATTGAGAGGAGGCAAGTGTTACAACCACTTTCCCAACTAGAACAGGATTAGAAGACTGAGTTGGGAGTGGAGATTGAGAGACTGATATCCTTAGAAGAAATGTCTTGGCGGCAAAAGTCCAGGGCATTATGGTTGCGGGAAGGGGACAGAAGCACGAGTTTCTTCCATAGAGTTGCGAATTCGCATCAAAGAAATAATAACATTGAGATGCTGAAGGTTGATGGGATAGATTGCAGAGACGAGCAGGTAATTCATAACCATGTTATTGATTTCTATGAGAACTTACTAACGGAACAGGCGGGATGGAGGCCGCCATTGAATGGGATGATCTTTGATTCCATCGGAGCGGGCGATGTGGAGAGGTTGGAAAGGGAGTTCGATGAACTAGAGGTACATGGAGTAGTAAGGAAAATGGCTAAGGATAAGGCACCAGGACCAGATGGTTTTTCCATGGGCTTTTTTCAAGATTGTTGGGAAGTGTTAAAGGAGGATCTTATGCAGGTTTTCCAGGAATTCTTCAGGGTTGGAAAATTTGAAAAAAACCTTAACAATACTTTCCTTGCTTTGATTCCTAAGAAGCCCGGGGCTACGGAGATTAAGGATTTCAGGCCTATTAGTTTGGTAAATAGGGTGTACAAGATCATATTCAAAGTCCTAGCGAACAAATTAACTAATTCTAGATGCTTTTGTAAAGGGCAGACAGATTCTAGATGTGGTATTAATTGCTAATGAATGCCTTGATAGTAGATTAAAAACCGAGAACATAGGGATAGTGTGTAAACTCGACATGGAAAAATCTTATTATCATGTTAACTGGGATTTCCTCCTTCATATGCTTAGGAGATGCGGTTTTGGGGATAGATGGAGGAAGTGGATCCGTTGGTGTATATCTTCAGCTAAGTTCTCGGTGTTAGTTAATGGAGCTTCTGAGGGTTTTTTCAAGAATTCACGTGGACTGAGATAAGGGGACCCTTTGTCACCTTTGCTATTTGTTCTAGTTATGGAGGCCTTAAGCAGGATGCTCTCGCCAATGGTTGATAATGGCTTTTTAGCTGGTTTCGCGACTGGTACCCCGGACAGAGGTTATATAGTTATCTCCCATTTACTGTTTGCAGATGACACTCTTATTTTGTGCGAATCTGAGCATGATCATATGCGAGTCTTGAAGGCCCTACTTTTCTGTTTCGAGGCCGTATCCGGTTTGAAGGTAAATCTGGATAAATCTGAATTGATGCCAGTTGGGATTGTTCCCAATATTAGACAGTTAGCTAGTACGCTGGGTAGCAAGATCACCTCATTCCCCATGACATACCTGGGACTCCTGTTGGGGAGTGTCTCGAGGGCCCCCTCGGTTTGGGATACAGTGATCGAGAAATTTGAGTGGTGGTTGGCGGGATGGAAGAGAATGTATTTTTCGAAAGGCGGGAGGACTACGCTCATAAAGAGTACACTCTTTAATTTACCTACGTTTTTTCTATCTCTTTTTCCCATACCCGCAAATGTGGCGGGTCGCATTGAGAAGCTTCAACGTGACTTTTTGTGGGGAGGCTTGGGGGAAGAGTTTAAATTTCACCTAGTTAAGTGGGAGCAGGTTTGTCGTCCTATCTCGGGGGGAGGTTTGGGAGTCAGAAAACTAACCCGTTTGGAACCCAAACCCCCCTCAACTCACTTCATCTCATCATTACACCTTTTTCAAATCCCCATACACTTTTTCAAATTTCTATATAAAATATAATAAAAAATTTAACTTTTTCAAATTCCAATATACTCATAATATTTAAAATTAATATTTTAACAATATTTTATTCAATTCAACTCAACTCAACCCAACATCCAAACCCAACCTAAGGGTTTTCAATCGCGCATTGTTAGGCAAATGGTTATGGAGATTTTCTAGGGAACCGAAATCTATGTGGAAACAGTTGATTGAGAAGAAATATGGGGGAACATGGGGGGGTTGGAGTACCAGAGAAGAGAGAGGGGCCTTCGGAGTAGGTTTATGGAAACATATTAGAAGAGGGTGGGTGGGTTTTAGCCGCAGTACCAAGTTCCAACTGGGAACGGGTTCTAGAATAAAATTCTGGAGCGATGTCTGGTGTGGTGACCGGGCTCTGAAAGATGCATTCCCGCTGCTCTACCAGTTGGCAAGTGCCAAGGATGTCTCAGTAGCGGAAGTCATGGAGGAAGTGGAGGGACGACTTTTTTGGAATGTTAATTTCAGTAGAAGGGCACAAGATTGGGAATTGAATTGTTTTGCTGATTTTTACAGCCTTATCTACTCCGTCAGACCAAACAGACAACAAGAGGATGCACTATGGTGGATCCCTGCAGGTAAGGGTATTTTTACCGTGCGATCATATTATAAGGCCCTCACTCAAGAGCCTACTTCTCAGTTCCCTTGGAAAAAAATATGGAGTAACAAGGCACCTCCCAAAGTGTTATTTTTTGTATGGACGGCCTCCCTAGGTAAGATACTCACTTTGACAATTTGAGGAAAAGGAGGATTATTATCGCAGGCTGGTGTTGCATGTGCAAAGGAGCTGGAGAGTCGGTGGATCACCTTCTTTTGCATTGTGATATGGCAAGGAGGCTCTGGAATGAAGTCTTTGGTCGATTGGATATGGCGTGGGTCATGCCAAAGACCGTGGAGGCAACCTTGGCTTGCTGGGCAAGTTTAAGAGGTTCGAAACCTATAAAAGCTATTTGGAAGATGATCCCTCTTTGTATTATGTGGTGTTTGTGGCAGGAGCGCAACAGAAGAACTTTTGAAGATCAGGCGAGATCGCTAGAGGAACTTAAAGCTTTATTTTTTAAAACTCTTTGTAGTTGGGCTATTGCTGTTGACTTCAATGGCTTGGCCCTTCAAGAGTTTCTAGTCTCTTTTCTGCCTACCTAGTTAGGGCATCTTGCCTCGTTTGTAATACTAGCTTCTGCCATCTGTTTTTGATTAATAAAATTTGTTTATTCATAAAAAAAAAATAATATACTGCTGGTTGCAATCATAACTTTGCCACTTTTGAATGGCTTGTTACCAACTGCATACTGCTGAAACTGTTTTCTGTAATTTGTTTGACATGTTTACAGGTTTTCTTTAGTCCTGAGATTTATAGCAGCAAGTTTAACACCCCTTTACCAGAGGTAATCGACAAGTGTATTCAGTCTGCACCAATTGACACAAGAAGAGCTTTGTATAAGGTGAACTACAAAGGCCCAAGAAACTTATGCAAACTTTGTTATTAGATTTATTATATTCCAACGGAATACTGTGAGTGGCTATGTTGGAGGGCTGAAACCTAGTGATGATTGCTTGCACTTATGAAAAGAAAAAAGTATTAAGGGGGGCTTCTATAGTTGCTCCTTTATCCTTAAGTTGTGTTTGATGGACTCTTATACTCTATAATTTATTGTGGGCATCCATGATCCAATAGTTCTTAACTCAAACATCATGATTGTTTTGATTTCCCAATTTTTTTTTTATTTTTTTATTGGCATTGGGTGTCCGAAAACAAAGTTTTGACTAATCCCGGGGGTGCACAGGCCCTCAGCAAGGAGTTTTCCACAAGTACATCTTGGGCAATTAAAGGGGAAGTTTCCCCAGTCCAATGAGCCCTAGAAATTGTTTGCACTCAAGAGAATTTGAACCTTAGACCTGGAGAGAGCATATCACCAAGACTAGGGTCTTTACATCTTGAGCCAACCCCTAGGGGTTTGATTACCAAACTTTAGCATGGATGGTTCTCTTGTGATATATTATATGGTTATTTGAATTGCTTATAGTTCCAAGGTTCTAATTTTTTCAAATTCCTTGCTTTTTGTTTTCATAGTTTGCATTAATGAAAGGTTATTGTTACTTACCGAAAAGGAAAGAAAGTTATTGCTGTATGCCTTGTATATATGAATTTTTCTCACGTTCTGCCTCATTCATATCCAATTGTTTATCATTGATTTTATTTTTTCTTTTCTTGGTTTTCCCGTTCTTCTCAGAATATAGTTCTATCTGGGGGCTCAACAATGTTTAAGGACTTCCACAGGAGGTTGCAGCGGGATCTGAAGAAGATTGTGGATGCTCGGGTTCTTGCATCAGAGGCTCGATTTGGTGGGGAAGTTAAAGTAAGAGTTTCATATTTACAACTGACTTCATAGTTTACAATTTCTTTCTTATGTTTTGTTATATATAGAATGTGTTTCACCGATCACCATATGGAAATGCTCACCTTTTTTTATTTGTTTTCTCTGTCTCTCTCCTACCCTTTGGTCTCCAGTCACAACCAGTGGAAGTCAATGTAGTTAGCCATCCCATCCAGAGATTTGCAGTTTGGTTTGGAGGCTCTGTCCTTGCATCGACACCTGAATTTTTTGCGGTAGGAAGTTTGCCCTCTCATACGAGTAGACATAAATTACAGCAATTATTGCATAAGTTCTCTTTTTGCACCTGAATCATCAAGTTTCATATTCTACTTTACCGTAGAAGGCATGGTATGGTTTGTCAGAGGTATAGTTACGATGTCACACTTTAGAGTTGCCTATACCCTGAACCTACTTATTATAGAAGAGTCGCTATCTTGCATATTGCCTCTTGAGAATCAAGGGAACCACTTCATTGGTTTCAGAGAAGAGAATGACGGGGACACTTAATAGCTAAAAAGCTGAATGGTGTAAAGAGAATTTTTAAAGTTTGAAGGAATAAGCTGCATTCTTGATTGCTCGTGTTAGCTAAAAACAATACATTACATCATTTCAGTTGGGCAAGATTTTGTACTCATTTGTGAAGTTCAAGTCGTCAAACAAACTTTCAAAAGAAATTTATGAAGATAATTTCTGTCATTGTAGCTTTTGATGTTTGATTCATTGAGGTCTCTATCAACATTACCCAAGTTGAGATATTCTTGAGTCTCCAAATATTGGATTTATGACTGGAAGTTGTGCCCCATGTGCAGGCTTGCCATACAAAAGCAGAGTATGAAGAATATGGTGCAAGTATATGCCGAACAAATCCTGTTTTCAAGGGAATGTATTGATGCAAAAACCATTTTGGATGATCATTATTTCCTGAGTGAGATGGTCAATGGGATGCCTCGTCATTTCCGCCTTCCATATTCACCTCATTCACTTCATGGACCCTATCTTGGTGGCATTCACGCTCTCTTGAGTTGGTGTAGGTGATGTAAAATGTGTTTAGTATCATTTTTGTAAGAATATATGGGTTTTTCCTGTATCCATTCTTTCATTAGGGTTTCAACAGTTCTGATCTCAGCAGCCAATAGGAAATGGTCATTGTCATTGGGGTAAATGGTAACCGAGCTGAAGTGCAGTGTTCAGCATAGATTAGAATCTGATAAAGATTTTATTCTTTTATTAAGAGTGATTACTCTACCAGCCCTCAACTCTCATTGCCTTATCCAGTTTTTAAATTATCAATAATTTTATTTCTATCCAGTTGCCCTTTGGTGGCTTCAATCAATTTTGAAATTCTCTTTAGAGGTCGGGCGAATAAATGAATTGCAACAAAGAGAAAGATGAAAAATATTGTAGAGAGCAGAGAAACAATGGATGTGGGGATTAACTTTTTATGTTGGAATCATTCTTTTCATCATCAAGATCGATGGCAATAATGGGGATGGGTCTTTTCTACTGTCAATTTCAACAAGGTTAGAGGCTGAAAGTCTATTGAAGAGAATGCTTCCAACAAGAAATTGTGGATGCGCCTCATTCCGTTTTGTTATCCATATGTTGCTTTCCTTGAAAAGACGTACAATTTAAATGGTTAAATCCATTGTCTTCAAACTGCTTTAAGTTTTTAGTACAATTGATGATTCAATAGGATATCAGAGGAATGATTTTGATTTTGATTTTGAACTCTGAATTTTACTTTTCTAAATTCCTCTCTTATTATGAATCTGAGTTTTTAGGACAATCAGTGGTTTAACACTTTATATGGCCTTGCATGATTGCTACAATTAGTATCAAAGACTCCTTTCATATGATTCACAAAATTTCAACTATGGAATGCTTATGTAATTGTTAATAGGAGTTCAACTGGATCGGATTTCATCCCAGTCTGATCCGGAACTTTGGTATCCATTTTTAGCCCGAATAAAACTCAGGTAGAAAACCACATCATCCTACAAGGTCCTACCCAGGCTAGGTACGGTTATGATACCCGAGTACCGAGTTTTATAAAAAGAAAATATCGAGTCAATTATCACTATATCACATCTTTTTCACATACCTCAATTGACCCAGAAACAAGATTGAAAGCAATAACTGTCTTGCTTTGTTCCATCCTAAATCCCTTGAGTAGAAACAATTTTCAAAAAGGGATTTTGTTGCTTGTGTGTGAGCAAGTGGAGAGATGTCATTATAAACCCTGGGCCATTATCTAAAAGTTGATAACATCATTTATTTGGACCTAAAGTCATCCCATTTTCGTTGCTCGTTTTTTGAGTTTTCCTAAATTAGAGTGAATTTCTTTGAAAAACACCAATAATAGACAAAAAGATGGACTTGCTCCTCACCATATCACTATCCTAAAACCCTACATTTAGTGGGAGCTGTCTCCTCACTAGATGGGCTCATGGAGACTTCACATCGCTTCTGTTCAATTATTTTATGGGAGTTGCACTCCCAACATTTCATTATCTAATATGTTTCAACTTCAACAATTTACAGTTGTTTTATCTTTTATCAAAATAGGGGAACGCTATATGGTGTAATAGAAAGTCTCAACTAATCGACTATCAATGCACATGTTTAACTCTTGAGGGTGGTGGACACACAGCAGACGCTACCGCGATGCCACCTGAGGGTGGTGGACACGCTGGAAACTTCATCGTGCTGGCAACAAAAGACGCCGACAGAGGTGGTGGCTGCGACGAAGGTTGGGTTGGTGGTGCAGGAGATGTCGTTGATGTCGGCAGAGTTGGTAGAGTTTCTTCCTCCAAGACCATGCGTCAATCTACCTCGGGGAATGGACAGAAATCGCTGACAGTGTGTAAGGGGTGCTAACGATCCGACAACGCTCTTTGAGATGCACAGTGAGGATGAGATGGTGGGAATCAGCGAGGAGAACCCTGTTTTGGGTGTTGAAGATGTAGTCAGTGATGATCTCTTCCTCTCAGACGAGGAGAACCCTGTAGGGGAAGTGGGTTTTGTGCTCGGAGATGAGAACTTGGAGGAACAGCTGGAGTTCAGAATACAGAATCTGATACCTTTGAATTATCTGTTTCATGATCAGTCAAGTGCCTCAGATTGGGTGTTTAACACGGTGAAGGATATACAGGAAATTGTGGGCTTGAAGTGTGAAGGATACGAGGAGCAATTCGTGGCCTTACTCACTACCATTGAAGCGGGTCACCAAGTGGTGGAGAAACGGGAGGAGTTCATTGGGTTATTCACGGTAGCATGCTCTTTTAGGAGTGTGTCAAATGGTTTTTTATGGGCTTTTGCAGGTGTTTATGGTCCTAATTTAGACATTGATCGTAGATTGTTTTGGGATGAACTAATTGGAGTGCACATTTGGTGGGATCTTCCTTGCTGTATTGGTGGAGATTTTAACGTAACAAGATTTCCCAATGAGTGCTTTGGTAATAGAAGAATGCGACCAACAATGTCAAATTTTTCAGAATGCATTTTCGAGTTGAACTTAGTGGATTTACCAATGGCGGGGGGTACATGCACTTGGGCGAATAATCAGACGTGGTCTCGTTTAGATCGTTTCTTAATATCCCCGGAGTGGGAAATTCACTTTCTGGAGGTTTGGCAGAAGAGATTGCCTCGGCTGTGTTCAAACCATTGGCCTATCATGTTGGATTGTGGGGGGATTCAAAGAAGATGCCGATATTTTAAGTTCGAAAACATGTGGCTGAAGTCGGAAGGTTTTGTGGATAGGGTCTGAATGTGGTGGTCATCCTACCAGATTCAGGGTACTCCTAGTTTTACTTTTGCCGGCAAATTGAAAGGTTTAAAACAAGATTTGAAGTTTTGGAATAGTCAGTCTTTTGGTGACATTGGGGAACACAAGGAAAGTAAGTTAAGGGAGATTCATGAGCTAGAAAGGTTACAATAGTCCAGGATTTTAACACAGGAGGAATTAGCCCAAAAGCTAGTGCTAGTTGCAGATCTTGGGAGGATTATTTTACTAGAAGAGATTTCATGGCGGCAAAAGTCTAGAGCATTATGGTTGAAGGAAGGAGATCGAAGCACTAAGTTTTTTCACAGGGTAGCCAACTCTCACAGAAGATCCAATAATATTGAGATGTTGAAGATTGATGGGGCTAACTGTAGTGATGAGTATTTTGATTAATAATCATGTATTTGGTTTTTTCAGACAGCTACTAATTGAGCAGGAGGGTTGGCGGCCCAAGCTTGATGGTTGGACCTATGGATAGTATCCGTTTGGAGAGGCCTTTTGAGGATGTTGAGGTTTTTGACGTGGTGAGGAAGATGGCTAAAGATAAGGCTTCGGGTCCTGATAGGTTTTCTATGGGTTTCTTCCAAACTTGCTGGGATGTTTTAAAGGTGGATCTCATGAAGGTGTTTCAGGAATTTCATTCAGTTGGAAAATTTGAGAAAAGTCTAAACACCACTTTTTTTGCTTTAATACCAAAGAAGGTTGGGGTGGTGGAGATTAAGGAATTCCGACCTATTATCCTGGTAAATGGGATATATAAGATTATTTCTAAAGTACTTGTGAACCGCCTTAGTGAGGTAGTGGGAAATATAATCTCGAAGCCCCAAAACGCTTTTGTAAAAGAGAAACAGATTCTAGATGCGGTTCTCATTGCAAATGAATGCCTGGATAGTAGATTGAAAGCTGGCATGGCCGAGATTATTTGTAAGTTAGACATGGAGAAGGCGTATGACCATGTTAATTGGGATTTCCTTATTGACTTTCTGGGAGATGTGGCTTTGGAGAGAAATAGCGATCTTGGATCCGTTTATCTATGGTGAAATTCTCAGTGTTGATAAATGGAAGTCCAACAGGTTTTTTCAATAGCACGTGAAGTCTAAGACAAGGAGATCCGTTGTCCCATTTACTCTTTGTTATTGTGATGGAGGCTTTGAGCAGAATGACCTCAGCCCTGGTAGCCTATGGGCAGGTGACTGGTTACTCGATTGGATCCTCAAGAGGAGGTTTAATTAATATTTCTCATTTGTTGTTTGCAGATGACACTCTAATATTTTGTGAGGCTGACCATAATCAGGTTTGAGTATTAAAAGGCTCTTCTACTTTGTTTTGAAGTAGTTTTAGGTTTGAAAGTGAATTTGAACAAATCAAAGATAGTGCCTATTAGAGGGGTACAACACCTTAGACATTTGGCTAATACTTTAGGGGTGTAAGATTGCCTCACTCCCCATGTCTTATCTTGGCCTACTGTTGGGGGCAATCTCGAGAGTGACCTCGATATGGGATACAGTGATTGAGAAGGTAGAGCGTCGTTTAGCAGGCTGGAAGAGAATGTACCTGTCAAAAGAAGGTAGGATTACCTTGATAAAGAGTACATTATCTAACCTACCGACCTATTTCTTGTCCTTGTTCCCCATTCCTGCAAGTGTGGCGCTCCTTATCGAGAAATTACAGTGGAATTTCTTATGGGGTGGAATAGGTGAGGAATTTAAATTCCACCTAGTTAGGTGGAAAAAGGTTTGTAGCCCTCTCTCTCATGGTAGTTTGGGCATCATATATCTGAGAATTTTTAATCGGGTATTACTTGGAAAATGGCTGTGGAGATTTTATAAAGAACTAGAAGCCTTATAGAAGTTGGTGATTGAGAGCAAATATGAGGGTTTATGGGGAAGATGGTGTACCAATGAAGTGAGAGGGGCTTATGGAGTGGGGTTGTGGAAACATATAAGAAGAGGTTGGGGGTCTTCTCTCGGCACTCGAGATTTTTTCTAGGAGATGGGACTAGGATCAAATTTTGGCATGATTCTTGGAGTGGACATGATGGACTAAAGGAACTATTTCTTGAACTCTTCAGGGTCGCAGATGTTAAGGATGCTTCAATGGCAGATGTCATGGTGATAATAAGGGAACACATCCAGTGGAACATCACTTTTAGTCGAGCGGCAAATGATTGAGAAATGGACAGCTATCTAGCCTTTTTCAGTATTTTGTACTCTCTCAAATCGAACAACCAGCATACCGACTTATTGTGGTGGATACCTACCGGTAAAGGTGTGTTCTTGATTCGCTTGTTCTATAAATCCCTTTCACATGAGCTCCTTGTTCAGTTCCCCTAGAAAAGAATTTGGAGACATAAGGCGCCTCTCAAAGCAACTTTTTTTGTGTGGATCGCTTCCTTGGGTAAGATTCTCACAACAGATAATTTTAGGAAACGAAGGGTGATCATGGCAGATTGGTGTTGCATGTGTTGAAATGGGAGTGAATCGGTGGACCATCTTCTACTACATTGTGACATGGCTAGATGGTTATGGAATGAGGTATTTAGTAGACTGGACTTGGGATGGGTTATGCCCGAGACAGTAGTGGCGGTTTTGGTTAGCCAGACAGATATACGAGGCAATCAACAGATGAAGGCTGTATGGAAGGTGATTCCTATATGCATCATGTGGTGTGTGTGGCAGGAGTACAATGATCGGACTTTCGAGGACAAAGAGAGATTGAGGGAGGAACTTATAGTTTTCTTTTTTAGAACTCTTTGTACTTGGGCCACAGCCGTTATTTTTAATGGCCAAGATTTCCATGATTTCCTTGTATCTATACTCCCTACGTAGTTAGGGCTTTCTTTGTACTGCATATGGCTTTGCCTTCTTTTATTAATACACTTTAATTACTTATTAAAAAAATGTTAACTCTTGAGAATACTCACATTATGCGAGAGTTTTGTAGTCTCACTACGAGCCTCCAGGATCATCTCTTCTTTTTTTCTTGTTTTTATAGGACCAATACCAAAGCAAAAACCTATTCCAAAACTTGGAAGAACAAATAGAACAAGAATGATATTTCTATAAAACCTTGGTTAATAAATCACTTGGTGAAGATATGGAATAAACATACACCTTTTTTGGCCTTAAGAATCGTAAAAATATATATTAATTCACTACTTTTGTTTTTTTTTCCCAATCTGTAACTATACTTCCATATTGTTTTCTTTCTCTCATTATGATATTTATTTTTCTTATTGTTGATCTTTTGGCAATTTGTTACTTATTACTCAATAACAAATAGAAGAGAATACATTGAGTTGTAATGTTGGTACAACACATAGGGTGGTGGTGACTCTTCTTATATTCAGATGTAAAGGAGAATGTGAGTCTTCCCCCTTCATCCACATATACACAAAAATCCTACCCAATCCATCCATGTTTACCCAAGAAATCCAAAAAATACCTAGCAATCAATTGGCGGTATGGGAACACTTAAAGTGGAACCTATTGATCGTAATAACCCGAAAGTTTAGTGCAATTATTATGGTAAGCTATCTAATTGCCATTAAAAAAATATCACTTCATCTATGATGCACTACATCCATGATGCATTGAAACTTCTCCTCTTAGAATTGAAGGAATTCAAAAAATTCAAACCTCTAGTATTAAGAGGGATGTGGAAGGATGGGTGTGTAGTCTACAAGAACTTGCGAATTATGATGCAGAAAAACTTAGGGTATCAATTGCTAAGTTATTTATCAGGTGTGAATTGTCATTTAGGCTTGTGGAGCACGATAGGTTTATTGAGCATGTGGTTAATTATGAATCTAGATTAACATTGTCATCCCGAACTATTTTATGAAGGGATTGCATTAAACTACATAATGAAGAGAAGACACGGTTAAAGAAATTATTGGATGGTCAAAGGATCTGTCTTACCACCGATACTTGGACATTAATGCAAAATATGAACTAAATGTGCATTATCACATATTTTATTGATTACATTTGGAGACTGTGTAAGAAAATACTCAAGCTTTGCCAAATTCCTTACCATAAGGGTGAGACTATTAGGAGGGTGTTGGGCTTGGGATTGCATGAGTTGAGGATTGATAAGATTTTGATTATTACTATTGATAACATCTCCTCAAATAATATTGTCGTTGATTACATGAGGAGGATGATAAAGGATAATGATTGTACCATCTTGGGTGGTGAATTTCTTCACATGCGGTGTGCTGCACATATGTTAAATTTAATTGTTATGAATGATTTGAAAAATGTTTATGAATTTGTAACGAAGATTATAGATACCGTCAGATTTATCAAGATTTGCCGAGTTCCAGGCTTGTGTGACAAATGAAAAGATCAGTGAGAGGATAATTTGCTTGGATGTTACTGTTAGATGGAACTCCACATATTTGATATTGAGTACTGTTGAAAAACATAAACAAACTTTTGAACAATATTATGTGTATGTGGATGATCAATTCGTAAATCTCACTAGTGATGATTGAAAATATATACGAATTTTAGTATAGTTGTTGAAAATTTTTATGATGTTACATTGAACATTTTTTAGTTTTTGTATATGACTGCTAATGTATATTTTCAGAAACTGTGCATAATAGAAAATGTATTAAATGATATGTGCATAAGTAATGATATTATTACTAATATCGTGGGTATAAATATGAAAAATAAGCATGATAAGTATTGTGGTAGCACAAATAGGTTCAACTTGATGATATATATTATTTTTGTGCTTGATCCACGATATATTCAAAAATATTTTTATAATAAATTTGGCCTTGGCTTTGTAAGGGAAGGTTTGGATAATAAGTAGAGATAAGATAGTCGAGATGAAAGTTGAAAATTGAATAAAATATTATTAGAATATTATTTTTTAATATTATTATTATTTTAGGATTTGAAAAAGTTAAATTGTTTATTATATTCTGTGTGAAAATTAGATGAGATGAGTTAGATAGACTTTTGTATCCAAACCGGACTGTAGTTACTCTTCAATACCTTTTCCTTTGGTATTGAAATAAGTGCAAAAAAGAAGGTGATGTTTGTTACATCTTCTAATAATATCAATAAGAAGATGTTTGCGATGATATTCCTAAGTCCAAGTTAGTTCCACCTCTCAATAGACAACCTTCTTTGGCAAGATAAGTCACATATTGCCAAATTGTTGGCAGTTGAAACTTCAGGAGATTTTAAAGATTATGTATTTTCTAAAAATAATCCTAGAAAATCCACTGATAGTATGAATATGATTTTGTCCAAGTTATATGAGATATAAAGTTTTAGTTATCACACTCACAATTATGTACTTAGAACTAGGGAACTTTCAGTTTCTTAAGTTTTAGTGACATTCATCTATTGAGGGAAAGTGATAGTTGTTCTACTTAGATATAGAATTTTACATTACATGCATAGGAGTGCACTTCATGCATTTACGTTTTTTGTGAGTCTTCTGTGAAATATCTTGCATTTTTGTGTCCATATTTCTTTAATTTTCTTAAAAAAAGGAGAAAGATTATTCTATAATTTCAACTTGTTGCTTTAAGTGCATGGAAATTGAGGACTTGATGTATTATTTATAATAGTACATGTTGTGTTACATTTGAGCTATTCTTAATATTGATGCACACTAAGCTCATGTTAAGTCTTGAGACTCGTTTGGATATTAAAAATATATTTGAATAGTAGTAAAATAATTTGTAAATAGTAATAAAATAGTAGTGAAATAGTTTGAGAATATATGATAACAGTTGCATTTCCAAACAAGTCCCGAGGTCTCCACGTATTTGTAAAAATTGATTTCCTTAATTAGGTAAAACTAATTAAAGTCAAATTGAATTCATGACTCCATATCATATATGATTATAGTCCCTTATTTACAAAAGAAATGAATAAAAGATACTTCAATGATGATATCCAAATTCTTATAGAAAAAGTGATTCAAATTATTGTAGAAAAATGTGTACAACCGGCCATGATTAGAATCTTGTACTTCATTAAAGGAGTCATTATTGTTTATTGTTTCAACTAGGCCGACTCAAATACTTATGATCTTAAGCTCTTCATGTGGAAAGCTTACATACACAATACACAAGCATGGTTTGAGTGGGACATAAATGTTTAGATGATGTTTTTCATCTTCATATATTCATATATAGAAGTTGCATATAAACTATTTGACAAAATATTTGAATGATGTTTTCTTTAATGTTCGTTAATTGATTTCTTTAATTCTTCATGAGTTTAAATTGTTTTTATGTATACTCACATAATGTATCAAATATTATTTTCATCATTAGGCACTTGCATATGTAATTAGTGTCTTCTTACAATATGTGTTCATGTAGCATGTTGTTCATTTTAAAATATAGTTTTGGTTGGTGCATACCTTGATTGCACTCTCTCAAACAAATCCCATGCATCGCATTTCAATATAATATTATGTGAGGTAGGACTTGAGTTGTCCATTTGGTACATTTTTGTGGTCTTAGACTTCATTTGGTTGGAGAGATATCAAAGTGCTACAAAGTGTTTACTTAAAAGCAAAAGAGGTAAAAGAAAATTATTGAACCTTCTAGCAAACCTACTTAGCCATGAGTGTAACACCCCGCTCCTCACGATTAATAATAAAGTCACTTTTAGGAATTCTCGAGAAAGTCGGAGCACTAATATTGAATCTGGCTTAAAAATATATTATTATTAATTTTTTTTTTTAAAGGAAGTGTCCAGTATAAAGATTCCTTATAATCAACAGAGTCATTTCCTGATCTCACCAAGGAATCATTTAGGTTTCTTTAAAAAGTTTTCAGCCTAAATATTGAGATTATTTGACTTTCGCAATTGATTAGTGCCTATTTATTTGCACTCGATTTCTTTACAAATTTCTTCACTTTATTGACTTTGCTAACTATGGTAAGGGGCACACAGATTAAGGTCACAAACACATTTATCTCAAAAGTAATGAGTAATCCCGTTGTAAATTTGCATATCCTTATCCTCTATCTGCTACTTTTTCAAAAAGTCAAATAGCATAAAAACTTGATGAGTTAGGTCTCGTTTGGTTACACAGTTTAGATAAAATATTTTATTGAAAGTTGAATAAAATATTGTTATAATATAATTTTTTAATATTAGTTTTGTTTTGAGATTTAAAAAAGTGGAATTGTTTATTATATTTTGTATGAGAATCTGAAAAATTTGTAATAATGAGATGAGATAGTTTAGGTTTAGGTAAACAAACGAAGCACTTTCTCAAATTCAGTCCACCATGGATGAATTTCAAGCTAGTTGGGCTACCATTACTACTCATCATATCGAACTTCAAGACTAATAAGAACATTATATGTTGGTTTAGATACAAATATATAATTAGAGGTACAATTTATTTTTAATTGTACGACTTATCTAGATAAAATAGATGATGATTGAGATTGATATATTTTGTTTTACATCCTCTTGTTATCTATGACAAAAAGGGAAGTGTAGTATATTGATTGATCTGTTTGTTTGAATCTTTATTTTGATTTTTATGTTTTTATTTGGATGTAGATGGTTATTATTATTTTGAGATTTTTATGTATGTTTGAAGTTAATGATTTATTTTTATTATATCAAAAGCTAGCATGCTTATTAAGGTGTCTATACCTATTTGTCGCTTAACATATTTAGAGGCCGTTTGAATTGAAAAATATTCTCAACTCATCACATCTCATATTATCATTACAATTTTTTTAAATTTTTATACAAAATATAATAAGTAATTCAACATTTTCAAATCTCAAAATAATAATAATATTTTAACAATATTTTATTCAACTTTTAACTTTCATCTAAAACTATCTTGTCTCATCTCACTATCCAAATAACTTCTTATAATTGTTTTGATAATTCATTTTGGTTTCGAAACATATTGCAATTAGAAATACTTTCTAGTTAGGAAACATCTTGTAATGAGTTATTTTTTAGGATGTCAATATCGATGTCAAACATAATTATATAAAATCATGTAGTTAATGTGACACAATACCTAATTAATGTGACAAAAAACTTTGAAACCTAGTTCTATATTTACGGACAGAGCATTATCATTGGTTTCTCCATATGCATTTTTAAAATTACATCTTTTGAAGATTAATTTTGCATATCAAGAAAAACTCTCACATTAGATTATGTATATTTGAATCAAATAATAATAAAATAATATTATTTTTTATTTTTTTCTTAAAAATATTATTATTTATATATTTTACAATTAGCACCATGTGTTCATAAATACCAATTTCATATATCTAGATATTACTAATTTCATATATCAAAATGATCAATTTTATCAATAAATATTAATATGTACTAAAAAAACACTTTGTATCATCAACTTAATACAAATTTCATATATCAAAATTATCAACTTATATCAAAATTGATTTTAATGGGCAGGATAGAGAAAAAACATTAAAAATAATGTTTGGAGAGTGAAAAATGATTATTCAAACTTGAAGAATCACTATTCATAACTATGCAAAAATTTAGAGATGTATAAGCCAATATAGATGGATTTAAAGATATATTATTTAAATTTAAAGATGAAGATAAAGATAAATAAGTTAATGCTAGTGCTCGGACTAGTCTAGACAAGCCTTGAGAAAAACTTCTAAAACAAAGTTTCCTTATCCTCAAAGTTGTTAAATTTTTTTCTAACATATTTAAGAATCTTTATGCATGGAATTTGTGCACTTCCAAACCATTGTTTTGAGTGCGAGGAGAGAGTTTATCTTATTCTTTGAGAGGTTTAGTAAGCATAGCCTCCTAAAATAAAGGAGAGAGTTTAAATTAGTTTTCTTTTGGGTAGGCTATACCTTAGACTTGTTGTTTCTCTTGAAGACTTCTTTAAAGGGGTTTCCACTACATTACTAAATTTTTATGTCTCATTTATTTATATTTTTGGTTTCTTAATAATTTTGTGATTGTATGCTTTCTTAATTTGAAGGTGGAGTCACTATTATAAATTCCACATTTTTTTAAAACAAAGAGATTTTTTAACCTTTAAACAACCTTTAAAAGGCTCCTAGATTTTCTTAAACATTTTGATAGAATAAAATATATTTGTATTAGAAAGATGTTGATCACATTCAAGTGAAAAAATATAAAATATATATTTAATCGTGTAAATTACACTTTAAATTATTAAAGAGAAATAATAATTACAGTTGTAAGTGTACAAGTTATAGTCGTGAGTGAATAAGCGTTGTGCAATCACTTTGAAAAAAGTGAATAAATGCGAGATTCACATAATAAGAAATTAATTTTTTAATAGTAGACCTCATTCTTTTTTAAAATGACTATACATTATTTACGCACTGTATAATTATATGTAACATTACCTAACAATTTATACTATCAAACTATTAAAAAAGTGATATCTTACGAAATTCTTTCAAATCTAGAAGTCCAGAATATATCAAGTCATCTACTTTTTATCCGTTTGAATTTAAAGGAGGATATGGAATATTAATTTTTGGTAATTAATAAAGAAAAGTGTTATGTCTATAAAAAAGTTTTTATAAAAAAAAACTTACAAATAAATATAGTTTGATATATGATGTAGATTTAACTTATAAGAAAATAAATTTTACAATCTAATCAATTAAACTTATTTTTTTTTTATAATTTCTTTATTGATGAAACATTTTTCATGGCCATGTTATGTACTTTTTCCATTATCGGTATATTAAAAAAAATAAGAAATGATTTATATAAGTTTCAAATACATAAAATCTCTGGTAAGTCTTTGTCAAAAAAGTATACCCCAACTCGAAAAATTGTAAAAAAAAAAAATTATTTTTTATACATGAGACCCATTTTTTTTATACACAGTTTACATAAGTAAGATTTATCTATTTAAATCCTGCAATTAACATGAGTAACGTTACATGTAATTGTGGAGCGCACAAGTATCATACAGTCATTTTAAAAAGGAATGTAGTTTATTTTTAAAAAATTAATTTCTTTTTAAGTGAATTCTATATTTATTCACTTTTTAAAAATAATTATTTAATATTTATATACTCATAACTATAAATATCATATTTCAATTAAGATTACTAAAAATAAAAATAAAAAATACCTCTACGGATATATAGCCCGGCTTGTTCACACGAAACAGACACTTTTCTACCGGATACGGAATTGTAAAAAAGGAAATATTGGGGGTGAAAAAAAAATAAAAGGAAAACCCAGTTGGGAGAGAGGAGAAAAACGGGGGGCTAATCTGGTGCTTGTCTGACTCTGACTTGTTGCTGAGAGCCCAAGACAAAAAGCTGAAGACGACGCCGACGACGACGAGGAGAAGAAGAAGAGTAAAGAAACCTCTCTGAATCTGTAATCAGACGCGATAAATATGGCTCTATCATTCATAGTTTTGCTTTGTTTTGCGTGTGTCTAGGCTGCGTGTCGGTTTTTTTTTTTTTTTCCTGTAATGTTTTGATCTCAATCTCTGGTGGGTGTTTGTGTCTTTGGGTTTATTCTATAAATTTTACGAGCTATGTAACGCTGATTTACTCACCCTTTCGGATTTTCCCACTTGCTTGTCTGGTGTTTCTTACGCTTTTACGAGGTGGAAATTGGGAATTCGCCTGTTTTTCTGTTGAGGTACTACGGGGATATTAGATATGTGCTAGTGTTTCTAAGATTTATCTGCTCTTTTATACTTTATTATTTCAATGATTTTTACGAGGTGAGTTTTGAAGATTTATCATTATTTTTGTCTGACATCATGCAGGTGCAATTAATTCTGTGATCATCATCAGTTTCTGAGACTTTTCTTTTTGGAATTTTTTTGATGTGGGTGTGGGAAGGTTTTTCCCCTTTTGTAGTTGATGGGTTTCAGAAAGTTTACTCTTTATTGATGTACCTTCCAGTAGATGCTAGGTATTCTAGTTTCTTGTTCAAGATGCTTAAGACTTCAAGGCTGATAACTTTTGTAAAACCTCACTGTTAATAAACTGTCTCGTCAATGTTATCGAGTTGAGGATTTATTTATTATTGATATGAATGTACAATAATTTTTTTTTTCTTTTATTTCATATGTTTTTTCAATTTTCATACATGGTCTCGAGCTATGAGGAATTCTCTCCAGATGTAATAAGAGTGTTCACAACCAATACTAAATGGATCTGTCTCTCTCCTTTTGATGTTATTATTGATGTGCGGTTGGAGATGAGTTTAATCGTGGTTTTCCTGCTCATGTATAATATAGGTGGAGATAGAGAAAGTTTATCTGTATTATATCTTGGTCAATCTATATGGATCCAATGGCTGAGGAGCAAACAGATTATGATGATGAAGAATATGGAGGGGCTCACAAGACGCAGTATCAAGGAGGTGGAGCCATACCTGCCCTTGCAGAGGAAGAACTGATGGGAGAAGATGATGATTATGATGATCTGTACAATGATGTTAATGTTGGAGAGGGTTTCCTTCAGTTGCACCGGTCTGAGGCAACAGTCCCACCTGCTACTGTTGGCAATGGAGCTCTTCAAACTCAGAAAAATGCTCCTCAATCAAGAGTGGAAGCTAGGGGTGCCCAAGAGCTAAGCATTCCTGGGGTTTCAGTCGAGGGAAAGTATTCTAGTTCTGGTGCTCATTATCCTGAGCAGGAGGGGCCTTCTGCTGTTAAGGGACCAGAAGTGGTATCTGTTAGTTACCCGGATGGGTCTTCGGCCTCACATGGAGCAAGGGTTGTGGAGATGCCTCATGATGCTCAATTAAAAAACATGGGGTTTCAAGGATCCACACCTGTGCCCCCCAATTCTGGGATTGATCCTTCTGATATGCCTGGAAAAATTACTAAAGATCCAATGCCTGTGGTAAATTCTGGCCCCGGTGGTCCTCGAGGGGTTCCACAGATGCCCACTAATCAAATCAATGTGAATGTAAATGTCAATCATCCGATAGTGAGTGAAAATCAGATTCGTCCTCATGCAGAGAACGGTCAAACCACGCTGTTTGTGGGAGAACTACATTGGTGGACAACTGATGCAGAGCTTGAGAGTGCTTTATCTCAATATGGAAGGGTCAAGGAAATTAAGTTTTTTGATGAAAGAGCTAGTGGTAAATCCAAAGGGTATTGTCAGGTTGAGTTTTATGAGGCAGCTGCTGCGTCTTCATGCAAAGAGGGAATGAATGGTCATGTTTTCAATGGCCGAGCTTGTGTTGTGGCCTTTGCTTCTCCACAAACATTGAAGCAGATGGGAGCTTCTTATGTAAACAAGAACCAACCCCAGACTCAATCTCAGCCTCAGGGAAGGAGGCCAATGAATGATGGTGTGGGGAGAGGTGGCAATATGAATTATCAAAGTGGAGAAGGAGGAAGAAATTATGGACGGGGTGGATGGGGACGGGGTGGGCAGGGTGTACTCAACCGAGGTCCTGGGAGAGGAAGAGGAGGGGGCATGGGTGCAAGGAACATGGTTGGGAACAATGCTGGAGTTGGAAGTGGTGCCACTGGAGGAGGTTATGGACAAAACTTTGGAGGTCCTGCTTTTGGGGGTCCTGCTGGTGGTATGATGACCCCACAGGGCATGATGGGTTCTGGATTTGATCCAACATATATGGGTCGGGGAGGTGGTTATGGAGGGTTTCCAGGTCCTGCTTTTCCTGGAATGATTCCTTCATTTCCAGCTGTTAATACAATGGGACTTGCTGGGGTGGCACCTCATGTCAACCCTGCCTTCTTTGGTCGTGGAATGGCAACTAATGGAATGGGAATGATGGGTGCTGCTGGAATGGAGGGTCATCATGCAGGGATGTGGAATGAGACGAACATGGGTGGATGGGGAGGAGAAGAACATGGTCGAAGGACAAGGGAGTCAAGTTATGGTGGTGATGATGGTGCTTCTGAATATGGTTATGGAGATGCAAATCATGAAAAAGGGGTAAGGTCAAGTGCTGCCTCCAGGGAAAAAGAACGGGGATCTGAGCGTGACTGGTCAGGAAGCTCTGAGAGGAGGCCTCGTGATGACAGGGAACAGGACTGGGACAGATCAGAAAGGGAGCACAGGGACCGCCGTTACAAGGAAGAAAAAGACAATTACCGAGACCATCGGCAGAGAGAACGTGACGTGGGTTATGAGGATGACTGGGACAGGGGGCAGTCTTCTTCTAGACCTCGAAGCAGGTCTCGAGCAATGCCAGACGAAGATCACAAGTCTCGATCCAGGGATGGGGATTATGGAAAGAGGAGACGCTTGCCATCTGAATGATACAAGCATGATTTTCATCCATTGGCCGGTCTTTCGAGACCTCATATCTATGTTCTCACTTGTTGAGTTTCTTGCTGGGATATCTATGGTGCACCTTCATTATTCTCTCTGGTTATCAGTAGCCCCACATTCAGAGTGTGGCTTCTTTGAGGGAAGAAGTAAGTTCTGTTTATGTTAGTTGGGAAGAACTAAATTGACTTTGCTTTCGTGCTGCATGCTACAAAACATCATTATCTGCTATGCTTAGTATTTGTTTGCTGAAAAACGATTGATAACTTTTAGTAGCATGCCAATGTGGATATCTTTTGGATTCCTGGTATCCTTCACTAATTATCCCTTTGGTTTCGTATATATAGTACTATCTATCTTCAGACAATTACTTTCTTCAACTTGTGATATTGGTACACTTGGAACCACCTTCTTTGTTTATTGGGAGTCAATTGGGAGTCCTTGCTAGATTCATATGCTAGCATAAAGTTTTTAAGTTCCATAAACTCTTATGTGATATTTTTTCTTTGCTAAGTTATGTTGCGGTTTGAATTTTCTAATTAAGGTGGCTGATAACAACTTCACTGCTTACCTAAGTCCTTGTACATATAAGTTAGTATTGATTGCATCATTTTTGCTTAAAATTATTTTTGTTGTGTGCTGTCATCGTGCATTTTTCAATTTTCAAATAAATGTTTTTGAGATGTATGTTTTGTTTAGTTGTAGCTTCTGCAATTTGTTCTTAATACATTTTAGTTCTTGTTTTCATGCCAATTCAGAATCTCTTACTACTTTGCTTTGATTTCAGTTTTAATTGTACTTGTAAGTGTTAAATTAGTCATTTTCATTTAAGTTTTCATCATATCTGTAATAGCTATGTCCTGCTGATGCTTATGTAATGATTTTGTTTCTTATGCAAGTAGAAAAAATCTGATTAAGTTCAAGAATTGAAGTGTGGCTAAGTGCTATTGGTATGAGTAAGCTTTAGGTTGCTTGTTGGTTTAGGTATGTGGTTAGTGAAAAGGAAGTTTCAGGTTGCCAGTTTTAGGGTAGTGAGTAGGGTTGCAAACGAACCGAATCGAGTCGAATTCAAACAAGGGTACTCGAGCTCGATTAACATGTTTACTCGCTCGAATCTGGCTCGAACTCGAATATCCTTGCTCGAACTCGGTTCGTTAATTATTAATGTTGTTCGAATTTGACTCAAGCTTGACTAAAAATAAACAAACGACTTGAGCTCGAGCTACTCAAGCTCAAACTCGATTTTTTATTTTGAAATTTCTAATCTTATCTTTAGATTAATAAAAAAATTTTAAATTTTACCAAAAAAAACTCAAACCATTTAACTATTCAACCAAATAATGTTGACTCAGTTCTTATGGTACAACTTTTTTTTATAAAAATAACTTATAGTTATAAATTAAAAGAATAATACACAATATAAATGTAATAAACTAAACTATTTAATACATATAGATAATATGATAAATCAATAGTACTTGTAGTTGTATGATATATTATTATACAAATTATCCTATACACATTTTGGGAACATAACATATCTATATTAAATAAGTTAAACTATAAATAAAGTAATAATATATAATTAAATATATAAAATATAACTAACATGTAATATATATAACACATACATATATAAAACATATTACAAGCTTCAAAACGAGCTCAAACAAGTCAAGCCAAGCTTATACGAGTTTTGTCCACGATTCTAAACCGAGTCGAGCCGAGTTTATATGAGTTTGCTCGTTTAATATTTGAATCTATATTAGTGTTTATGGACATCTCATTTATTAAATGAACCGAGTTCAAATTGAGTACACGAGCCGAGCTCAAGCTGTTCACGAGTTACTCTGTTCATTTGCAGCCCTAGTAGTGAGAGACTTGTTAATGTTAGTTAGTACTACGTAATCAAAATGGAATATATTGCTCCATTGGTTCAACCCAACCTTTAGCGTATATTCCTGAAGCCTCAGCTTCCACCCTATCCCACAGGCTGATTTTTAAAGACTCTAATCTTCCTCTACCCAAGAGCTACAATTTATGAAAAGCTTAAAGTTTACTTAAAAGGTTTGTAGTGTTGAAAACTAGTCTAGAAATGATGTTGTCCTTTTTCCTCTTATTAGAGCTTGGATAGTGTAGCAAATAAGCCCCATGGGTAGCAGGTAAAATATGGTTCTAGTTATAATCTTCATCAAATAACACTGGCTCTTTGGTTTCTGTTGTGGTGGACGGGGTAATAAAGCATCATTCTCAAATATCTATACTTGACTGACAGGCATTCCCATTCTACCTCTCTTTTGTGGTGTGCTACATTGAACTTAAAAACTTGGGGTGTTGGTTTCACCTAAAGTGAAGTTATAAAGATGTGAACAAGAACAGTGGTAGAAAGTATAGTAGGGATAAAAACTGTTTCTTTCTTTTTTTTTTTTTTTTTGATAAGTAAACGATAGTATTAATAAGAATAGGCATAGCCCCAGTACACAAGGAGGTATACAAGAGATAACACCTATCTAGTTCACTAAACAGGATAAAAACTGTTTCTTTCTAGAGAAAGTGTAATGGTTATTCTGGTAGATTCTGATGTGATGGTCATTTGTCTAAATCATACAGTATGATTCCTATTCTAATTTCCATTTTATTGCTATCTGTGGTAGAATGAGAAATAATCACTTCTTGCACTTGTTTGTAATTCTTACTAGCTTTGGTCTGCAACTAGATAGAACCAGTAAGTAGTTGAAGGGTGTATTTCTGAGTATCATAGAGGTACAATGCCGTAGGGCTGTGTGACAAATGGACTTGGGGGATACTTGGGCTCATTTGTTTTCGTAGATGAGATAAGATGAGATGAGATGAGATGAATTGAGATAAAAGTTGAAAATTGAATAAAATATTGTTAGAGTATATTTTCTTAATATTACTATTGTTTTGGGATTTGAAAAAGTTGAATTATTTATTTTATTTTGTGGGGAAATTTGGGAAAGTTGTAATAATTAGATGAGATGAGATGAGATGAGATGTGATGTGAAAACAAATGAGGTTGTTTTCTTACAGATTTTTATTTGTTTCTATTTCGTAATCTCTCTCTCCCTTGCCTATATAAAAAAAAAAAATAGAAATCTCTTCCTAATATTGAGTGACTAAGGTAGATTATGGGTGGTGTCTTTGGCAGATTATTTTGTTCAATATCTATTAACTTGGGGGTTTTCTTTTTGAGAATAACTTCTACCTTGTCATGGCATAAAAGGTGTTTATACCCTCCAATAGAATTATGACACATAAGCTTTCCTTTTAATTTGAGAATATGCAATCAAGCACCCAGGTAACCCCAAAAATCTTGAAAAAACCCACAAACCCTCGGTTTTCATTTCCCCCACCGTGCTCTCTCTCCCATCCCATATGCAGTGCCACTCACCACCACAACCTCTGAAAGGTTCAACCTCTCTCTCTCACACCTGCTCTACTAAGCATGAAACAGTAACCTTCCAGCACTGGGTGGCACTGTGGGGTTTTTAAAGATTTTTGGACTGAATCGGGTGATCCAGTGTTTATTCTCAAATTAAAGGAAAGCTCACCTGTCATACTCCATCAGAGGGTGTAAACCCCTTATTTTATGCCATGACCTGATAGAAGTCATTCGCTTTCTTTTTATCATCATATTCAGGGAGTGGAGTAGGCAACCTTTTGTTTTCATGATTGAATCAGCCTGTGCTAGTTTTATGGAGGAAGAGGTGTTATATGGGTTGCCTTCATTGGATTCCTCTGGTGATGGCTTTTGTCCAAGTGTGCGAAAGTAGCCTTGTACCACCTAAAATTCTGTAAACCGTGATCCTGCAACAAAATGTTTAGAAAGAGTTGCAGTCACAAATGTTTTTCATAAATGAATGTTGAGGTGAAGTTTGTGCATGCGATTGCCCTTTTTGTCAGTCCATGTAAAGCACAGTACTGTCTTGTGCAAAGTGACTTTTTGTACTAGGTCCACAGCTTGTAACGGCCTTCTTTTGTTGTTTCACTGTATTGATTTTATCTGTGAGCTTGTAAAAAGTTTTGTGAGGCTCATACTCGTTCATAACTGATCAGTTGTAACTGAGAATATATGTTCTTTACATTAGGAGAGTCAGGGTCGAGTTATTAGTACATTGTAACATAGGGTCACTGTTTCAATTGTAATTGGTTATTGTAAAATTTGTACAACCCTGTCTCTCTTGAAGCAATATCCTTGTAAGCAGTAAGGATTTCAGAGTTATCCTTTTAAGTGTATTTTATGTGAACTGCAAGCAGTACTTGCATATAGGATCAGAACTGGTGTCATGTATTGATGCTAAAGTACGATAGACTCGGGACCAGAAGAGTTTTGATTGCTTGAGGTTGTTTCCCTCGTGATGGAAGCCTGATGCTGCTCCTTGTGTATTTTTTATTTAACCTTTTCTATATGAATTTTTTTCTCCTGGGAAGCGGCTTATTTTTTGGCAACGGGTCTAAATACTGTTTGTTTCAAATGGGATTTGGAATGTATAGATTCCCAGCAATTGTAAATTGGATCGTGTTACTTTAGTATTTTGCGATCGACATCGCCTGGAATATGGAGATGTACATGCTCAGTGGCCTGCCTGACTGTTTTGTCCTGTATCATATTCTGGCTAGAAAGAAATCCTGTAACAAATAAATCACTAAATAACTTGTTCATTGTTAGGTGTTCAGATTTGATCCTTACTTCCATTTTGTTTTGTCTTTGTTCATTTGAAGAAGCTTTGTATAGGAAATGTGAAAAGCTGTATTCCTTTTCTTAAACTTACTATTCTTACCCATGTTGTTTTGGACCGCATTTGTTCTCCTCCCTCTACGGATATTTACTGTCTTTAGGTTTTGATTTATAGATATTCTGTTGCATAATTGATGCTGTTTTGCTCGAGTTGGTCTGGAAGGCTAGTCTTGCTTGATAGCGCATTAGGTAGCGTTGTGCTCCTGATCAAGTGACCTTTTGATGTGGTTGGAGATTATTGGCTTACGGGGCATGTTGCAACATTTTAGGACCAACTCGTCAGTATTTTGCTTTAAACCCGTTATGAAAAATGGATATTTTACTATACTTTATACAACAATGTTTTTAAAAACAAGGGTATTTTTGTAAAAATAATATCATTTTATAAAAATATCTTTATTTTATAACGTGTTGTGACTTCACTGTGCTGGCTGCAAATATCGCTATCATCTTCTGCAACATATTGAGAAGTGACTGGACGGATTATTTCAAATCAATACATTTTGGTTTATACGGTGTTTTTTTGTAATTATATTTGTGGGCCAAAAGTTTCTTCCCACATGGCTTTTCGACTGAAGCGTGGTTCTAGATTCAGGAGCCATTTTGTTCATTTTATTCTTGTCTTCTTCAAATGTATTTGTGCCACAACTCATCTGGATATTTGATCGATTTGAGAGGTTTTTAGTGTTCACCTGATTCGAACAAACTTTCAATATCTTCCATATCTAATCTTAGGTCAGTTTATTATTCATGGAGTTTATGGGTTACATGAGTAAATGCCAGCTTGAGTAACATTAGATGTTACATTCTTAATTATTCTATTTTATAATTGTGAGACACTTCTCATCATTCTTGGATCATCCCTATATTTTTTTTTTGAATAATTCAAAGTTGACGGTTAATATTGGTACCTCATCATAATAAGATAAGAGTGAGATGGTACTGTAGTATATAGAATTTTTTTGTAAAGTTTCCATTTCCACGAGGGTGTTCTTACAATATGACGAAGTCTTGTGATGCTTTCTACATTGCCATTCAATTTTACTTGGTTGTTGTAGATACTAGTTATCTTTCAATCTATGTATAGAAAAACTGTGTTATGAACGAATTAGCTGTGAAGCTTGCTCTTATATATTAGATTATCTTAGCCTTCCCTAATCAAAATTGAAGTGTATATAAATTTAAGGATCCAAAAGATCATTTCTACATGGCGACTCGTGATAGAGAGCTGGAAAAGATTGACTCTAGAATTTTGAAACAGTTAATTTTAGCCCATTTTCTACACACCTCCTCCTTGCATTGGTTAATGTTAGATTAACTAGAAAGTGTGACTGAGATTTATTAAAAGGATGTAGAATTGAGAGAGAGGTAGATATATGAATTGAGTCATACATTATTTTATTGTTATCCATGTAAATATCTTATGTAACATTAAATGCTTAATAAATACTGTAATATTTGTAATTTATGTATTTATTTCTCTTTTGTTTTATGATGTTCGATAGGAATATCCTAGATAATGCACACAATGAAATCTTAATATATATCTAAGTAAACATATGATATATATTAAGAGAGACACTAACAGCCAATCGGGTCTAATAATTGCTTTTAGACCTGCAAATGAGGGGATGCCTCGTATGGGTTAAAAGAAAATAGACAATACACCCTCATGCAGCTGATTACATATTTTTTTTCTTATTCCCCTCTCTCTCCCTCTCCCATCGCTTTGCCATTTCTTTTCTGCCAGCTGGTTTTTGGTTCTGTAACTTTCCTTTTGTTGTAGCAGAGTGACCAAAATGAAATTAACTCTGCGCGGCCACTACAACGAGATTGATCTTTAATGGCATCCAAACAACAGTTGCGGCCATTTTTGTGTGGCTATTACAGGAACTTTGCTGGTGATTTTGGTTGTCCTGCTTTGGTTTTATAAGTGCAAATCCTATATGTTAAGCTTGGATTGTTGAAAATTAGCAAACAATTGAGAGTCAGTTGGTTATTCTAGTTCTAGAGTGATTAATTTAGCTTCAAGATTTGATTGGAATTAAAATTTCATATAACTTGAGTTGCGTTGTTGATATCTAAATCAATTTATGGTTTTGGTGTTGTATTTTCTTCATTTGATCTACCTTTTCCCACATCCAAAGTGAAGACGCGGCATCTTTTGTGAATTTCGCAATAATTTTATGTTGTGATTGTGCGGTTTGCATTGCAAGCTGATCAATTGATCACTGCCAGAATTGGGGAGTGGGTTCTGGCTCTTTTTGATAAGTTTAACAAAAGGTGAGAGAACAGAATGGTGGGTGGTGCCTGGGAGGCAGACCTTTGTGACTGTGCGTATTTCTTTTGCAACGGCAGACAATTTTGGTTGTAAATTTGTGTTGCAAGTAAAAATATCGGAGGGGGGGGGGGGGGGGGGGGGGGGGGGGGGGGGGGGGGGGAGAAAGAAAAGAGCTGGAAGAGAGAGAAAATAAAATGAAATAATATGTTGCATGTGGGTGTAAATTTTAATTTATTACACATTCTATGTGGTAGCTTTTTATTGGCTAGTGTTAAAATACAGTTTTCACTCAACCTATTATGAGCTTTTCCCATCAAGGGATCTAAGTTGCCAATACTAATAATAATAATAATCTTGAATTTCTTTTGTCACATTTCATGAGCTGAAATCCAATGGTAAAAAAATTCCAAAAAAAAAAAAAAAAAAGAACATGGAATCGGTAATTTTTAATTAAACAATTAACCACCAAATAATTAACAATTTTGAGATACTAACAAAAAATAAATAAAAAATGTCATGCATGCATGCGCATGCTTTGAATTCCACATGACTTGTATTTTTCTTTATTCGGAATCCATTTTATGTACGTACGTCTCACTGCATATAAAATCAGGCTGAATTGAATTACAGATCATTAAAATATCCATGCATTACCATAATGATTAAGCAAGCACTGTTTAAAATAAGCCTCAATTAATGGTGGTTATGCACTACGGCTTAATTAATTAATTAATAAAAACTAAAGAAGCCAGCAACAGCACCAGCCACCAAGGTTCCAGCGACGCCGTAGTAGGCCTTGAGGGCAGCAGCGCCACTAGCATTTGGCCCAGAAGCTTCACCACTGGTTGGAGGGAAAACATCACCAGACACAGGTCCACCGACTGGGGCCTCAACGACGTCGTTACCACTGCTTCCGTCGTCAGTGTTTCCAATATTGTCGTTGTTTGGGGCAGGTGCAGAGGTTGGGGTCTCGGCGAAAGCCAGCCCAACAACAGCAAAAATAACTAGGAGAAGAACGACGATTTGGCGTGCCATTTTTGGTGGAAACTAGGTAGCTAGCTAGCTGCAGGGAATGGCTCTTTTGGATGTGTGTGTACGTATATTTGTGGGTGCTGAAGAAGGTATAGGATCGAGTACTATATGAAAATGCAGCAGTTCTCTAAAAGTGGATAGAGAATCACTGCATGCAGGGTTGTGGAAGAGGAGGAGGGAGGGGAGGGGGTTGATATAGGCCTGGGTTAGGGTTTGGGATTGAAACAATGGGTTTGCATGCAGTGCGGGGCCGGTAGCATTGGTTGCGAAGTGTGAGCAAAGCCATGCATGCATGCAGCCTGGGTTGGTTGTGTGGAGATTTTGTTTTTTGTTTTTTTTTTCATTTGCTATTTTCAGTTAAAGCTTTGATATTTTTAGCTAAATTGGTTGTTTCAAAGTTGTGTGCAAAAGGCAATCGATGATTTCAGTTCACTAGTTTTTTTTTATGGTCAACTAATTATTAATTCTAATTTTATCAAGCTTTTCTTTGGAATAGATGCGTTGAGTTTGGCCAAAATGAGAGAAAATATAAAATATAAAATATAAAAAGAACACTGAACCTTAGCCAAATTTATAACCCAACATAGCATTTAATATATAATTTGTTTTATAAGAAATTGTGAGATTATGTAATTATTATTTCTTGGAATTGAGTTTAATTTATTCGTTTTTAATTAAGTAGGGATGTGAATTAATTTATCATAAAAAATGGTTAAAAAAACAAAGAAGTAAAATAGGTAGAGAAATTCACAATGAAATTCCAATTTTGATATTAAATATTGGGTAATGTTATATACAGTCGTGAAGTGTGCAAATATCATTTCGGTCTTGTATTTATTTAATTTTTTTAAAAAAATTACTCAACACTTATATATTCTACTAATGCAAATATCATTTCTTTTAAATATTATAGAGGACACGTATTCCCGAATTATAGAAAATGTTTGAGAGCGATTCGCTCTGCTCATAGTGGGCTGGGCCTGTAATTGAAAATTCAGAAATAAGTATGGGCCTTAAAGGTGTACAACAGTGGAAATGAACGGGGGCCCATGAACAGAAAGCCCCAGATCCATACGCCATGAACGAATTGCTGTAGCCTATAACTATACTAGTTAGGGTTTGGAGCAGAACGAGAGCGAGCCAGTAAAACCCTCCCACCCTTCGTATACAGTCTACGCTCTTCTTGAAACTTCTTCTGCTGCTACTTTTGTTTTTCTTAGATCTAGACTCAGTTTTCACGTGCATTGATCTCTCTTTCTGATTCCTATCCGCGGTATAAGAGAGCCGAGAAGAAAGAGATCAGAGTAGGAGGGAAATGGCGCTGGCATTCGACGAGTTCGGAAGGCCCTTCATAATAATTAAGGAGCAGGAGCAGAAGACCAGATTGAGAGGATTGGATGCTCAGAAGGCCAACATTTCCTCAGGCAAAGCCGTCGCTCGCATCCTCCGCACCTCACTCGGCCCCAAGGGCATGGACAAGATGCTTCAGAGCCCCGACGGTGACGTTACCATCAGTTAGTCACTTTCTCGGACTGGAACTCTACTCTTTTTCTTTGCTTTTGGTTTTAGGACTGATCATGAACATGCCCTAGGTTTTTGGTTTTTGGCCTTTTTTTTTTTTTTTGCGATTAGGGAATTTTGAAGTTCGAGTAGTTTAATTTCTCTTTATGAAATACTTGATATACGATTCTAAGTTAGTTGGTTACCTGAGCAGGGTAAGTGACTCTTGAGATTTTGCTTCTGCGGATCAATCTATATGCTATGGAAATCTGACAGTGAGGAAGTAACGTGTGCGTTTCTTTCATTTCCAACAAGTATACCTCTGTGTGTGTAATTGTGTGAAGTTATTTGTCCATGGTTGAGGGATTTGATTTGGATGGCGGGGGGATCGACTGGTACGGAGTTGAGTAGTACCTCTAGTGTTATGTCGAGTTTCAGCCCTCCGGGCTCTCTACAGTTATTACCTTTTCCCCTGGTACCTCCGAACTTAACCCTTTTTTAACAATATTCTGAGAGGCCTTTTGTGTGTAAAATCTTTGTAACGAAATAGCTGAAATCCGTACTTTGAAACCCGCTTAGACCACTGAGTCTATACGCTCTTCGAATTATGGATTGGTGATTAGTAATATCCACGTAAAAAGATGGGTTCTACGATAGTCATTGTTCTTTTATGTGGTCATGTGCCATTTCTAGATCCTTTAATCTCTTGTGCTTTTACTTTCATTGCATTGCGTGCATGAGGACAAAAAATGAAAAAGATTTTGTTCATTATAAGTTCTGCTACTTTTTGAGGCGTTTCTTACGTTTTATTTTCTCCGTTGTAAGCCAATGATGGTGCAACAATCTTGGAGCAGATGGATGTTGACAACCAAATTGCAAAGCTGATGGTTGAACTGTCCCGGAGTCAGGACTATGAGATTGGTGATGGCACAACTGGAGTTGTTGTCTTGGCTGGTGGACTTTTGGAGCAGGCTGAGCGGCTGTTGGAACGTGGTATTCATCCTATTCGGGTGGCTGAGGGCTATGAAATGGCTTCTAGGATTGCTGTTGAGAATTTAGAGCGGATATCTGAGAAGTTCGATTTTGGACTGTCAAACATAGAGCCTTTGGTTCAAACTTGCATGACTACTTTGTCCTCAAAGATGTGAGTTCACTATATATTCTTTTCTGTTTCACCACCATGCTTCGCAGGTCCTTAGTGGTTCCCTTCACCAGTGTCATCTATATTTGATATCATGCTCTATTTCCCGCTCTTTTTCTGCTTTGATTTTTCAGGAAAAAATATTCATTTGCACATCCTCTTGCTTATATTTTTCCGAAATCGCTTATATATATATTTTCTGAAATAGTTGTCATAAATATGTCCTTGTCATATTTCTGCCACTGGTTTGCAAACTACATTTATTACATTCTGCTGTTGCCCAGTAAAAAGCACGTAGTTGTTACCTCTAAAAATAGACGACTTTGTTTTTGGCCTAAAACTGATCTGGTGCTAGAATTCCCAAAGGGTTCCCAATTTTGGCAGTCTTTTTAATCTGATTTTATCAACTATGGAAGGATCTCAAAAGAAATTTTCTGAGCACATCAGTGGCACTTGAAGTGGTTAAAGGAGCTCTGGAAGCTCCTCCCACATTATCATATGGGAAATCTTCTCGTCTTTCCTATGGAGCAGGAGAGCATGTGTATTTTCACCCTTAAACTAGCATTCAATGGAGAGTAATGGTGGTTGATGATAATTTAATGTGTTTTTACCTTTCACGTGATATTTTCCATGTTTGTGAAACCTTTCTACATTATATGGCAGTGTGAATCGATGCAAACGCAGTTTGGCTGAGATTGCCGTTAAAGCAGTTCTTGCTGTGGCTGATTTAGAAAGGAAGGATGTTAACCTTGAGTTAATAAAAGTAGAGGGAAAAGTTGGTGGGAAGTTGGAAGATGCTGAGCTAATATATGGAATTGTTGTTGACAAGGATATGAGCCATCCACAGATGCCAAAGAAGATTGAAGATGCAAAAATTGCTATCTTGACTTGCCCCTTTGAGCCACCGAAGCCAAAAACTAAACATAAGGTTGATATTGATACGGTGGAAAAGTTCCAGACATTACGTGTGCAAGAGCAGAAGTATTTTGATGACATGGTTCAAAAATGCAAGGTGGGATAGCACTATATAGTTTAAGAGAAGTACTTTACCCACAAAGGAATATCACAAAAGTAAACTCACAAACCGACGTGACTTGATGTTGTATGTCAGATTGTAAGTTTTTTTTTACTGTAAAGTAGATATGTCGTATCACATCAAGCCACGCAACTTGTGAGTTTATTTTTGTGAGATTCCTTTGTGGATCTAGTACTTCTCTTTTCCTGTGTTTATTGTTAAGTTTTTTCCCTGTATCTTTCTTTTGTTAATTTAAGAATTTTCTATTTTCCTTTATATGATTTCACTACTTTCTTTGGTTTTATGATATGGAACTTTGAAATGCTTTTTCTTGGTACAATATATCTTTCTTTATTGTCATCATGCCTCTGGGGTAATTGGAAGACTGACTCAGAGAATTCCAGGATGTTGGTGCTACCTTGGTTATCTGTCAATGGGGGTTTGATGATGAAGCGAATCATTTATTGATGCACAGGAACTTGCCTGCTGTCAGATGGGTTGGTGGTGTGGAGTTGGAGTTGATTGCAATAGCCACAGGTTTGTCTTGTTTAAGCTTTTCAGCTCTTTATTTTATATGCTTATTATTCATTTGGATAGATTCTATCAAGAAGTTTTTTTATGGAAGTTCTACGGTTTTCTTCTTTTTGTATTTACCAGAATCTAATGTTATTAATGTCTTTGAAGGTGGAAGAATTGTGCCAAGGTTCCAAGAGCTGACTCCAGAAAAGTTAGGAAAGGTATTTCTTACTTGTTAGTACTGCTACTACTCTGATACTGGTATGCATTGCTAGATATATATATTTTCTCAAGCCTAATAGACACGAATATTATTGTGTCTTACTGATATGGTCTCAATGTTTGGTATACATTTTTGGAAGTGAAAACTATCCCTAGTCTTAAGTCATATTGGAAAAGTTTGTTTTCTCATCAGATATTCAACTTGCAGTTCATTTCTATGTTTGGTTAACCAAAACTTTTTATTTTTCAATTTCAATCGAAACAATTTCAAAATAATTTTTCTATTTGAACTTTTCATCCAAATATTTGCCTAAAATTCAGTGAAAAGTAAAAAAATTATATTCAGACTTTTTCAATTCTACATATTCAGACTTTCACAAACCCCAATGCAAAAATATTTACATTTTCCCATCGACCTTCACAAAATCCAATAAACAATACATCTCAAACAAATTTTCAAAATATCTTTCAAACAAACATTCCCTATGTTTCTAAATTTCTAAACTTTTTGCATGATTCACACAACTTAGTCTTCTTATATTTCTTTTCTCTGACATGAACTTTGATTTGCAATTTAAAGGCTGGCTTGGTTCGAGAAAAATCATTTGGTACAACAAAAGATCGAATGTTGTACATTGAACACTGTGCAAATTCAAGGGCTGTAACCATATTTGTTCGTGGAGGTATGTTAATATCTTCTCTTATTACGTCTGCGATCAATAATCATTGCTTATTACGTATTCTTCATTGGTAATTCTCCTTGTTTTCTATGGATGGATAGTGTTCCGAATTAAAGCTGTGATTTAGTTCATATTCATTTTGGTACCATCAAATGGGAACTTGTGTGCAGTTATTGAATTACATGTATTTTCAAAGGAGTTGCTTGCTTTCGAATGGTTGATACACTTTTCAACATTATCTGAGAATATGAATATGATTATATAAAGCAGCGGAAAACTGAGACAAATGGTCTTCAAGGCATTAGATGATCTCATAATGCATTTTGGTGTCTGATAATGTAATAGGTAACAAAATGATCGTAGAGGAGACGAAGCGCAGCGTCCATGATGCCTTGTGTGTTGCCAGGAATATCATTCGCAACAATTCTATTGTTTATGGCGGTGGCTCAGCTGAGATATCATGCTCAATCGCAGTAGAGGCAGCTGCAGATAGATACCCTGGAGTTGAGCAGGTATGACAGTTTCTTTTGGTACTTCTATGCTTCTGATTAATCCACTGCAATGACCATCTTGTCCTCTCCGAAAGCATACTTTCATGCAATGACCATCTGGTACTTCTATGGTATTCCTATCATTCTGATTAATGTGTCTTGTTGACGATTTTGTCATTTTCTATGCAGTATGCTATCAGAGCATTTGCTGATGCTTTGGATTCTATTCCCATGGCACTGGCAGAGAACAGTGGCCTCCAACCTATTGAAACACTATCTACAGTGAAGTCACAGCAAATTAAGGTAAATGGACACTATTATTATAAGTTTTATTCTGGCCTGATGGCTTTGATCTCTTCTCTCTCGCTTTCTCTCTGTCTCTCTTACTCTTAAGTGTAAGCCAGTTGGTGCGTAATGGAAGTGGTTTGTTGATTTCTAAACATTATTTTGGATTCAAATATGCAGGAAAACAATTTTTACTATGGAATAGATTGTAATGATGTTGGCACTAATGACATGCGTGAGCAAAATGTGTTTGAGACCCTGATTGGGAAACAGCAGCAGATCCTACTGGCAACCCAAGTTGTCAAGATGATATTGAAGATCGATGATGTTATCTCGCCTACTGATTACTGACGTGTCCAGGTCTTATTTCCAGTTCTGCTTCACTTGAGCTCAGTATTATGTTGGCTTGATTTGGTGTCATGATTGAGTGTGAGACCCTAATGTTCACTTGGAGGAAGACCGTTTGCTTGTAAGATTTTGCAGTGCCTTTTGAATTTGTAGTATACTCACTTCTGTGGTTGTTGATTTTGTTGCTACTTTTGGCAATTATCTGATGCTTGCTTCCTGTCATCCTTTTTTCGTGAAAGTCCAAAGTTGCTGGGACAATATGCTACAGAATCTTGAAAATTTTTTCTTTTTGTTTTTTGTTTTTTTTTTGTTTTTTTGGGGGGGGGGAGGGGGCGGTTGGGTTTGGATGTTGGGTTGAGTTGAGTTGAATAAAATATTATTAAAATATTAATTTTAAATATTATGAGTATTGGAATTTGAAATAGTTAAATTTTTTATTATATTTTATATAGAAATTTGACAAAGTGTACGGGAATTTGAAGAAAGTGTAATGATGAGATGAAGTGAGTGGAGTTTGGGTTTGCGTTCCAAAATTTTTGGTCGAGGAATTGCACCGACACTTGCATTTTGAGATTTTTTATGCTCTCTCTCGATCTCTCTCGATTGATGAACTCTATGCGCATGGTGCACCCGACTGGGAATAACGATGGCTCAATATACAGAGGTGTAACGTGCGGTAGATAATGTAGTACTTCTGATGGTACTGACGTCCAGCCACAGATTTTGTTTATTTTCGCTGGCTCGTCTCCTTATCTGGAGAGATAATCGTTAGCCCACGTGGATGGTGGTTAATGGATTGTACTTGTTAAAGCTACTCGCTCTAGACAAGCAGGAAACTTTGTCATAGGGGAATCTGTATTTGACGGGCCCCTTGCCATTGATAGTTTATGAGTTCGTTGAATTTGTGAGAGAGAGAGAGAGGAACGTAGACAGAGACGACAAAGGATTGGGGCACGTCTGTTGTAAGAGAAGGCTACGGTACTTATTAGAGAGCCGTTTTGTTTTTCGAGCTGCCTGGTTCATCGCAGATCACAGTTTTTGCTGGGACTTTTCGTTTCACACTTTCTGTGATACTCTTCACCGACATTCTATGTGTTTCTCTTCCACTCTCCATTGGCGGCAGCAGCAGTATCAGTGGCAAACAACAATAATAATCCTTGGTCTTTCCCTCTGTTGAGGGTTGTGTATAACTTCGGGAGTATAATCTTGTCTAATCTTGCATGGAGGAGCTTATATATCTAATTGCATTCCTAACAATTGTGTAGCGTTGTCATACTCTTTCAAACTCTTATTCACAATAAAGTTAAAAATATGAGCATAACATCTTAGGACACATTTTTCGTAAAAAAAATTGTCTCAATTTTGAAATTACAGTATTATTTAAATTTACATTATTAAAAATAACGTAAAGAGAAATGATATTTGCAGCCACAGAGTGTGCAAGCGCCGTGCAGTCTATTTAAAAAAGTGAGTAAATACATGACTCACATGATAAAACTTATTTTTTTAATAGTAGATCATACTTTTTTTAAAAATGATTACATGGTATTTGCTCACTCTATACTTGTATCTAACATTATTTTTTTTTGTAAAGTGGTCTCAAACAATCGACATATCCTTTCCTTTCCGTTTCTTAGAAAATGAACTACTACTGTTAGGAGTACTAGGGGGTCTTGGTGCTTGCATTGTTTGAGTTTCTCTCAAATCATCTCCCAAGTTAATGGTTTTATCATTCGCATCAACATCAATTAGAGTTGATAAAGAATCCACCTAACATGTAAAAATTTAAATACATAATTCATTACAAAACATAAAAAATTAAAACAAACAAAGAACAAACATCAACACAATTACACTAGCTAGTTTGCTACATGGCAAACATCACAAGTTTAATACTCTAATCTAAATTTTAGCTCGCTCATCTTTTCACAATTTATTTCAAAATAATTTTACAACACAATTGTCAACTAGAAACTTCTTACATAATAAAGTAACAACAATAAATTTTTTATTTCTTTTATGCAAAGAAAATATATTAAATCAACACCCAATAATTTGATCTAACACTCTTAGTGGGAATTAAGTGTCAGATCACTGTTCACGGTCCAACAAATTTGATCAAAAGTTTTTGAAATTCTTGTAAACACAAACAATTTAGACAACAAATAATATGAAAAATAACTATCAAAGATGAAGAAGACATCAAAACTCAAACGCAAACCCAAGACCTAATTAAAATGCATAAAAAAAAACTAGATCACAAATTCGCAAATCAAAATTCAACATATGAAGATTGACAATCTCAATAGAACAAAAGCCACCGTTTGAGAAGAGGAAAGTCAGAGGAGTTGATGAGAGACATGTGGCAGGTGTAAAAAAACACGAGTAAAATGGTGTCGTTTTATATAGTATAATATTTATATTATCTACCAGTTTGGCAGTTTGAACGGAGTTCAAATTAGGACTAAACTGGCTTATGTCGGTTTTAAAATTTTTCTGTTGTCGGTCAACTGGTTTTCTGCTGTTTTGGACTTCGGCGGCTGGTTCGTGTCGATGACAGCTGGCATGATCGATTTTTGTACAGCCCTAGACATTGAGAACTCAGGGCACTAGGGATATATTAGCTTTGTGATCAAGAGTTAACGTACAAACCAGCTCGGCATGCTGATTGTTGTGACATTAGGAAAAAGATCTCTTAATAGAATCTTATGCAAATTTAAAGGCATGGAATAAGAGAGACACAATAAATGTGACTTACAATATTTATTACTGCCCTATGTGAATTTTGGAATCCATTTCACTTGGAATGGTATGTGTAAAATAATACATCATGAAATCAATAGTCTTTCATTTCACTTGAAAATGGAGAGGATTCTTGTTCGTGAATTTCTTCAAACAATATTAAAATGCTCATTAAATACTGTAGGGTGTATATTATTTTTCCTACCCAAAACTCTCAAATTTGGATAAAGTTTTGAGAAGATTTTGATAATCAGAGAGTATGGATGGGGCTACCGTTAGCCATGAGCAGAACAGACGCAAATAATCGAAGGGGGTGCCAATATAATTTATCAATCCGAGAGGGATTCCTATCTCTGCCGACCCTAGATTGGCCAATTTAGGTGGAATGTGTGCCGTTGGCCATTATGATTGCCGGTAGTTGTAATTTATGGCTACTGGAGTTGTCGGAGGGACAGAGTTTTATAAATGCTAGCTTGGCGCATTGTTCGCCATTTGACGTTTTAATAGAAAGCAGGTACGGGGGAGTTACTTCCTGGCCACAAGATCTGAACTAGGCGTGGGCTGGCTGCTCCTGCCTCCTCTGCAATGTCTGCATGTTTTCAAAGCAGGCACACACATGCAGTTGAAAATGTTAACCGTAAAGACCAAACCCCATTAATGGATTACCAGTAAAATGATCTATTTGCTCCCATTCTTAGCTCCAGCCAGACCAACTGGGTCATCCATGTGATCCAAAAGCAAAAGTGGGACCCAAGGAAAGTGTCAGAGATGAGAGATTAGACATAAAAAGGCTCATTTCATTGGACAATCATTACACAACACTTTTTTCGCTCGTTTCTTTCTTATCCCCATCACGATTCTTAAGAGAAACAAGTACTAAGGTTGTAATACCCAAGTTTAAGGCAGTAATTAAGAGTTAATATACAAGAACTTTAATCCTAAGTTTCTTGTAAATACACTTGGTCTTGTTCTTTTCTGTTTCCCTTCAGATTTTGTCGTTTTCCTTTCCCCAAGCCTGCATTAATTCTCGCCTTTGGGAGGCTGGTTGTCTTAGCCACAGCTACTCGATCAGCAATGCGAGCCCTTCTTGCACTTAAGTGAACCTGCACCAGCTGTGATTGTGCTCACGAGGGAAGATGGTCTTGCTCCCAAGCTTGATGCCTTGGAGTAACTTGAAGATGCTCCGGCACCCGAGGGAGTGAAAAAAGCACCATTCAACAGCAAATCTCCTTCGGATCTCCAGTTCCAATTCTTCCACTGGCTCTGTGGTGCATCCTCGTGTTTGGTAACCTGAAATCAGTTGACATACTTGAATAAGTGCTCTGATTTTATGGGCCATTTAACTTTTTTCCCATATTTTAGATTTTTGTATGCGGATTCTCACCTCCTTGTTAAATTCGTCATTGGGGGCGAGAAATCTGTTCCCTTGACTGTTAATAGTTGGATCAGCACTGCCACCAATTGCATACATTTCCCAATGGGAATAGTCATTGTTCACCACATGGAAATACCCATGTCTACATCTGCAAATGAATGTAAATAGAAAAGAAGGAACACGTTCAATATATATATATATATGGATCGGGACCGAGGCCATTTGAAATCCCAAGTCCTAGAATTGGGGATTGGGAGACACTTTTTACGATCATATTAAAACAGAGAAAAGAAAAGTTGGACCAAAAGTCTTGAAGGAAATTTACCTTGGCATCCTCTGTACAAGCCCTTCTCCAAAATGGTTGAATGCTATAGTGACTTGCATGTTTTTGTCTTGTGTGTAGGAATCACTATGGCCCAAGAGCATGACCTTGTTATGGTGGGTCATATAATTGTTAGAGATGGTGATTGCTGTGGCTCCATGAATGGCATCAACTAGCCCATCATAGCAATTAGATAAAGAGCAATGATCCACCCAAACGTGGCTTCCCCCAAAGATCGAGACACCGTCGCCGTCGGAGACTGTCCTCCAGCCATAATGTCCAGGAGAGTCCCTTACATAGGCATTCCCACCTTGCTTGCAGTCATGGATGTTGAGGCCATGAATAATAATGTTGGTCACGTACTGGATAGTAATGCATGGCCCCCCGGCAATGTGCACGCTCGCACCACGCCCATCAATCGTCTTGAAAGAGTTCATGATTAGCTCTTCCTTCAGCTTGATCACCATGTCACTCTTGAAGATGATCCAAAGGGGCTCGTCTTGGATCACAGCGTGCCTAAGAGTGCCTGGTTTGGGATTCACTGGGTCATTATCGCTGACGTCGGTGACCACATATATCTTCCCGTCTCTGCCGCCGATAGCATGCTTTCCAAACCCAATTGCACAGTCGGCTAGCCGTTGCCGGTTCTGCTCCCAATTCGGGTCGCACCTCCAGCAGTCATCGATGGGATTTCCGGTCCCACAAGAGAGATAGCCCAAGTTTCTCCTGGAGGCACTTATGTTCCTTCATGCAACAATTTAAAAAAATGACCAATATCATACAAGAATGTAACATGTTATTAAAATGTTGATAGAACCAAGCATCAACTAAAAGTGTCTTACATATTTACTTCTTGCACTACTAGTTCTGGGTCTTGAACTGGTGTTGAGGAGATGAAGTTTGGAGCTAGAAGAGCCAAAAGGACTAAAACGGTGAGCGGAATTGCCATGGTTTCCAACTTTCTCGTGTGTTTTGGCACGAAATCACACAAAGAGAAGAGATGGGAAGAAAGGGAACCGTATTTGTGAGGATGTTGAGAGAAGGTGATGTGCTTATATAGGGACTGAGAACAGATGGGAAAGTTGGTTTTGCTGAGACTGCATTATGCCAGTTACTCTTTTTCTGGTTTTTCAATAAAGTAATCAATTTCACCAAAAGAGAAAATGAAGAGAGCAATCAATAAAGCGTATGAAAGAGCATCATCAAACAAAATATTTGGGCCCCCCCAACTCCATGATTTATGTTACTGAGGGGCTCCAAATCCAAAACCTCTATAGTAGTTCGGCCGTTAAGCAAGGCCTCTCCAAGAATTTCCTCCCAGGTTTTTTGCTTTATTTGCCTGAGAATCACGGGAACATAATTCAGCTTATTGTCCTTAGTGGACTGTTTAAGCAGCCAGCTTGTTTGTTTTTTTTCCTAGGATCAGAGGTTTAGACAGACAATTCCGTTTCATCAAAGACTTATATAATTATCTGCTCATGATTTTTGCATTTTAATTACAACCGACACTTCGTTGATGAAAACTTGTGTCGGTGTTGCATTTCATGTTGAAAATGTAGACAGCTCCTACTCTCTCTGTCCATCACACAAAAGCATTTTTGTTGTATCCATTTATGATACGTTAAAATAGGCTTAAAAATTTCTCATTTCTCCCTTGACTTGTCTCTGCCGCCACTACCCCGGCCCCCTTCACCCTCCCCAACGATTAAGGTTTTAACCATTGCCATTTTCCTCATAATGAGAGAACGTTTAAGGAGCTTGAAAGCTTCTTCTGGACCATACTTCTAGCAAAATGACATTATACGTACGGTTCTTAAGCTTTAATTCCCATGCACGTGCTTACTTATTGATCATTGGGTTACTTTGTTTTCAATGAGGCTGCTTTCTCGAAGGATTTAAGGCACTACCCTTCTCATACTCTGCTTTCATTTGAATTCTTGGGATGCCAATTGACTCAATACATGATATGTGAGATGGATCATGGATCATGCCACAAATGAAAATCGGATAGGAAGGATGGGTAGGACTTATTTACTGAGGCTGATCGGATTGCGATCTAGTTTTGATTGGAATTAGATCCGTTGGATGTAAAATATGCATTTCTAATATCCTACATTGAAATCTTTAAATATGATTCTGTACTACAATTCGGCGAATGAACTTTATATTACTAATATGGGTCAAATATGTGATACGATCGTGATATCAACATGAACACGATTTGAAATTAGTGAGTTTGAGTTTTATGTTAACTAGTTCTAGTCAAAACGAGTTAACCCGTTAAGACACGATTTATAAACGGGTTAATAACGGGTCAACCTGCTTAACATGAAATTAACCTGTTTTGACTCGTTTTAAATTTATTCTAGAATTAAGATTTTATTATTGGTAAGTTGTACGTAATATTGATATTTCTCAATATGCTTATGTTTTTATTATTTTTATTATTGAAATTGTAATTTTAGAACTATACTCATATTTTGTTATTGTATGGTTTGTAATATTGATTTTATTATATGTTAAAATTTGAAAAATATTGATATATATTTTTTAAGATATTGTGGTTATTAATAAATATAGATTTTAATTTTTATGTAAAATTATGTTAAACAGGTTAAATGAGTTATGTGTTTTAGTTCAATCAATTTACATGAAACAAACAGGCTTAAATGAATCGTGTTGTATGAATACATTGCTAATTAATTATTAAACGAATCAAAATGGGTGATACAATACTAACCGTTATCTAAATGGGTTGAGTTATGGTTTAGAAATTTGACACGTTTAGCTTAACAACTTAGATTTGGATTGACTTATACAATAAAATATTCATAACTGAACACGACACAAACACGAGCTGAAAACACGATTTTCTACTCTTGTTAGTTTTCATACCAGTTATGCATTTGATACATCTTTGTAAATATATTGTTTTGGAAAATACGACTTTACCCTCTATATTACTGAACAATGAATCTATAAATTTGTAACTTATCACGAAACTATAATAATAACACTAGTAGTTTATTTATTTTTTAAATTCAAACTAGTATTCAAAATAATCTCAAATAATATTTTATTAAATAAACTGTTTTCCTGTAACAGAAATTCAAAAAAAAAGGAAAAGAAATAAAAAGACGAAAATAAATGCCTGGACCTGGAGAGGCTGGAGGACAGCATGATCCCGCAATCATGTTATGCACGGGAATTTGAGGCGAAGAAATGCGATCACGCCGATTTTGCTGACTTCTTTCGACTCCTCACCATTCTCCATTTACTTTATTTCTTTTGTTAAAAATAAAATACTTTTTTAAAGTATATGAAAAAAAAATATCAAAATATTATATCAAAAAATAAAAATTTTATGTGTATTCACTTTTACATATTTTTTTATATACGTAATTAATATGATTAATTATGTATTAAAAAAATTAATATAATTAATTATATTAATAAAATATAAAAAATACGTAAAAATAATTATACGTAACATTAAAAAAAGTATAAAATTATTACTTATATTTGCATATGACTTATTTTTCAACCTTTTTGATAATTAAAAAATTTATAAAAAATCTATTATTTAATGAAAATTGATTGTTAAAAAAGAGAAAAAAAAAAGAAAACTAATAATTTGAGTTGCAAAATGTATTTGAAGGAAAATACCCCATTGCATTTCCAAATTAATAGGGATTTTATATTTTATACTTAAAATTGATTTTATTAAACCATCAAATTATTAAAATAATCGTATCACTTCACTTATTTTTTTTTATCTATATTAAAAATAAAAATTAAATAAAAATTATTATATTTTTAATATATAAAATATATAATCTTAAAAATCTCAAATATGATTATGAAGCAAAAACAAGAGCAGTTAAGTGTGTGTATTCTAAGCTAAGAGTACGATGTTCTAATAGCATATGAACTGATTTTTTATTTATTTGGAATCAAAATTTCCATATTTTTGTAAATAAAAAAAAAAAAGTTGTATTTTGGGAAAATTATTTTCGCAGGACTGCTATTTCTTCTCCCCGACGTCAAAGGTGGATTGAAATTTGAAGCCACATGGGAGGGCCGTACCTTCCGTCAATTTGCTGACGTGGCAATCCTTTTTACTGGGAGGGCACGTTCTTCCATGTGAGCTGTTCCCCCTTAGATTCTCACTCGGGTCCCACATATTTTGTGTCAAATCTAAGCCATGGAGTCCTCTTTATCCGCCTGTCAACGGCAGGTGATCAACTTACCTTATCCACTAAAAGACATGTCGTTTACAGTCTTCATGCCATCTGGCAAACCATATTCAACCGTTGGATTTTATTATTTTGTTTTTTTCAAAGGCTGCTGCAGCATGGTCATGGGTGCAATGATAAAATGCACCATAATACAACCACTTTTGTGGAATTATTATATGTGTGTAAGAGCTTTTGGGATAAGATCATCATCTTATATATATGGGATTTATTATGCATCTTGAGCTTGATCACCTGAATTTGCTGCGTGCTTGTTTTATGGAAGGAAATGTTCTGTTTTCGTGGGTGGTGGCTCCCAACCAAATCCACTCATGTTTGAAGAAGTTGACATTAATCATAAGTTTAATACCTGTATATCAAACTCTGATCTCACTTTCATGGATTTAATAATGGTGATAAATGTGTCATATCTTACATAATGAGATGTAAATATGATGGTAGTGTGGTGTATAATATTTTCCTAATCATAATATCATGCTGCAGATATTTGTTTTATTACAGAATAGAGATGATAGAGGGTCTCATGTTTATCCATTTTTGGAAATTTTTCTTTTGCATGAAGCAATGTCATCTGATGATGATGACATTAGTTTGTAACTTGTGGGAATCAAATTATCCAATGAGTCTCACTAAGAAAGACCATGAAGAAACATAATTATTTGATCTTGATTTTTAGGAGATAATCTCTTTAATCAATTTAGTAGCTCCAAGCCTAACATGCGGCTAATATATGTAAATCCTATTTATAAGAATCTCATTCAAATAGTGTTATTTGAAAGCCTTTATACCATATACCATTCATATAGTATAATTTGATTTGTAAGATTCGAATTCAAAGTTATTTTTATTTTTAAATAAGGGAATAATATTGCTCATGAGCTAGCTAAGAGAGTTTTGCAAATAAAGGGAGAAAGTTGCTGGATTGAATATGGGTTTGTGAGATCAATTTAATTGTAATCATAGAGATGACTTGTAACGACCATGTTTTATTTATAAATGAATGAGAAGAATGTATTGTTGATTAAAAAAAAAAAAAATTTATACTATGTAGATGGTGTATAGTGTAAAAGCTTTAAAGTATAATGCTTCATCTTCTTAAACGAGGGTGCTCACTCTATTATTAGAAAAGAGAAAAAGGAAAAAGAAAGAGCAATTACATTTTACTGTCTAAACTTTCAAATTTGAGTAAAAAAAAAAACATCTTTGTCTATTTTAGGTACTCACTTTCCCAAAATTTCTTTTATCTCACTTTCTAATTCAAATTATTTTCACTCCAAATAGTAATATTCTCAAAATCAGTATTTTCGTAACGATAATAATTTTTTAGAAAATAAAATTTTCCCAAATTATAAAATTTTACAAAAATAAAATAAAATTATCTTGACAATAACATTTTTGTCAAATTCCAAATATAGTAAATATGGGCATGAAATAAAGTGTAGGCAATAGGAGGAAGAGTTTGTTTTGTTGGTCAAATAAAATATTGGTAGAAAACAATTTGAGTAGTTTCCAAATATGGGGGATCTATTTTTCAAATGTCAAATTCCATGAGCTTCCCCGTAGCAATAAGCCGAATGTGGGGCACCGGCATAACTATATTAATTATATTTAAAAAAAAACCTGTAATTATATATATAATCCCAAGAATGTGAAAATTAGATCATGCTGTTTTGTTGTAGATATAAAGCCATCCATACTAGCTTTACATTGCCCAACTCAACAAACCCATAGTTCTTAACTAACAAAGAGCTACCAAAAGTCATTTGATTACCACAATTATCTTGGCGGTACTTTTTTTTTTGGTATTTGGATTTTCATAAATATTGGTCATATCAAATCTTTATTCTCACTCATATTTCAAGGTAAAAGTCAATTTTCTTCCATTGAAATATGAGACAAGAACACTATTACTTCCTTGTAGGATGAAGAAGCTCGATGAGTTGCGCTATCTAAATTATTATTATTTTTTATTAGATTAAAAATATTTGGCCTTGGTCCTTCTCTTGAGTAGAGTAAGGTGTGGTTTTTTTGCTTGTGCAAAATAGTAGTCTCTCAAATTGTTGAGTCTTGAGAATATTGTTGCATGGAGGATGAAGAATTGTCTAAACGCTGGGAGGAACTTAAACTCTATGAGGAGGAGCAACATGTTTTCCACATGCCTACTGAGGGGGTCAAAGACTCTTGGATAACAGGAAAAAATTGTCTCATTGGTTTAATTGTGACTGAGAAAGGAGTTAACAAGGAAGCTTTTAGGATGACAATGGCACAAGTTTGAAAATTGGAGGGTTGGTTCGTTTAAAGAAGTAAGGGACAATCATTTTGTTATTGAATTCCAATGGTCATCTAATAAGGAAAAAGTTTTAAATGGAAGACCTTGATTTTTTTATTGTGCTCTGCTAGCAATCCAGGAAGTAGAAGGAAGGATCCCCCATAATGCAATTCAGTTTTTGCTTGAACTTTTTTTGGGTTTAGTTACACAATCTTACTCTGGTGGCCATGTCAGAGAAAGTGGGAGAGCATTTTGGGTCAGCCATTGGAAAAATGCTTATAGTTGAGACTGATAGTGATGGTTGGGCACGAAACAAGTCTTTACTAAGGGGAAAGTGGCTTAGAGTTGTTGGTCAACAAGTATGGATCTATTTTAAGTATGAACGATTGCAAAGTTTTTGCTTTCATTGTGGGGTCCTGAACCACAAGGGGAGAGGTGCACAAAGTAAAGAATAAGCAGACAAGTGGATGAGGAGTCACAATTGCAGTATGGTCCATGGCTTCGAGCTCAGCCTATGAATTCTAATATCTTTGATATTAGAAAATATAGTGGAATGATGAACAAGGTCCACTCTCAGAGGCAGCAGCAGAAAGTTTCCGATGGTGGTGACAGTGGTGAAACTAATAAAGGAAATGCAGAATACAAGAAGGGATTTGAGGCTCAATCTCACGCCTCTTATGAGTTTGGTGATGTTAATTTAGCAAGTGGGGATGCTGTAAGTCTGGTTGAAAAGGAGGGTGAGCTCGCTAATCACAAAGTCAAAAGGGCTGAGAACCCAAATCATAATACTGAGATGTCAAGGAAGAAAGGACCCACGTGGAAAAGAAGAGCGAGGGTGAATCAAAACCAAAAAAGCAATGATTCATGTTCTGAGAGTTGTGGGAAAAAGAAAAGGGGACATGGGTTTGTCTCCAATGACAGTGTGTTGCATCAATCAGCTAAGAAACCAAAATCAATATTAGCCATTGATCAGAGTCCATCTCAAAATGTATTGGTGGAAGTTGTGGTGTAGCCCCACCAAAAGACATGATTGGCCTTAGTTTGAACTGCATAGGGCTTAGGAACCCTTGCATAGATCGTGAATTACACCTTTTGGTGAAATATAAGTGTCCCAATTTTGTGTTTTTAATGGGCAGCATACATAAGGTAGAGGTTGTGATGAATAAAGTGGGATTTGATTGTAGCTTTGTGATTGATAGTAGGGGTCTTAGTGGTAGGCTAGCTTTTATGTGGATAGCATAGATAACATATATTTGGGCTCTAATTCTCAAAACCATATCTCCATCATTTTCAAAAGAGTAGATGATGGCTCACAGACTCTCATTACAGGATTCTATGGTAGCCCTTTAATAGCAAAAAGGAGTGAGAGCTGGCAATTACTTCAACTTTTGAAGCCAAGACAAGGGTTGGAATGAATGTGTTCTGGAGATTTCAATGAAATATTACATGACTATGCAAAGCAAGGGGCTGCAAGTCGGCCTCATAATCAAATTGAAGATTTTTGAGAAGTAGTTGAGGCATGTGGATTAAGTGACCTTAGTTTTCAAGGTTCCAAGTTTAACTGGAGTAACAATAGAGAGGACAGTTGGTTCACTATGAGATGTTGGATCGAGCTTTCGACAACTCAGCTTGGATTAGCCTCTATGCAAATAGTTCTATTACCAGTTCAGTTGCCCAAACATCTGATCATGATCCTTTGTTGATTACCACAAGGAATGGATTGAGGAATGATTTGAGTATTAGTCAATGAAGGGAGAAACTTTTCAGGTATAAGGCCAATTGGGATAAAAGATAGGAGTGCAACAGTATCATTAAATAAAGTTACACTCAATAACAAAATCCTTCTTCCAAGATGGGATCTGTTCTTAGAGCTCTTCAGTGTTGTATGAAATCATTGAAGAAGTGGAGTAAGGATACAGTGAATAAATAGAGAAAGGAAATTAATGACAAACTAAAGCATATTTTGAAGTTGCAGAATTTAAACATAGGTGACATTAAGCAGTTGCAAAAAGTGGTGGATGCAATATTGGAGGAAGAATATATTAGATGGAAACAAAGAGCTAAACAAGCATGGCTTAAAGATGGGGACATGAACACTAAGTTTTATCACATTTGTGCTGACCAAAGGAAGAAGACTAATTCTATCAAGAGAATTTGTAGAGAAGATGGTTATGTGGCAACTAGTTCTAAGGAGATTTCAGAGCTCTTTTACCAGTTTTATCAAGCGCTTTTCACCTCTTTCAACCCAGAAGGCATTAACTCTTTTCTAACCAGAAAATTTACAAAAGAAGAAGTTAAAGAGGCAATGTTTCAGATGAACCCATTGGGCTCCCTTGGACCAGATGGATTTCCAACAGCTTTCTACCAAACTCACTAGAATATTGTAGGCAATGCTGTTATTGAAACTGTACTTGAGGTTCTCAATTTATCAAGTGAGATAGCACACATTAATGAGACACATATTGTGTTGATTCCTAAGGTGATAAGTACCAAAATAGTTTCTGACTTCAGGCCAATATCCTAATGATTGTGTTCTTTATAAGCTCATTTCCAAAGTGTTGGCCATTAGGCTGAAGAGCATCCTCCTCGATATTATTTCCTCTACTCAAAGTGCATTTGTTCCTAGAAGATTTTTGGACAATATAATAGTAGCTTTTGAGGCCATGCACTCCATGAATACCAGGTTCTGTGGTCATGCAGGGTATATGGCCTTAAAGCTCGATATGAGAAAGGCATATGATAGGGTGGAGTGAGAATTTCTAAGAGAGGTAATGCTGAGGCTAGGTTTCTTATTCCATCCTCATTAATGGATATCCTCAATGCTCTTTTAAACCTACAAGGGGTTAAGGCAGGGTGATCCTCTGTCACCATACATGTTCATCATTTGCTCTGAAGCACTAACCTCTTTCCTAAATCAAGTTGAGGCATCCAGACTAATTATTGACATTATATTTGCAAGAGGTAAGTTATGCATTAATCACCTCTTTTTTTTTTTTCCAGATGATAGTCTGCTGTTTTGTAGAGCACATTCCCTTGAATGGGCCAGGCTTATTGGCATTCTTGCTACCTATGAGAGGGCCTCAAGACAAAACTCAATAAATATAAGACCTCTATCCATTTTAGTGCCAACACTAGCAGTGCTGCTAAGAACTCCATAATCAGTATTACCAGGGTCAGATCCTCCTTATCCTATGAAAAGTATCTTGGCTTGCCAAGCCTTTTTGGAAGATCAAGGTACAAAGCTTTTAAAAGTATTATGGATAGAGTAAGGAGTAGGATTAGCAACTAAAAGTCAAATTTCCTCTCACAGGCAAGAAAGGAAATCTTAATTAAGGTTGTAGTTCAAGCATTGCCTACTTATAGCATGGGAGTTTTCAAGCTTCCTAAATCATTGCTTAAGGAGATTAATAAGGTGATGCATCATTTCTGGTGGGATCAGCAACAAAATGAGAGGAAAGTCCATTGGATGTCATGGAGTCAAATGGGGAAGGCCAATTCTGTTGGAGGGTTGGGTTTTCATGATTTGGAATGCTTCAACTTGGCTTTCATGGCCAAGCAAGGGTGGAGAATTTTACAAAAACCAAAGCCCTTTGCTACTCAAATCCTACAACTGAAGTACTTTCCTCACATCTCATTTTTGCAGCAAGATATTTGGATGTAGAAGGCTCTTTTTGGAGGAATGGGAATGGCCAAGAAACAAGAATATGGAAGGATAAATTGCTACCTCAACCTTCAACCTATAAGGATCAAAGTGCATTAAGGTAATGGATGAAGATGCTTCTGTGGTAGAGTTGATCAATCTTGACTCTAAACAATGGAAATTGGAACTTTTGGAGGAGATCTTCTCAAGTAGTGAAACAACTATCATAAAGAGAATTCTCATTAGTTTTGCAAATGCACCAAGATAAGCTAATTTGGAGATGTATTGCCAATGGCAAATTCTCAGCGAAAAGTACCTACCATTTACAAAATGAACTTAATGATCTAGGTAAGGGGCAAACATCCAAATCTGTATCAAAGAAAGAAGAGTGGGCCAACTATTGGAAGCTCAAAGTGCTTAATGTCACTAAAGTTTTTTGTGGAGAGCTTGTGTGGACTCACTACCCACAAACCTATACTTGTCAAAGAAACGAATGGTGGACTCACAACTATGCCCCATTTGCTTGAGGGAAGAGGAGTTTGTTTTACATGCTTTGTGGGAGTGTAGTTCAGCATAGGATGTTTGGAGTCAGTATTCAAAGCTTATAAAAAAAAAGTGCACTTAATGTAAACAATTTCAAAGGAATTTTTGAAGCCTTTAATGCAGTAGCTGAGCAGGATACTATAGAGAAGTTTGATGTGATAGCAAGGAAGATATGGATAAGAAAAAATGAATTCATGTTCAAAGGATCTTCCCTTTATCCATTTTGGTGGTGTAGCAATCAAGGTAGCTATTGGTAGATTTTAAAGAAGTGCAGTCTTGGAACATTTGATAGATTATTGATGACTCATCACAAATCTATAAGTGGGAGCCCCCTTCTGAAAGTTTCTACAAAGTGAATTGGGATGCAACTATTAATAAGTCTATGGGCAAACTTGGTATTGGCATTATAGCTAGAGACCATGCGACGAATGTCATGCTACAAAAAGGATGCAGAGAGAAGGTTTTCCTAAACATTCTTGGCAGAAGCTTTAGGAGTTTTACGTGCAGCTGTTTTTGCTTTTGAGCTTGGTATGAAGAAGATCATTTTGGAAGGGGATGCCCTCCAAGTTGTCAAGCATATCACACAAGGTTCTGTGTCATGGCATAGTGTAGGGATAATCATTTCTGATGTTAAATAGCACTTCTCTAAGTTTGATAGATGGTTTGTTAACCACCTTAGTAGAAATACTAATGGGGCTGCTCACATTTTAGCCAAAAGCTCCCTAGATCTAGTTGAAGATGTGGTTGATATGAAAGATTACCTTTCATTATTTAGTCCTTCATTTGATGAAGGCTTTATCAATATGAGATGCTATTTCCTTTAAAAAAACAAAAAAGAAGAAGAAGCCCTTTGCAAAACACCTTATTAGATCTCAGCCAAAATGGAAAATCTCGAAACATACATATTTTTAAGGATTCATCTTTACTCAACATATTTGACTCAGGTATAGGAGTCTTTACCCACCAAATCTTAGTCAATTGACTGCACTAACATATATCTATTTTAGTGAAAAAAAATTTTATTTAAAAGTAATTTGATACAGATATATTATATAAAAATAACTTTACAATATGACTTGCTGCATCAATTTATATTACTACACATCCTTTTATAAAATAAATTTTAATAAATCTTTTGTGAACCATTATAAAGTAGAAGTTAGTGATCTATGTTATTAAAGAATGGCCTTTTTATCTTATTTTAATCTTAGTAGCACATACCAAGCAAGCAATTCTAGATAGTCTTAAAAGACAAATTTTCCATTCAATCCGAACGAGCTCACGAGTTCATAATTTCTCGAATCCTACTTAGATATAACAAATATATATATATATATATATATATATATATATATATATATAATAAAATAAAATAAAAAATGAGCAGCCATGCATGTGAATATAATTAAATGATACCTACGGGGCCTGTTAATGATTAGATCATGTGCTGCATAGGATAGGAAATGAATGAATGAATGAAGGAAATACGTCTACATCTTCCTTTCTATCTTCTTTTGTCCACATTTCTAAGATAACAAATCAAGCTTTTCTGTTCTGCCAAGATCCTTGGTCTTAACAAAGTTCAGACATAAGATAATGCCAATATTACTAGACATTATGAGCGGTATTCTTAATAAAAATATATATTTAATTCTCTCTACTGTTTTTTTTTTTTTTACTGTAAATTCAAGGCAAATGCTATGAAGTGAAAAGAAATCGAATTGGGCTTTTAGCTGGGAATGGGCATCATGTATCTATATGTATGTATGTGTCGTCAAATTGAAATTCTAAGTGGGCCATTATCATATAGAACATCGAGCAAATCCAGAACCCTGTGAAAGGAAAGCTCACATTAACTATCAAATTCAATACAGAGAAACAGTACTATACATGGAAGGGGTTCCAGTTGCAGGTAGTACTGTACGTAGAGGAGATGAACATCAAGAGGAATGTAATGTCAAGCTAAAGATCAACATTCAACTGCTTGAAGGTGGAAGCAAAATTGGGAAGAAAGAAATGCTACTAAACCTTCAATATATATATATATACATGTGAAAGGATCCAAAAAAGAAAAATGGAGTATCATGACCCATTTTTATCTTTTCTTACTACAAACTGAACACTAAAAACCAAAGCAATTGGCAAAGATGGCCTATAAGCTGTGTGTTAGTAATTTTGTGTTATTTTGATTTCGTAGCTTTCCATGCACGCTTCTCTCGTCTTGTTTGAGTAAATTTTAAAATCAGTAGGACAGATAAACTGAGATATTTATAGGAGGTCTAGATTTTAAATTTTCATGCGTGTAAAATAGAAAGAAAAAAAGAAAAAGAAAAAGAAAAAAGTAAAAAGAGAGAGTTTCATGGTCTGAGCCTTCAACCTTGTTTTTTTCAATTGACATAATAATAAGATTACTTAATTTATCAACTTTTTTTATTAAGTTGTAAATGATTAAGAATTCTTGAGAAGCTTATCAGATTTGAAATTTTACTCGATTAATTTAATAAATGAGATATTTGTAAATACAAAATTATGATTGATTATTAAAAATTTGTATAAAATTCAATTCAACTTGTATAAATTAGAATAGCTTCATATTTATTATTTTTTAATAATATTATCTCTAGCTTATGTTAAAAATATCTAAAGTATTTATAAATATAGTCCTCAATATATGTGTACATAAATTATATAAAGACATTCCCAAAAAATAAAAAAATTAAATTTATTTGTTAAAATTAGTAAATAAAATAATCATACTACCTTTTAAAATCTTCAATTCAAATCTCTTTAGAATTCAAAATGCAGTACTTGCATATATTTTTAATCTTTTTTTTTATCATTTGCAACGCATATTTATGGGCGGTCAAGTTAGTTTTTCAATTATCTTTTTAAGTACCCAAAACATTTTACAAAAAAAATTCCAATTTTAACAAAGCGAAAAAAGAGTCTTTTAATAGTTTGTAAACTCTTCTTATGTTTAGGTACGAAGAGTAAGGAAGCGTGGGCTACATATCTAGAAAATTTAATGTTACCGTAACATAATTTTTTAAAATTTGAATCTTATGAATCAAATCTCTAATCTTACCATATATGTTCTCCAAGCTGGCTTAAAAATATAATAACTCCAATAGAAAAAATCAATGATTTTATTGAGATGCAATGAAGGAGAGGTAGATTTAGTAAATATATTAGAAATCATGTAGGCATGAAGAAAGAAATTAATTATGTTTGTATGTTTTAAATAATAATTAAGAACTTGTCAATTTTTTATTTTTATTTTTTTATTTAAGTCTTTAATTATAATTTATATTTCAACACCATCTTCTAATTTTGCCACTTGAACTCAAATGCAGGCTTCATGGCTATCCATAAATTTTAAATAAACGATCAGATCAGCTCAATGTGAGCTATTCATATTCCCACCGGGGGATTGGAGTGTTCATGATTCAACCAAAGACTACTTGAGGCCAAAAGTGCAAGCCAAGGTCTTTTAGATATCAACAACCACATAATGTTAGCTTAGGCCTCTGTTAACTAGGCATGAACCTTAACAATTTTTTTTTCTTTGATTCTATTTACAGCATAAACAAGGAAATTTCAACACCAAATGCAATGCATGATGCATGATGATGATAAATGGGAGGTAAAAGCTATAAAGGGCTAGCTGAGATCGATATCAACCAGCTCCGGGTATCCCCTTTCGGTCTGGTTGGCAACAAGCTCTATGCCTAGCTGCCCTTTATCTCCAGCACCAAATGCATATAGCTTCCCTGATTTAGTAAGGGCAAAGGTGTGAGCATTCCAATATATGGAATTGGTGAGGCTGATCTGTACTACACGCTCATTAACTTGCTTCAACGATGTTACAAGCTCTGGACTTAATAAATTTGCATGCCTGTTCCCCTGAAAGATACATTACAAAAAACAATATCATTAAGTAGATTCATAAAATTGTAGATCTCTCTCTCTCTCTCTCAAGCTGTGGTGGATTGATTAAGAGTGTCCAAGAGCCAAGGACGCATAAATCACTAGTTTTATGAAAAATAAAATTGCATGACATATTTCCATAAAGCCAGATTAATGGACTAGATAAGAAAGAAAAATTGGAAGAAAGCCAGACCTGTCCATCAGCACCGGTATTATGTCCGAGACTGGAGGATTCTCCACAGCCAAATGAGTACACATCGCCATCATCAGACACCACAAAGGTTGTGTAATCCCCTGTAGCAACATGCACTGCTTTCACCTTGCCCAGGGCTTCCACAACCTTAGGAACTGATTCGCACTCTTCATTCCCATGACCTAGGCAACCATAACGCCCCCAACCCCATGTGCAGACCCGTCCATCCTGGCCAACAACAGCGGCATGCCAAGCACCAGCTGCAACCACCATGGGCTGAAGGTTCAAAACCTGAAACTGTTCAATCAATCGGGGGTACTTCTCATCTGTTCGTGAACCATGTCCAAGCTTCCCACCCAAGCCGCACCCAACAGAGTAAACAGACCTGATATGATTTAAGAAAGAAGATAAAACAACTAATTAATTACCTAGATATCATATCCAATACATTTATTATAAGTTATACAGGATTCTAAAGAGGGGAAAAAGTAAGATGCTAAACAGGATTCATAACGTCAAAGCCAAATTCAGAATTTTGGGACTTACAGGATAGTAAATGAAAAAAATCCTAGATGTGAAATTATCTTCTAAAAACCGATTCCAAATCAAATTGTTTCAAAATATTTCAAGTGAAATAAAAAAGCAATGCACATCCGCATATCAGTTAAGACAAAAAGATATATGCACTTTTTGTTATCCATTGAAAGCTACTCAGCATAATTAAGAATTTTTTAGCTTTTGGAAACATTAATATCTGCACAAAAACTTCACAAAAATAATTATAATAGAAAGGTTATATAAGCCTAAATAAAATATGACAGTAGAAAATACTTTTTTCTTAAAACAAATAGAATTTTATCTTAAGATAAAGAAAAGAAGATGGAGCTCACATGCCACTAGGTTGACAAGCTAGAGCAAGAAGATAGCAGTATCCAGCTGCTATTTGTACGACTGGTATGTTTTCTAGTGCCCCCAACAAAGGATGAGGCTCCAAATCATTTGGGTCAGTCTGGTGACCAAGTCTGGAATCGTTGCCCCAGGAAAATGTATAAACCCTGCCTTCTCTAGACAGTACAGCCGTGAAGAAATTTCCAATTGCAGCTTGGACCACATATATGTTTTTCAAAGATTCAACCAGCTGTGGAGTTGTAACCAATTTAGCTCCTTGAACTCCATACTCGGCTTCGCCAAAGGAGTCCTTTCCAAAGGCATAAACCTGTCCTGCATCACTGATCAGCATTGTCCTGCCAGCCCCAGCAGCTGCTTGGATAATCCGAATGCCTTGCAAGGATCTGCAACATAGTGTAGTTCCATTAACTTTCCTTTAATTGGAGTAGTTCCATTTCCATATTCTTGCATTTATTGTATCATGTCTAAGAATGGTGAAATGTAGGTAACCTGATTGGCTGAGGCCGCCATTCCTCTTCAGTGGTGCCATGTCCAAGCTGTCCTGAATTGTTGGAGCCGAATGAGTATACAACTCCGCTTGACGTCACAGCAATACTATGACCAGGCCCTGCTATTGCCTGGGATTTCTCCCTCCTGCAACATGCTTCTCCAGCCAGCAAAAACCGCAGGACCAGTTTCCACGAGCCCCCACATCTTTGCTTCAACTCTTGGCGTTCTTCTGTTGTCATTGGCCTAAATATGGCCCTCTTTTGGCACATGTCCAGAGCAGCAAGCTCTGATAAGGACAACTCTAAGTCGGGAGCAAAGTTTGCTGGCTGCCTAAAGAAGGAGCATGTTGCCTGCAATAGGCAGATTCAAAATCAAATGAGCAGCATTATCAATTCTAAGATTGCAAAAAACGTTCATTATCAAAATGCACAGAATCAGGGCACTTGCCTCTAGTTTTGCAAGATCTTGAGGATCCAAATGACATGCTGTAAGGACATGAAGAACAATGGAGGGATTGGCAGACAAGGGGAATTCTCCTGGTATGGAATCCCCAAAGCAATGGCGTTGCTGTCGTTGAAATGCCGGTACCGATGTGGCAACAATAGCAGTAATTGTCTGATCGGGAATGTTATGGTATTGAATAGTTGGGGTTCCACTAGTTGTAGCGTCCATGGGCAATGCCGCAGTTTGCAGTGCCCAAATATGGTAGACGAATATATGAAAATTGCTGGGAATAAGTAAAACATCAGCACAAAAATTACTACATTATTGTCAACGGCGAGTATCCAATCCCTACATCTAATTCATCTTACTATTTTTAAATATTGGGCATGGGTATCTACCTTGAAATATGTATTGATCAGCAAACTTCAACTCTCAAACCTACAGAAAACAGATGCCCATAAAATTTCCTTACATGAGGAAAAGAAACAAAACTGAATTACATGGTCCGTTGTACATGAAGAATGCCCATTATTTATAAGAAACCTATACAATAAATCCTCCTATAAAACCATGGTATATAGACATATATACCACAGGAAATTTGTGAACCGATCATTGAATTATAGGCTCAACCCAAGTAAAAGCAGCCTAATTGAGAGCATCCAAGTTGAAAGGACGATCGTAAATCGAGAATATTATCATATCGTGAGTCAAAACTAGGAATTTAAAGAACATCAAAAGAATAAAAACTTCGAAGAGACGAATACCAATTCTCCATGGAAGGATATTCGACACCCAAAAGAAACCCCAAAAGAAAAGAATTTTGACATGAAAAGACAATCTCCTATTCACGTATACCCACGATAGATTATAAAAGTCAGATTAATCCGATCAAAATAAACCAGGCAACACAATTCGATACCCATCCTTCAAAACCCAGAAAAGGGGTCACAATCGTTAACAATCTTACATAGACTGAATCCAGAAAGTCGATCCTTTTAGCATACCCAGATCATCACATCCATCGGAATATCCAATTGACCATTAAACTTGATCAACTACCAAAAGAAGAAGAAAAAACTTAACACAATCAAATATGATTAAATAACTTTTCCATCTGTACATTATGATCATTACAGATCGAAACAGAACAATTCAGAAATGAGGATTACATATCAGAGAAACCCAGGATTCCTCAAAAGCCATCTGCATCCGTCAACAATTGCACAGAATTTCACCTTTTTCTTATTCAAAACAGAAAATTGTAGATCAGTTTGGAAAGAGATAGAAAGTGGGTGTCTGATCAGAGCTCTGTTATCTTAGAAAAACGGAATATGAATTTGGGGGCACTGAGATGTTCCAAAGGAATTGAGAAGAAAAAGAAGGGAATTTTGGGAGAGAATGAACAAATTTGATCTCTTTTTTTCCTTTTTTCTTCTAATTTTTTTACTTTCCTACGGGAGGTTGTGCCGTGTATCCCTTCTTCTATATAAGTCTAATACGTTTTCTAAAGCGATGAGGCCAGGTGTCTCTTAGGTGGTGAAGGAGTGAAATGCTACAATGCCATATATTTATACTCTGGGTCAGCAGCCTCTTATCGACTGGGGTAACTTCTTCACCTTAAAATGGGGCTCTCAATTTTTAACTACCATCTTTGAGTTTGATACGAACTGAATATTTGAAAGGATTAAGATAGATCAGCATAATTTGACTCGAATCAATTTTAATTGACCTGATTAATTAACCATACTCATCCATTTATTCCATGCATGATCTTTATCGAAATACACTACTTGAATTTTGTTAGTCTAGTCTCTCATGGTACTGATCATAGTACAAATATAATATGATAATTGAGTGAGTGGGTTCTAAAAATTTATAATTGTTGTAGTTAATAATCTTATTATTATTATTATTATTATTATTTGCAATAAGTATTATATATAGCGAATTAAGATCCTTCAAAATCGAAATCATTTCAAAAATTAAAATTCTAAATAATTTAATACAAGAAAACTGTTTAGCTCTTGTGGTCAACTATTTTATGTGAAATTGACTACTTTTTGTCAAAATGAATATGTTTTCGTCTCAAATAGTCATTCTTGCCATAAATAATCCATCACAATTATTTGTTTTTCTTGTAGTGATTGTACTATATATACTAGGGTTTTGTTATTGACTATTAATGCAAGATGCCGATATATAATCAAAACTCACTTCTAGGGGTGTAATCAGTCCTATTCGTTTTGGTTTTGTGCAATTTTTAGAACCGAACTTGTTACACCAATTTTATATTTTTAAAAATTGTTTACGCACCGATTATCCTTCTAAACCGGTACTTTCGATTTTACCAGTTTCGGTTCAGTTTTTTGATTTTAATATAGATTTAATATAGTACTAGTATCAATATTAAATCACTAAGTATTAGTATATAATTAATATTAATATAGTACTAGTATTAATATTACTATATAAAAGTGATTTAATATAGCATTAGTATACTAATGTATATTAGTATTACTATTGTATTATGTAGTTATCAAAAGGATTCAAAAGAATATGTTGAGAATTTATTAGGCCTAAAAATATAATTAATATAGATATATATTATATATTAATAACATATGGCCAAACAAATGTTCATGTTTAATATTATAATTTTATGTTATAAATTATAATATAATGTTATTTCATATATAATTATATATAAAAATTATATATATAATATTAAAAATTAATTATATATCTAAATACGAACCGGTCCTGAAAATCCTAGAATTGGTCTTGAAAATCCTAGAACCGGAACTAGATCGATTCTATACGGTTTGTAGAATCATGGAACTGATTCCAAACCGAACTGATTCAAAACTGATCTAGTTCAAGCCGATTTTTCAATTTAAACTTTCACCTCTACAGTCGCTTCAATACATATATATGATCACTTCCGGTGATAATTATAAGGACCTCATGAAGATATATCATGAGTTGAAATATTCTCGATTTCCCTTTTGAGTTTCTATAGAAATCTGTTAGGTTTTCAAATTTAAAAACAAATTGATCACTTATTTTTAGTACTAAAAAAATAAATTCGTATTTATGAAAATTTAAAACTTTTGAATTTATAATATAATATTCCTAAACCTATCAATATTAATGTTGTCAACGTATATTAATTAAGTGACAACGCAAATTACTAAGATAAAGATTCATAAAGAAACGTATAATAATTATAGGAAATCTATTAGAAAGTGTATCCATACTTTTGACAAGTGGCAAAATTAAATATGGTTGATATATGACTCGATCAACATATAAAATTCAAATGATTGATTTGAACTCGACTGACACATGTTGCCCGGATTGGTTACACGAAATAAAAAATTTCATTTCATGTCATCTCAACTCATCATTACAGTTTTTTCAAATCTCCATATAAAATATAATAAACAATTTAACTTTTTCAAACTCTAATACAAAATTAATTTTAAAAAATTATATTATAACAATATTTTATTCATTACTATTTAAAACATCTCATCTGTATAACCAAACGTTAATTTGTCATTTGAGCCACGTTAAGGTTGACTGATTGAAAACATGACGTACCAAAATATATATGAATTGACATGTATATATATACCTTAACTTAATTACGGTGGAACGAAATGCAATATGGGTGGTGAACTATTGTAAACAATAACTCATGATGTGGCTGAATATAGAGAAAAACAGTTTCACATAAAATAGATATATATATATATATATATATATATATGCCTGATCTCAACTTCTAATATATATATATATATATATATTTATATGTAGTACCTTTATCACCTCTTAAGGTCCTCCGTTATCATTATTTTTTGACTATATACATGAATATACTCATTCCACTCATATATTTCCTACGATGTCGATGCATGGGCAATTTTAAAAATTAAGAAATATTCTAAGCAAACTGTGGCGAGAATGAGAACTTACTCTTATAATTTTTTAGTGTATGCAATCTGCTTGCTAAGATCTAGTACTATACTGAGCAACTGCAGCAATTACTAGATTTCAATGATCATATATATGTACTGTTGGACCAACTGAGTTTATAACACGTACATGAACTTGTATCATGTCATGTGATAGGATCAGATTCAAATCCCATAAATAAATTGAAATTGGATTACTATATATATAAATAATTACGATGATTAGTCACTTAGTACCATTGCAAGAATATTATGCTAGCTAGAGAGAAAGGGACTCCTATATATATGGACGAGTTGATGATGACATATTAATGAAGACATGAAAACGATATGTGTGTGTGTCATGTGAAGGAGAAGTAAAATCGTAGCTAGTGTCAAAAATAGTGCTAGCTGGAGAACAAAACGTGAAATTAATTGCCAGAAACATACGTAGGTACGTGTGAACAACCGGAGCTCGATCGATCGCGCGGTTGTAGTCATATATATGTATGTATGTATGTATGCATGGCATGGTAGAAATTGGTGAGTAGGGTCAAGTACATTGCATGCATGGACCATGCATGGGCTTAGCTAGGTACGTAATTAGTTTGCTTCATCTGCACCTGATCTTGAAGATCAGATCAGATCGATCGTCATCTACGAGTTCGCTGGACCGATTATTATTATATATATTATAGTGTGAGAGGCAGTACGTAGTAGTGGGAACAGATCAAAGGAAGCATATATTAAAGTTTTACTAACGTTGTTCGATAATTGTACGTATGATTAATATATATACCTACGTACCTAATAATTATAATTACGTCCTTCGAGCTTTAATTAATTTGCTGCATTTTCTCCATCTCTCTGGCGCTTGAAAACTGTAAAGAATGATCAGCTAACCATCATGATCAATTGAGAAGGTGAGGAGAGTAAAGAGAGCAGTAGCTGTTGCATTGTGTTCCTTAAAGCGTTGAATGCGTGATCTCTGATTGTTTCAGGACCGGATGATCATGAGGGTCCATTTGTGAAGGGTAGCCGGCCGGCCATGCATGTCAGCTTCAATTTTTTCACTTGATGTACTCACTCACTCGACAACACTGATCAGAAAACATGATGATGCATGACAGATTAACAGGCCTATAACAATGATCAGTACTTGCATGCATGCGTGAGTCATACATACATGAAAATGCTATACTTTAGTGATCTCATATATATATATATATATATAGAGAGAGAGAGAGAGGATATCATATGTCAGAAATGAATTAACACTCTTACCATTAATATTGTCATAATCAATAGTACCATTAAGTTGGGGATCGATTAGCTAGGTAAGTACTCGATCGGTCGAGGGTATAAATATTCCAATACCTAATTCTGTATACGAATAATTATATTTGAAATCTTTTATACCATGTACCATACTGCATCCATGTGGTATAATTTGATTTGAAAGATAAATTTTAAATTTAAATTTTACAAATTAAATCATGTCATGTAGATGATGTGTGGTGTAAGCTGAGTCTTCAAATACTACTAATATTGATACATACTCTTTATAGAAAAAAATTTATTCATCATCCCAATTTTCATCATCCCATGATGTGACATTAGATGATAAGTTCACAATTAAAATATAATTGAAAATTGGGATGATCGAGATGAGTGGCATTACTCCTCTCTATATAGTGGTGCTATATATATATATATATAAAGAGTATATCACAGAGTCATAGTTTTCTAAATTTGTTTGGCAAATTGGAATTGGAAATCCTCTACACAGCTTGATGATCTTCCAAACTATATCATGTAAGCTTAATTCCTTAAATTTTATATAAACATTGTTAGAGATAAAATATGTCATATATATTAATTAAAATCTCACGCTTTTATCAAGCCCCAATTAATTTCCATCTTAATTTTGCCACATTTGTTATATTTTAAGATCAATAATTTATATTTAAGAGGGTAGGTAAACTCTCAACCATTTATTTAAACCAATATTATTGGTGTCATGGTCTAATAAATCCTAATTAATAATATTGCATGGTTATGGCATTAATTATCTTTGACATATTCCCATATTGATGATCAGGACCTATATATATATATATTGTTGATTTTGATAAATACTATATATATATATCCTCAACGATGTACGAGTACCGGGGAATTAAGCGCCAATATTAATCGTAAATTTGATATATCTATAAGAAAAATAGATTTTTGTAACTAATTTATTACAACAAAAAGACTATTCACAACCAATTTTGCAATATTTGGAGACTTAGCATAATTAATTAGGTAACATAATATTATAAGCAGGGAATTGCTGGAATATGATCATCATGTGCTCCAGTAATCTCACAAATTAATTAATTAGTTAATTAGTACCCATAAACAAATTAAGCTTCTTTTATTAATAGTTCGATTATAAGTGATCACGATCGAGTAGTACTCATGCATGTGCATGCTTGTCCGAGCTGTGTGCAGATTTTTACCAACTGTATAAATATAATAATATATAATTCAAATAAAATCTAAGTGAGCTGCGCGCAGTACCTCTAATCACAAAAATTGGAAGCTGCTGGCCATTAATCGTAAATTAGTTGATAAATCTGAAGTTTCTTAGGAAATGAGGGCATGCATTAAATATTATATTAATTGTACATAAGGACGTTCAAAGATGTATTGGAAATGATCAAGATGATATACAAAAATTTTATGTGTAGTCATTTTTACATTCTACTTCGCACTTTATTGATATAATTGGTTACATTGCTTTTTTTTAATAAAAAATAACTGTTTTGGTCAATGGAATTAGAAACTCGGACAGCAGCTCAGCACACATGCATAAAAGCACTTCACATGTAGAAAGTTGCAACAACACATGCATCACTCGAACAACACACAAAGCAGAAAAGTCAAGCACAAATGCAAGAAAGCAACTCACGGCACCTCAATGCAGAAAGCAAAAAAGTCTCTTACGGCAGCACAAAGTAAATTCTTACGGAAAGGAAGAGTTGAGGCTTGGATTATTCTTCATCTTGAGGGGGACTTGGACTTGAGGCGGCTATATATATATTGCTGAAGAGTTTGATTGAGGAGGGTGGTCTGGAAGTATACGGAAAGAAAAGCAAAAAAAATACAGAACTGAAGAAAAAAATAAAGGAGAAAGCTGTCGTGCTTGACTTGGATTGACTTAAAGTTGAATCTCTTTTACGTTGAGCAGGGAACGGTTTCGGTGAGGGAGTTGAGAGTTTCCGTATTTGACTTGATTGAAGAGAGAACGTGGGGGAGTTGGTGAGTAGTAGAGGTAGAGATGTGTAAGTGTGGAGTAAAGGGAAAAGAAAGTGCTGAAAGTTGAGAGGGAGACGTGCTGAAATTGAAGTGTGGAGGTGCTTGATTAAATGGAAAAGAGGAGCCGTGCTTGACTTGGACTTGAGGTATATATAATATTGCCGTTTCCCTTCCTTTCACTTTATTTTCTAGCTAGCTTTTTGTATCGAGGTTTTCACTTCACCAGCACCCTTGTAAGGGGGGAAACTAAAACTTAGTTGGCAAGTATAAGCCAAAATTATTAAATTACAGCAAATTAAAAGAGGAGAGAGAGAGATAAAAGTTCAATAAACAAGGAAGTGTGTTAAAACTTCACTGTATGAACATTGAAAGTAGCTAATAATTAGGTGCACATGTCCATCAATTTGCCATGTGTTTAAGGAACATGCAAATGCATGAATGCATGCATGCATGCAGTTTCATAATTAGGTGTCATGATTTGTTAAAACTAGCTGGAAACATTACTTTTCATTAGGTAACTTGTATTAGAAACATGATCTTAATTTCTCCTACCTAGGCCAGACATTTTTTTATTTTTTGTTTTGGTAACATGCAGAAACCATGTTAATTACGACCATATGATCTCATGACTTATTAAGTGTTAAACTCACCATGCATCATATAATATAGTTTCTTCTTTTCTCAAGCACCAAGTGTCATCCTCATGACCATTTTTATTTTTATTACAAGATCATTAATATCGATATGTCACAACATACTGCATACATTCTAGCAGTCTCGAAGAGGATGCCTTTGAGAGTCAATTTAATTTCTTACTTCCAACTCCAAGAAACAGGCACATGAGTCAAATAATCAGGGGATTCTAGTCAATTTGCAAGCATCATCTGCAAAGTTGTTACATTATTGCACTGAAATCTTGGAGAGGGGGGGAATAATGCTTGATAACTTTTCAATGAACAGTAGAGGAATATCTTTATGACATTGCTCATGCAGGCTCATCAATCAAAGATGAGAGAGGTATGCGGTCAGCATCATCATCCATTATATATAAGATTTTCATTACATGAATAAAGAAACCAGCTTTGAAATGGACAGCAGCATGTGTCTTTTTTACCAGACAATATTTTACTTCATATCTTTATGTTCCATTCATAATGAGCCCCCCTTTTTTTATATCTAATATTAATATAATAACCCACCACCTATTTTTAATTTTGCACTGATCATCTAGATTATGATCAAAGGCTACAAGTCATTTGTTTATGATTCTTCTACATGACGATTCCACATTTTTTGACATGTTAAGTCTCTCTCGATTTTAAACCCTTAAAAGTCAAGTTAAACAATCATAAAAATTGAAGAATAAAGGAAATTTAAAATGAGTAATGCTACATGCAATCGTAAAGTGTACAAACGCTGTGTAGTCGCTTTGAAAAAGATTATAGTTTATTATTAAAAAATTAATTTATTTTCATGCGAGTCTCATACTTATTCACTTTTTTTAAAGTGACTACACAACTGCAACTAATATCATTTCTCATTTAAAAATGGTACGTAGTTTATAATAGTTTTGTACGTGGGTGAAAGGGGTTATTTTCCCATATTTTTGTTTTTCATAAAGTTTGGATATTCAGGACCAAGACTTCGAGGGAAAAAGTAAAAAAGGAATATCAAACCAACATGGATGATTGGAGTATTGGTTCGCTTTATTGAGGTTTTGGGATTTTTAAGAATCATGGCAGACAGGATAATAAAAATGCTTGCTATACACTTATAAATTTTGCATGAGTCATGTCAACTTACTTCAGATGATCAAAGACAACAAATCTTTGGTAATGGTCAATGTGTGGTGCGCATGATGGCGGACAAGTTACCCATTTCATGTTGTGCCTCCAACCCATAATTAAGCAACATTAACAAGTAATAATATCATCTAATTAAAATAAAGCCTACCATAAATAATATTAATATTAATAAATAATAGTGAAAGTAGAAGAAGGAAAAAAATCACATTGATCATGAGCCCACTACTGAGAGAAAAAATGTCATTGTGTTCCCTATCTATCTATGTATGTAGCTCATCCTTTTTGTCATTTTTGGAGATGTATTTATTTCACAACATTTTTTTCATTCTCACTGTTGAAGATGTATTTGGGCTCAAAGCTCTATGCAGGGACAAAGACAGGGGGCCTGGCCTACAAAGCTCTGAAAAATCAAAAGAAACCTGCAATTTGTTTTTTTACAAATGTCTATTTGATGGTCCTTCCCAAAATCCCCTTGAGAAAAATGGCACTCTAGCTAAGAAGTACTGTTGCGCTGGTTTTGTCTCTGCCGGCTATTCACAAACTGCTTAATCCCATTGGTAGCTCACAATCTTTGTTACAATAGAGGGACACTTTGAGTCTGTAGAGAAGGCCATTCGAGACCCTTCACGCAACAGTTGCTCTTAGATCTGAAGATCATAAAAATATCTTGAAGATCCACTCAGATTGGTACACTGCAAACATTCCGCGTTGTCAAACTATTCACTCTTGTATTCGTAATTTTGCAAAACAGGCTCCTACCTCAACAGAAATAAGCACTCCAATTTTGTCTCCCTAGTTACACAGTAGAAAAGATTCCATATCCCTATCCCTTCAGTTCTAATAGTTGTAACTTGTACGTACTTTGTAAGATCTTTTTTTTTTTTCATTTGAGGGTGCACTATAGATTGTTGTCTTAAGATATTTCTTAAAGAGACCCGGATTCCCTACCTCAAGATCATTGGTTAGAGAAAGTGGAAACATAGTAAGAATTTCCACATTGAATGGCTTGGACTGCGGCTGATCGGGTTTCTTCACGCTCGCCTGTGACGACGAGTGGAGACCACGCACCGGTGATTGTAAGATGGGATAGGTTAGATTTAAAAGATTTTGAGGTGACAAATCTACTGATACGACATGTGTAGCCATCAGATGCATTCTGGCGCAGTGGTTCGTGGCAATTCCGCATGAGGATCATGTGTTGAGATTTTCATCATGGTTCCATTTCGTTCTAGTAGATTGGCTGTTGGGGGGGTTGCATGGTGGGGCGCATGTTGGTAGTCGATTGCTAGAGTCCGGTAGATCTAGCCAAAATCGAGTCGGTGGAAATGAAGAATTAAAAACGCTAGCAAAAACAGCTTATAAACAGACAAGTACCATAAAAGGAACGAATGAGAAGCGGATTGGAGCAAAGGCTCCATCCTCCTCTCCAGTAGAAATAAAAATCAAAAATGAAAAGCGGTAGTTTCTCTTTCTAGAAAGCGAATAGGGGCCTCATTGTTTATAGAGAAATACTATTTTCACATAATTTTTGTATTTAACGAATTGTGTTTTTATTTATTAATTTTTTTAATTTAAGGATTAAGAAAGAATTTTATAAATTTTATTATTTTTTCTAAAATGTTTAAAATGATTAAAAAAATGTATGAAAAAAAATGAGAGAAAAATTAAAAAAAAATGATTTACACTTGATACCCATTTGGTACCAAATGTTATGTGGGAGTACAACGCTCTTGTTTATAAAGATCTTATTAAAACAGGAAAATGTTATGAATACAACTCTTTCACAACCATTTACATAACCCTGTTTAAATTAAGGTCATTTTCGTAAAATAATTTAGTAAAATCATTTTACAAAATTACCCTCAATTTTTAAAATATGGTTGCATAAAGAGCTGTAGATGTGCTTTTACTAATTAATATAATGTACTCTATCAAAAAAAAAAAAAAAACTATCGTCATCTTAAAGAAAGAAAGAAAGAAAGAAACCATTATTTAGGAATCCAAATCTTGTGGAAGAAGTTCACAAACTAGTTTGAATAATCCCTGGCTTTGAGGATTGCATGTGAAAGTTTGCTTGCCAACGTTGACATGCTCCCAACTTCAAAGAATATTAGAACTAAGTTTCTACGTGTACGGCAAGACATTGAATTTATGTACTTAATATCATTTTCTTGTAGTTCAAGGCTTCGAAATTGAACTCACACACACTTATACTATTCCTCTCCAATTAAGTTAATATGGCAAATTGTCATTTTAAAAGCACTTTCTAAAAGTGTTTCACCTTGATCATATAGAAGACACCTTCCACCAACCATCTCGGGATTCTAAACAAAATTGGACCGTTGAATGTGATTTCTTTTGCTTTTCTCTATCTGTATAATGCTTTCTGCTGCTTTCCATCCCATCACTGAAAAACATGGAACTAAATAGGAAATGAGTAACAATGTTAAAGTCCTCGTGTCCGGTTGGTTGAAAGAATAAATGGTTATTCAGTTTAATTTAATTTTAAATTAAATTTAATAACTAAATAGGAAATGAGTAACAATGTTAAAGTCCTCGTGTCCGGTATGGTTGTAAGAATAAATGGTTATTAATTCAGTTTAATTTAATTTTAAATTAAATTTAATATTTAAATATATAATTTTTAAATGAGTAAAGCCCCTATATTACTCCAAACGTAATGGCCAGTTTGATCGTTGGGTAAATTTTTTTTTATTTTTTATTTTTATTTAGTAATTAAGAAAGTAATTTTAAATGTATTGGTGTAATTTTTTTTACTTAATGATTAAAAAAGTGATTAAAAAATAAAAAATGAAAAATGAAAAAAAAAATTTAATGCTAGGCGGTACACCCAGCGGTATAGGTCAGGCGGCATAGTAGCCTAACCCTTTTTAAATTATTAAATACATCTTAATTCAAAAATTCCTTACACATGAGATTTATAATTTTTTTTTTCAACTTAACACATATTTATACGTGAGACCCAAAACTTTTTTCACTTTCTTATAAATAGTATTAAATTCATACTAACATATAAATATATTAAAACTTATTTTAAATGGGCTCCAGTACTCCCACATAATTCATTTCACCTACTTAATTTACTATTATAAATAAAAAAATTCAACTTAACTCAACATCTAAACACAACTTTAATTTACTATGAGCTTTGCCTTTGTGTGTCTACTAGTGGCATGAGTTTATATTTTTTTAATGCAAAGCATATGCTTTTTTATTTTTTTTTATTTTATCTTTTTTATTTTTATTTGTGTCTTTGAAACATGGTTTTTAGGTTTTATATTTTTATATTTTCTGATTTTTAAAATTATTTTAGGTGTTTTAATTATTTAATTTCAGTTTTAATTTCGGTTTTATGCTTATATTTTCTTTTAAAAAAACACAAAATGTAAAACTAATTGGTAGATTCTTAAGTATCAAAGTTGGGGAAATTGAAAACGTTGCCGCGATTTATAAAAATGTGAAAATCTAAGAGCTAATTTTGTAATTAACCAAATTGTTTTTATATAATTTTGTCTTTTTCTTTTTAATGTAATAGTTGACATCAATGGCATGGCATGAGAATGCATGCCACGTGGTATGAGAATGCGCCGTGACATTTCTCCAATTAATTTTCTGACAAAAAATTGATGGAAGAATTGATTGCGAGCAGGTGAGTGTTTACGTCATCAATTCATAAATGGGAAAGAATCTAATTATAAAAAAAAATTATATATAAATAATTACATAAATTAATATGATTTAATATAATTTATTAAATTATAAAATTAATTTTATAATAAAATAAATTTAATAGATCAGATAAAATCATTATTTTTATATAAATCTTTTATAAATTTAACAATACTCAAATATCATTTATCCGAAATTAAAATATAAGAGCGATACTTCAGCTACCAAAAAAGTGTCTTGCCAAAATGTTCCGCAAGTGTATTTCAATATTTTTTTCTTTTTTTTATGTATTTTTTTAATCTTCATAAAAATTTAAAATAAAATAAAAAAATTACAACATTATTAAAAAATATTTCATTAATTATTAAATAAATAAAAAATTATTGAGACCCAACTCTCGGTAGATACAAAATATTTCAAAATATAAATACAAAATATGCTCTATACGAGATCTGACTATTCAATGGATGAAAATTAGGTAATTTAAAACGATTAAATCTTAAAAATAAAATACCAAATTATAAGGAGAAAGATAATTTTGAGAGATAATAAGAGCTTTATATTCTCGTCTTGCTACTATGCTGTCCATAGGTGATCGCTACCATTGGTTCATTTTATTTTATTTTCACATATTTTTTAAATATTTTTCAAAAAATACAAATTTATTAATAGTAACTTTTTTAATAATAATAATAAATAAAATAAAATAAAATATACTAACAGCCAAGAAAACAAACGAAAATGGCATACGCATTTTCCTACCTATATTCTTTACTTGCGGGACACCTACATCTGTCACCAAGAATCCAAAACGTACAAATCCGCGGGTTCTCACTCATATACGGATCGACTCATCGTAACACCAAAGCCCATTACCATAAGCAGGCTTATGAGAAAACTATATACGTTCGGGTTTGGACCATTCTATCTTAGCACACTGGTAGGGTACTGCCGACTATCCATCCAAGCAACCTTTCTTTCCTTTTTTTTTTTTTATTTCTTTTTTTTACTTTTTTTAATTACAATTGCATAAAAAAAAAAATGTAAGAGTGAGTGATTCTGATAAATATTTAGTTATACACTAAGTAGATATTTAGAATTATGGTGAGACATATAACTTATAGCTTTATGACTTATAACTTATAATTTAAGTAATACATTATACTATTAAAAAATTATTTAATATTTGGAAATTATATGTTTAAATCACTTTCAAACACGTTATTTTTTTTTGGAAACAAATTTAAAAAGTAATTTCTAAGGTAGATTTGATGATTATTTGAATTTTTAAAAATAATAACCATATCCTTGAAAGTTTAAAAGTTGTAATTATCTGAAAGTTGTAAATTGATATTTTCATCCATTGACAGTCTTTTTAAAATTTGAATTATGTTCCACATTATCCGGTAAATGATGCTTTTCCTCAAACATATTTTCTAGCTTATTTGAGATCAAAAGTGTTAAATATGTAATACCCAAATAACCTAATTTTTCTATTAAAGAGCTTTTAAAACTATTTAAGTATTTAAAAAAAAAAAAAAAAAACTCATACTGCAATTCCAAACAAACCCAATGTTTTGCATAAAACAAAAGTAATAAAAAAGTGTAATGTTAATTTTATTGTGACGATATTAAAAATCTAATAATTAGAAACTCATGTTTTTCACAAAAATGTGAGAAACCAATTTTTCTACTATTAAATCATTCATAAAGGAAAATCCTATACATATAATTCTTTACTGAATTGTTTTAAATTTAATTGAGAAGTATTTTTATAAAATAAGTTATAAAAATAAGGGTAGTGCTACTATACCCCCTCAATTTGCCCACTTAGTGTGCTCCTATTGCAAATTGCATTTTTCTTTTCTTCTTTGCTTTTTATTTCAAACATTTTTTAAACATTTTTAAAAAATAAAAAAATACTATTATACAAATAGTTAGTTCTTTAATCAGTAAGAAAAACAAATTAAATACATGAGTAGTCAAAATGAGGAAGCATACTAGCTTTATTCTAAAATAATATTATTTTATAAAAATACCCTCAAAGATAAAGAATTATATATATATATATATATATAAATGGAGCAAAGTCATTGCCACAACAAATATTAGAGTTTGGCCAAGTAGAGTAGTACTAGTTTTTTCTTTTCTTTTCTTTAAAAAAAAGAAAGACTTTCATTCATTAATGAATATGCATATCAGATAGTACACCCATCCTAACACAGTTAGGTATATCTTCTATTTCAACTCTTACATAATTACACAATAAAGCATCTTTTGCTAATAAATGTTCCATCTAATTGAAATCCCTCTTGACATATTGTATCTTTCAAGAAGCTTGATCTTTTGTGAATAGTTTAATGTCCTCCACAAGATGACCATACGAAGTGAAGTTTTCCTCCATTTTATTCATAACTTCAACTACCACTTTTGCATCCCCTTTGGAAATAACATTATGCAATCCCAAGTCCGTACAAAACATATAAGTATTTAAAGCTACCCTTGCTTCTGCTACAATGGAATCTGAAGAAAACTCAACAGGTGCTCTCATTATGGTTAAGACTTCCCCATGTGAATTTCTGATCGCCACCCCAATCCCTATAATTTTGTGCTCCTTTTCCATAGCTACATCTCAATTTGGCTTTATCTATAGAGATAATGGTGGCAGCCAACATCGTTGTTTATCCATAGTAACACTACTAGGCTGCATCTTCTCAGCTATGGCATTTTGAAACTCTTGCAATTGCCCATTTGCTTGTGTAACTAAAACATTAAGATGAAGCAAACAATTTTCATAAATAATAGAATTTCTAGCCAAAGGTTTCTCATAATCACAGTTATCTCAACAAATTGTTGTTCGTAAGCTTTGCTACTGATCTGTTCCAACAGACTAATAAAATCCCTCCCAATTTCCCATTTTCTGAATAATTCGAGATCCAACACTCCTTACATTACCGGCAGCTACACAATTTCACAAAGCATGGACCATATCTTCAAATTCCAATCCATAGACTAGACATAGATCAAAGTCAATCACTTTTTTTAAAACTAAATTTCTTCTAGTTAGAAATCCATTATGACATGCCTTCCATATAAAATCTTAACCACCATGGGAGTAGATAAATTCTATAGCCTTTTCCAAAAGTCTCTCCAGGCCAACTACTTGAGGATTCTCCATAACTTCTTTCAGTTATCATTTTTTGTAGATGATACCTACTTTGAATAGAGTACTTACCAGAGTTTGTATACTATCAAATAAACTTATCTTCCTTATTTAGCATACTTTAAGGAACTTGCAATATAGCTTCAGCATCTTGTACAATTTGCCCTTATAGTCTTTACATTCTACCTCCAAGTTTCAACATCAATCAAGTCATTCACCTTTGCTGAGAGGGGAAGTATAGTATCTATGGACTGGGTTGGATAAGTCACAAGTTTAGGAAGCTACTTATCCTTCCATATGGAGACTGTACAACCATTACCAATTCTCCATACCTCCCTGCAGCAAACCTTTTGCCTCCTGAATCGGTCTCCATGCATAAGAAGGTTTATATCCCAGTCTAGAGTTCAAAAAATCTCCCTACCTATAATACTTTAGCTTCATAACTGTTGTCACAAGTGAATTAGGCATTTGTTATAGTCTCCATCCTTGCTTAGCAAGAATAACTTTGTTAAAACATTCCAAGTCCCTAAAACCCAATCCATCTATGCTTTTTGTTCTACTCAGTATTGACCACTTGACCCAATGAATTTTTTTTCCTGCTATGATGATTTGCAGAAATTCATATATTTTACCACATCGCTCGAGCGGAGGCATTGGCCTCTCGAGCAAATTCAGGCAGATTCAAATGCTCGAAGACCACTCGACAGTGAGCTCGAGTAGGTTGCAGGAAAGGAGTTTGCTCGAGTGGAGGCATTGGCCGCTCGAGCAAAGTCAGGCAGAGTTGAACGCTCGATGGGCGCTCGACACGTCGCTCAAGTAGATATCGTATTTTACAGATCTAGGATTTTTCTGCCGTCTGGGTATATATATGTGATTTTACATCATATGACCGTATTTTTTTTACTGGAAAACACTGTTTGGGATAGAGAGAATTAGCTGGAAGATTTCAAGTCATCTGTTTTGGAGAGAGTTCCACCCATTGCACGTACGCTGAGATCATATAAACCATGATCCCGATAGCAGTTATCAATTTGACAAGATATCAACTCCTGCTACTCATGTCCCCACCAAAATTTCTTTAACATTACTGTTATGTTGTGTAGCAACCCCTTTGGAAGGTGAAAAAGATTAATGCTATATGTTAGAATTACTTGCACTATTACTTTAATCAAAACCTCATTCTCAGCTTGTGACAGAAACTTAACCTTCCAATTACTTATCCTTTTCCATACTCTATCTTAGATGTACTTGAAAGTCTTTCTCTTTTCTCTACCAATCTTGACAGGAGGCCCCGAATACTTCACAAAACATCTTACTGCTTTCACTTCAATAATATTAGTCAAATAATTCTGAGTTTCTGATCTAGTACTTCCGCTGTAAAAGATTATTGTTTTGTCTTTGTTCAATTGCTGACTCAAATTGCTGCAAAAGCTTTTGTAGACATCACCAATTTTGCACTAAAGCTTTGCAGAAAATCAGATTATCATCAGCAAAGAATAGGTGATTAAGTCTAAAACCATTCCCTCCAAACTAGCACACCATTTATAACACCTTGTTGTCTAGCTGTCATCAAAGAGGAACTTGGAACTTTTGCACAAAGTATAAAGATGTAAGGGGATAAGGGATCTCCTTATCTACATCCTCTTGAAGGGAGAAACATTTGACTTGGGATTCCATTGACTAACACCTTATATGATACAGATTGCAGGCACATTATTGTACTGGTGATCCATTTGTTCTTAAAACCCATTTTTCTCAAGACAACTTCAATGAAAGACCATTCCATTATATCATAGGCAGTGGCGGAGCCAACAATTGTGTCGAAGGGGCCTAATTTATGTAAAGAGTAATACTAGATACTGTCTTAAGGTGTGCAAGCTCTACGCATTTCCTTTTCTACTATGTGATACAATTATTTAAAAGTAATGTTACATATAGTCTTAGGGGGTGTGCAAGTTCTACGCACTCCATTTGAAGAAAAAAATAAGACCCCCACCATTACAAAATGATTTTTTTTTTTTAATTTTTAATGTGGGTCCTAGATTTACCTTTTTTTTTTTCAAAAGGAATGGGTAGGGTTTGCATATCCTATGACTGCAAACATAATTTCTCTTATGTAAATTAAAAAGAAATTGAAAAATCATAAGAATATAACTACAAACTATTTTTCATATAGATCATCGACCTTAAATAATTTTTCTTGTATTTTCATTTTGAATTCCATATTAAGAAGTTCAATATTGTATAACAAAAAACTTTAAGATCCATATTAATAAGTTTATTATTTTTCCTAAACTTGGTTTTAATTTTAATTTTGGAGAGGCCAAATCCTTGAAAATAGATAATATATAAAAATTAAATAAAATTTTGGGACTATAAGAAAAAAAATTGGAAAGAGGCATTTCTAGGTATATTGAAAATTTAGAAGATTTTAGAAAGCATATAGAGATTATAAATCTTTTGGGGGTCATTTTCTATATTTGTAGAATTATATATAAAATTTAGGGAGTATTTTATATTTTTAAAAAGTTTTGAGAGGGCCATGGCCCCACCAGAGCATAAGGTGGGTCTACCACTGATTATAGACCTTACTCATATCCAACTTCAATACCATATAGCCCTCTCTTCCTGTTGTCTTTGTAGCCATAGAGTGAAGTGTCTCGTAAGCCACCAGTATATTATCTTAGATCAATCTACCAGGCGCAAAAGCACTTTGATATTGACTAGCTAATAACATAAGGTAGCACGAGTTTGATCCTAGTTGCAAGCACTTTTGAACAAAGTTTATATAACATATTACACAAACTGATAGGTCTATAATCTGTCACCTGCATAGAATTCATTTTCTTTGGAATCAAATACAGAAAGAGATTCATTTATGGTCCCCCATGAGCTTTCACCATTTAATAAATTTATTACAGTCATACTCACCTGATCTCTTACAACATTCCAATATTTTTTTATAGAAACAAGTTGAAAATCCATATGGGCTAGGAAATTTCAAAGGATCTATCTGAAAAAAAGTATACACTTCTTCAAAAGTATAAGGCTTATCTAAGTCATTGTTCAAATTTTCAGTCACCCTTACTCAAAATTCTTGCAATATTTCTTCAATACATGTTGGGAATGAGGTAGCATAAACTGATTTAAAATGATCAATAAACACTTTCTTTAGTTCTTCTTGGTTGTTATACACTCTGCCCCTTGCATCTGTCACACACTCAATCTGATTAACTTTCCTTCTATGATTAGCACATTGATAAAAATACTTTGAATTCCTATCCCCATCTTTTAGTCAATGTTGTTTTGCTCTCTGCTTCCATGCCACCTCTTCCTGTTCAAACAAAACATCAATCTCTTTTTGAATCCTTTTAACATCTTCTACTGTCTTAGCATCACCACCATTAGTATACTTAGCCAACATTTCTGTTTTTTCATGAATATCCTTTCTCATCTGATTGCCTGTGCCCCTCATTGAGTTTTTCAATTGTAGTCTACATGTACTCAACTTGTATTGCACTTGCTGCATCTTATCAGTAATCCTTGTGTCACACTTCCATACATTATCAACAATTCTTTTACAATCTTCATCTAAAGTCCAACTTGCCTCAAAACGGAAAGATCTTCTTTTCTTGTCATACCTTTTCTGCCCCATTAATTGCATCATCAGAGGATTATGGTGTAAACTTGTTGCTAATAGCACAATCACTGTCATATTAGGATACTTATCAATCCAACTTCTGTTTACCACCACTCTATCTAATCTTTCTTTTGTGAAAGATTCATCTTTTCAATTATTACACTAGGTATATCTTGATCCATTGTAATCCAGATAACCTAGATCATAATCATATAATACATGTTCTTCATCTGCCCAGGAGGTCTCCATGCTGATACATATTTTTTAGATTAACACAAAATCTCATTAAAATAACCAAAGCACAACCAAGGACTTGGATCAAAAGTCTTCAAATTTCTCAACAAATTTCAACCTTTGTCTCTTTGATTCACCTCCGGATAACCATAGAAACCAATCAACTTCCAAGAAAACCCATTACTAGTATCAAGAAATTGTGCATTAACATGTTGTAATCAATAATTCTGGATTAGTATAGTAACAACTTCCTTCCAAAATAAAGCTAAATCACATTTACAGCCAACACAGTCCACTACAAAGACATTTTCATAACTCAATTTAGACTTTAGAAGTAAAATGTCAGGACAATATTCCTTCACCATTTGATGAAGGGCATGAACATGTCGATGTGTCCCAAGTCCCTGATAGTTCCAACTTAAGAGATTCATAATGTTCGACGAGACTGATTAACAGCCTTCTCTGTATCCTTAACTACTACTTTCTTTCTCAGTTTAAATAGTTCAGTCTCCTCTGCAATGTTTAGGCTACTATTAGTCACTATCCCCGCTATCTTCCTTCTTTTTTTTTACAAAGTATCCCCTGCAGGAGTAAGTGTTTGACCAGCATTCGTCCTTGCTATTCTTTTCCATGATCTTGTTATCTTCTGTCCCATACCCAATGATCTCAATCCATTTCTAGTTTCTAATTTCTTCTCATCCTGAGCCCTTTCAACCATTTCCCCTTGTAAGGCAAGAGAGTCCTCATTTCTTGTACATCATTCCATTATTGCCTCCATGATTCTATGACCATCTACACTCTTACATTCATCCAGACTTTTTTTCCTTTTCACCAGTTTGTAGTTTATTCAAAGTAGATGGAGGCAAGAAGTGGTCATTTTCAATTATAGCTGTTGCAGCAATTACAGTATAATATTCAATTTAGGTTTTGAATAGATTTATCCAAATTTTGCTCCATCGGACAACTGCTTGTAATTGTATTCCTTCCAGTTGTAGGTTCTTCATCCACCGTTGGAGGGAACACATTCATCTCCTCCACCATCATACCAGTTGAAATATTCCACCAGATTTCCTCATAGTTGATTGTGCAGCTCTGAGCCAAACTCCATAAGGCTTCATTTGTTCTGAGTTAGTAGTAGGCACCAGCACCATCAGAGAACATCCAGTCTAGCCATGGAGTATTACACCACAAGAGAAATAAAATTTTGAGAGTCTCTCATATTTGCATGTAACCCACATATTAATCCCACCAATATTAACAATAAGACCCTGAAGCCAAAGTTTGTGTAAATAAAGCAGTACTCAAACTCGTAAAAATTGACCATTCTTATCAACATCAAATGTTGAAAAGGATCCAATAGCACTTCCCAACTTTTCTCCCACACATTCATTCATACCATCCATAGGAAGATTATGAAATTGAACCCAAAAGAACTCCTTATCAAACTTCATCTCCTTGATAGGAATGTAACCAACAAATAAGGATCACCAAATTTCAATCAAACATCCATGGGCAACTACTTTTAACTTTCAGTAGATCATACTTTGTGTTAAATTCCAAGAGAAACTTGTTAGAACCCAAATCTGCCAATGTTATAGGTCCCAATACCTTCCATATCTTCATCATCGTTGTACGGAATACTTTGAAATGGAATGGTTTGTCTGAGATCACTTTCCATGTGAAATTATGGCTTCAACATCTTCCACATCTATCACAACACCTTATTTTTCCTTCTCAGTTAACGATAATTTCTCACATAATGACGTTAAATCATCTGCGATCACACTACCCTCAACAAACTCCACTGGTTTTCACCAAGGAGACAAATTGCCTTCAACAAACTCTTCCACTTACCTTTGTTTCCCCCAACGAGAGACTAGTACTAGTTTGTTAAGTGTTTGATAGGCACAACAATTTTAATGAATCGAGGAATGGGGCCATGGGGGCCTCCATGTTAGCTTTACCTTTTATTATTCTACGAAAAGGCCATTGTTAGCTTCTCTGCTTTGAGCGAATCTCATGTAATGAATTTTCGATTCAATATTCCCCACAGCCCACTCTTTTGTTAAATATAATTGAAATTGCCTCAGGCTCCGCGTTTCGAGTAGTTGAAAGGACAACGCTCGTGTGGAAAAGTTTTTATAGCTTGTCCACTAATGAAATCTAGTTTTTTTTTTTTTTTTTAATATTTAAAGAAGAACACACATATTCATTACTGGTAAAATTTTAAAACATTTTTAAAAATAAAAAATAAAAACATTAATTATCAAATTCAGAGGACAAATTAGCATTTTTCTAGTTAAAATGAGCATATTTTTCTATTTTATTTATTTTATTTTCAAGTATCAACTTAGGTCGACTAAAGTCTCGTATAGTTCCTATAACGGAAAAATATTCCTACAATGGAAACCAATTTTTTTTTTTTCCCCCATAAGTACTATTGTATGCCTTTAAACTTGACACAAATCATTTTCCTTTTTTTTAAAATATTTTTATCTTTTATATCTCTCTTTCCTCTATTTTTATTTTTTTCTACAGATTTTTTAAAATTCATCTTTTCGGTGATCCTTTCCTATTTAAATACCTTTTATTGAAATGTTTTGCTAAACAAAACTTTCTATTATATAAAATATGATTATATAGTTGTATACCTTTGTTTTAGTAAGTTACAAGTCAATTTTGGAATGATAGACAATTATAGAAAATTTTGAATTAAAAATATTTAGTATTTGTAATGAAGAATATAATCAAAGGGCATATTTTGGAGCACTAACTCAATCAGCCAAAAATCATTATATTGCAATCAAGGATTCGAGTGTCCATCAAACACATTAACGCCTGAATTAACTGAAGCAAAAAGCAGTCTGCCGATGACTAAGGTCTAGTTTTATCATTACTTTTCATATACTTTTCATTAATTTTTACTATTATTCAATATTTTATCATTACCTTTCCCAAACGCAACCTAAATGAACCAAGATCAATGTGAGGGTCCACCTGAATGTCATTACTCTTGGTACCAGAGCTGCAGTCATGAAAATTATACATTCCTTTTATTCTACCACGCATAATCAATATAACAATAACAGCAAAAATAAAATGTCTATTTTTTTCCACTTTTGGGTTTGCTACAGACGATGTGCACCTTTAAGAGGGTGGGGATGAAAGTGTCATTGATGCAGACCACCTCTACAAAACCTTGAGCTACAGCGACATAGGACCACCAAATCTCACTGTTTCAGATATTCCTCCGCCAAAGCAGCAATGTCCCCGAGATTAACCACAAACCTCTCATGATATTTAGACGAACTCCGCCATGAATGCATAATTGATTATTGATGAGCTGTATGCTCCTGCTGGAACCAGGTCTGCAAAAAAAAACCTTGTGTATTTTACTGGATTGGTAATAACTAGCCTTACCAATCTTGTTCAGAACCATTCGGATAGCGGTTCCCTTCTTTTGATCATTCTTGTCTGGCTTGATGAATGTCTTCCCCAGGAAGTTTAATATCCTTCCTAGTCGTAGTAGTATGTACTTCAACTGCTTCCTGAAATATTGTGAATTTACCAATTGCAGAGATAAGAAGCAAGTTCAAACTAATGAAAGCAACTATATATTGAACTACTAAATAATCTAAAGGCATGAAAGCAATTATGGGCAAAACGAACTAAATTATCACAGCTGATTATTTCACCAAAGCCAGAGAGAAAAGTGACATTGAGGAAGTAGAGAAAAAAAAATTGTCTAATCATGAAGTTTTAACTTCTAGGCCCGTCAAAGTTACCGTACATTAAGGTTAAGCTCGTGTCAGCTTCAAAACTCTAATATATGGATGTATCTCATTAGCGAAGGTGAACCCTATTCTGATTTAGTTTGGGTATCCCTTGATTTGTGTTAAAAAAAATTCTAAGTTTTAGACATGCCACAGTGCCACACCTCGAATTAGTATAACTATATATTCAGCCAACAGCACAAATGATGGTTAAGGGGACGCACTAGTGTAAGCATGCAGTGGACATTTTATCTATAGCCTGCTTGACCAATAACAAACAGGATTCCCACCGTATATCTAAGAGTATTCTTGCTTCAAAATCTTTTCTACAAGTTCATAAGATTGCTGCTCGTCAATTGCACCAACCTTAGAATTGACAGAAACTTTATCTTCCTCCACCCTTAACACAGGCGACTTTGGCGACTTTATCTGATCTTCCTCAGAATCCTGACCAGTTAGATCACCATTTACAACTTCAAAATTGGAAGGATGGTTTTCATCAACAGATTCTGATCCAGCCCCATTTTCGTTCTCAAGTAATCTGGCTTCTCTATCGTGTCCCTCATTGGTTAGTTGAGTTCCTTTAGCCACTGTCTCTCCAGCTTTCCCCTTTTCTTCTTTCTGTTGTCTTCTTCTTGCCTCTTGCTCTTTTATCTGTTTAAATCTGAAATAAAGCAGCAGATCATCTCTTAACCCAAAAAACTTTAGTACCCAAAACAATGGCAAACCAAAAAGTGCATTGGAAAGATTAACAAACATTAACAAATATTAACCTTTCACCAGGAAGTAGTCCCTCTGATGTCAGCTTTTCTCCTTGTCTGGCCACCTTTTTGGTGGTAATTAATTCAGAGACTGGCTTCTGAATCTGGACTTGGTCTTCTTTAGGTATATCTTCAGGGGTTGTCCTTACTGAAATCTTTGCACCCCCTAACTTCTGAAGCCATACTTGTTGTGCCGTGCTCAATATGTTATTTGTAAACCTGCACTAACAATGAGAAAACTTAAAAGATGCTTTAATTTGAGGAAAAAAGAGTCTCTCATTAGAAAACAAAGGCATTTAAAATTCTCACCAATAAAGGCTTAAGCCAGAAGGAACTGAAAGGGCAAAATAACCAATCATTAGAGGAAGGAGTTTTGTAATTGTTTGGGAACTCTTCATGCTTGGATCATTACTCTGGCATTTAAAACCCATGTTAATTGATAAATAAGAACCTAGTATTAGAGAGAAAAAATTAATAAGAAACATGTCTCAAAATGGCAAAAGCATGTAACATTACATGAATAAGAATGATTTTAAAATGCACAGTCAAATAAATTAGTATATGCAAAGAAACAATGTTTTAAATAACAAAGCAGGGCACACATGTAAATCATACAGCAAAGTACACAGTGCTCATAAGTATATTCTACTGCCAATCAAGCAGTTCTCGCTTTTCTTTTCTTTTTTTGAGAAAAATAAGAAGTATATCAATGAAATAACAGGCAAAAGCCACGTTCAGTACAAAGACAGAATAACTTGGGGCATGTTTGGTTCTAACTTTCAAGAATTTTGAGAATTCTTATAACAAATTTCAAGAAGTGTTGTTTCTTTCTTTTTATGGAGAGTGGATGGGAAACATGAGAAGTTGTTTGGTTAAATATTTGGTTTTCTTTTGAAATTTTTTTAAAGAAAAGAACTATGGCCTTAATTTTGCAAGCATTCCCCTCCATTACCGGGATCTCTTCCTAACTAATTATTTTCTTTATACCACCAGATAACTATAAAATGCTTGATAGAGATGGCACTAGTAGAGGATAAGAGGTATTGGCTGAAATAGCTTGGTCATGTACAGCAAAGACCAATGACAAAAGCCAATAAATGATATCTTGTGCCTAAGTAGCAATAAATAAATAAACAAATAGCCATAAATAAGAATGAGTATGGCTAGTTATTTGAACTTAGTCATGCTAATAACACCTGGGTAATGACTGACCTGTGATGACTGCATAATTTGGACGGAGATGTACTGTGAGACAACCAGCAACACGGGCAAAACAAGATATGCCAAGGTATCCGACCATCCAAGGGGTGGATGACCATCCTGAGAAAATATGAAGTGACCAATGGAAATTAATCCCACTACATTTAAGATGGGAAGCAACTAATACCTAATGCACGTTAGAACTACCAGCTTAACGCAAAACGAGAAAAAAGATCCAAACTAAACTGGGCATAGAAGATCCGAAATGGAGGAAAATGAAAAACATATATCACTACTTAAGGTATATATAATAGCAACATGGTTTCAGCAGAAAATTCATAAGGATTGAATAAAACTCGATTCCTTTCAAATTATTTAAAGAAAAATAGTTCTTGAATAAGAGAGCAAGGTTTCATATTTGAAACTAAGACACTTACTACAAAAGGGAAAAGCCAAGAGATGCCACTGCCATTTTGTCGAGAAGCAATGGTGGTTGGACCAGCCAGAGAGGGTATCCAGAAGAAGCCTTCTGAAAGGAGTCCCTTTTCCAAAAAAAAAAAATAATAATAAAAAAATAAAATTCCAACTTTTTGTATTTTCTCCCACAAGTGCCCAAGTGCTCATAAGAAGATTTTCAAACAGATTTTTCATGAAATTTCCAAAACACAATGGCCGTAATCATGAATAAGCCAAAGCCATTAGAACTTCATCATTGGTTCTTTTATAGCACCCATATGTCAAGTGGTTCCACGCAAATTAAAATCCACTCTTACAGGCAAATTTCTGTAAACAAACCTTAGGCCCAAAACCAGAATTTCTTGCACATACAAATACAGTTATCTAAGAAATTACCACAATTCATCGCAATAAATCACTAAATGGCCGGAAAAGAATGCTGAGAGTCAATACATGGTATCGTAATCTAGCAGTAATGTTCAAACAAAAGCCAGATGCAACATTAGTACCTGCTAGTGGGTTTATGCCGGCTAGTTTATAAAGTCGAGCCGTTTCAACCTGAATTTTCTCCTGCAGGTGAAACAAAAGCTTTAGATAAGTTTTCAAACAGATAAGCTCATTCGTTAAAACAAACGTGGTCCCAAATCATAATCTCTTTGATCTTTTAGTGCAAATAATCCCAACCAATATTTTAAAGGCTGCCTTCATTGTATGGACAGATTCTTTGGGGAAGATCCTAACCATCGACAAACCTAAGGAAATACCGAATAATCATTATTGACTGATGATGGATGTGTAAGAAAAGTGGAGAAACAATGGATCACATACTACTCCATTGTCAGGTTGCCAGAGCACTATGGGATGATTTCTTTGGCAGAGTTGAGCTAGCTTGGTTTAAGCTAGCAATAGTGGTTGAGCTTCTGGCCAGCTGGATAAGCCTTTATGGTATTCTACAAATTGCAATTGTCTAGAAGATGGTTCCTATTTGTCTATTTTAGTGCATTTGGAAGGAAATAAATGGCCGAAACTTCAAAGACAGGCAAGGCCTCTGCAATTTTTTTTTTTTAATTCGTTATTTCTATGGGCAAAGGCTATTGACTTCAATGGGCTTGATTTCCATGATTTCCTTGTATCTATTTCTTCCCCTTTAACTAGGTGTAAGCTCTTTAATACTTACTGTGAATTAGGGCCATGCCCATTCTTCTATTTGAACGAATAAAATCTTTGACTTCTAAAACACCAATCCATAAAGTTTCTGATGTATTTTTAAATTAAAGAAATTCACCTGATTTCCAGCATACCGTTCCTGAATAGCCTTCACTTGAGGTTGCAAGGCCCGCATAGACATGGCTGATTCCACCTTCACATCAAACACATACATTTAAATCAAACAAGTTTTCAAATTGGAATAAAATTAAGTAGAATCATATCCAGGTAAGTAATACCTGTTTCTTTGACAAAGGAAAAGTGGCAGCCTTTACAAGAACAGTTAGCAGTATTATGGCGAAGCCATAAGCGTACGGAACATGTACAGCCGATAGCCCGTCCTTAAGAACCTAAACCACAGAGAAATAGAGCATTTGTGATCCTAAAAGACAAGGTTCAATATCCAGCAAAAAATTCTGGGATTTATGGAGAAAGAATTTACCTTGAGGACACTCTCCATGTAAAAGGTGATTCCAGAGAGCCAATCATTGTTCTGTTTGGTGGTGCTGGTAACAGTATCAGAGTTGGAAACGGCGGCGTCGGCAATCGTATAGAGGACGCTCTCGGCTCGGCCAAACAGTTCCCCAACCACGCTCTCCACGGAATCCGGGTCGGGGAAGAACCCGGAGTTGAACCCGAGTCGGGCCACGGCTAGGGAGCCCCGAAGAGACGGTTTGTGACGAGACAGTCTGTTGTGGTAGAAGTAGTCATTCGTCCGAGGGAGGAGGAGGAGGGGGTCCGGGGTTGCAGTCCGGACCGGGAAGGGAGCTAAGACTAGGTTGGGTCTGTACAGTGAGAAGGTCGAAGCCATTTTTTTGCGAAGAAAGCCCTAAGAGCAAAGGTTTTTCACTTCACAGGGAATGGGGGAGCGTTGAAGAGAGCTTCTTGTGTTGGTGCTCCGGTCGTGAGGAGGCCCGGGGGGGGGTTACAAGATTGGGTTTTGGATTGAAGAGTTTGGTTTTCACATTCCGTAGATTTATGGTTTGGTCGTTGAATACTATTTATTATTATTTATTTATTATTTATAAAATATCTGAAATTACTTGGTTATCTAAATACAAGATGCGACAGATAATTATAGCACATATTTTTCTCGACATTATAGCACTGTAGATATGTTGTCATGTCAGAGATAGTCGCCAGCAACAAGATTTTATAGAAATCCTAGATATAATGTTCAGTCATTCTAATTTTGTATACGTGGAGGTGAAATAACCGAACAAAAACATTATGGAACTCAACTCCAATGAGGCCACGATTTTCTCATTACTAACATAGAAAAGGAAAAGATGAAGATGGTAACAATAACACGTTTAGAAAATCTATTCAAGGCATCCTAACCTAGTCACATATAAAGTTAGTTATTTCTACTCATTGCACTTGTCTTCGATTAGTGTTTTTCAAAGGAATGAGACGTGTCCGTGTAGTTTTCTAGGGCCAATCATGCAACGCTAAGAAGAAGAGAAATACTAATTTGCCGTCTGAAGTGTTCCGCTCAAGTGTATCGCTCGTTCTCTTAATTTTTTCTACTTATTAATTAAGAAAATAATTTTAAGTATTTGGTATATGTATATTTTTAAAAAATCTTTAAATATATTAAAAAAATAAAAAATAAAAGTTCAAAATGATTAGAGGTAAGAATGAGCGGTGCTCCACGCTTAGAAGAAATGCAAACTACACATTCAGATGCTTAGAAAGACATTCTAAAAAATAGTCCGCTCTAGTCTATACCACACATGAAAGTCCCAACTGTATATATTACGTTTTCTTTTTAAATGTAATTTTAGCTTTCGAGCTAGCGAAAACATGGAGAAAAGAAAAAACCTTGAGGCCAGAATGATTTCAGAATTTGTGTTTTCATTCATGGAATTTACTGTTTACAAGTGCTCCTTAATATAGGAGAGTTACAAGGCAATTTGGACATTTAATCAAGCACGTGGTGTGTGTGTTATCTGGAGTTATTTACAGACCATTGTTGTAACCGTGAGATTCCATTTACAGAGAAGAAACAGAAAAATTACTCAAAGAATTACAGCAAAGTTATTCTAGGGAATTCGAGAGGAGTCTTCATGCTAAGATGACTGGATTGCTGCGTGTGCTGCTGAGGTGGATTTTATGAGATTTTGCTGAGGTGATTTAGAGTTGGATCCTTGTTTGGCTGAGCTGTTAATACCCTCACGCATGATGGGAACCATTGTGAGACTCGTTCTTAAGTGTAGAAACCGAGATGATTGTAGGGGCTCGGTAAAAATATTAGCAACTTGATCTCGAGAGGCAGTAAAAGCAACTTGGAGAGACTTTGAATTTACACGGTCACGCACAAAGTGAAAATCAATCTCCATGTGCTTCGTGTGTGAGTGAAGAATAGGATTAGCCGAGAGATATGTAGCCCCCAAATTGTCACATCAGAGAGTAGGGGGCTGAGAGAGAAAAATGTCAAGTTCTTTGAGCAGGGACTGAAGCCAGAGCAATTCGGCAGTAGTGTTCGCTAATGCTTTGTATTCGGCTTCGGTACTGGATCGGGCAACTGTAGGTTGCTTCTTGGAACTCCAAGAGATTAAATTGGAACCAAGAAAAACACAAAAACCACCAATGGAGCAACGGTAGTCTGGGCAGCCTGCCCAGTCCGCATCAGATAATGCATGTAATTTGTATGAAGAGGAGGGACGTATGAGGAGACCGTAATGAGCAGTATGCTTGAGATATCTGAGGATCCGTTTGACCTCTTGCCAGTGTGATAATTTTGGGCAATGCATAAATTGACAAATTTTATTTATAGCAAAAGCAATGTCAGGTCTGGTAAGAGAAAGGTATTGGAGACTACCTACTGTATACTACGGTAGAGGGTTGGGTCAAAAAAATTTGGACCATCCGTGAGGGAAAGTCGAGTAGAGGAGGTCATAGGAGTTTGGACAGGTTTGGCAAGATCCATGTTGGTCCATTTGAGCAGGTCACAAACATACTTGGTTTGTGATAAGTGTAGACCTTGTGAGAGATGTTGAATCTCGAGACCTAGAAAGAATCTGAGAGGACCAAGGTCCTTAACTGGAAAAAAGGAATTGAGGGAGTGTAGCATAGAGGATATAGCAGCCATACTGGAGCCAGTAAGGATGATATCATCCACATACACTAAGAAAAAAAGAGTGATAGATGAGTGTTTGTACAAAAATAAAGAGGGATCAGACAGAGATTGGGTGAAGCCGAACTCAAGTAGTTTGGTGCTCAACTTGGAGAACCAAGCCCGTGGCGCTTGTTTAAGGCCATAAATGGCCTTATTCAAGCGGTAGACGTGGGTGGGATGATCAGGATGAATAAAACTGATGGGTTGGGTCATGAAAACTTGTTCTCGTAGATCCCCATGCAGAAATGCATTATTGATGTCTAACTGCCGTAGGGACCATCCTTTGGTGACAGCTATTGAAAGTATAGTGCAAATTGTGGTTGGTTTCACAACTGGACTGAAGGTTTCAGAGAAATCAATACCTTCTTGTTGATGAAAACCTTTGGCGACGAGACGAGCCTTGTGTTTGTCGATGGTTCCATCTGAGAGTCTCTTGGTGCAAAAAACCCATTTGCATCCTACCAAGTTTGTGATACCAGAGGAAGGCATGAGACCATGTGTTGGTGTTCATCAACGCTTGAAATTCAGCTGCCATGGCTGACCGCCAAACATGGTGTTTTGATGCTTTGGTAAAGGAGGTAGGAGTATCAGGGATGGGGGAAGAAATTGTGAGGAAGCTGCATGGAGGTGGCTAGAGAATGGTGTCATCCGAAAAATTTTTAGGACAGAGGGTGGGTTTGATTTGGTAGGTTTTTCGATTTTAGCTTCAGCCATGGAGACGTTTGTCTATTGTGGCTCTGATGCCATGAACGATTTCAAAATTTGTGTTTTCATTCATAGAATTTACTATTTACAAGTGCTCCTTAATATAGGAGAATTACAGGGCAATTTTGACATTTAATCAAGCACGTGGTGTGCGTGTTATCTGTAGCTATTTACAGACCATTGTTATAACCGTGAGATTCCATTTACAGAGAAGAAACAAAAAAACTACTCAAAAAATTACAGCAAAGTTATTCTAGGGAATTCGAGAGGAGTCTTCATGATGAGATGGCTGGACTGCTGCGTGTACTGCTGAGGTGGAATTTATGAGATTTTGTTGAGGTGATTTTATGAGAACATAGAGAAAAGAAAAAACCTTGAGGCCGGTTGGGGTATAAGTTTTGTTTTCACACCCACCAATGAAAAATAAATACGTATGAAACTTATAGAGATTACAATAAGCACACGTCCAGATAAATCACTCTCTCGTGTCCCTCTTTCCTCTTCTCTCTTTCCTCTTTCCTCTTCTCTCCCCGTAACCCTCTTCCTCTCCAATTTGAACCCATCTTCTTCCCCTTCAAGAAATTTATGGCCATGCATGCATGATTGTTTGCTTTAAGATAAAACAGAGCCGAGATCAAACATGAATCTAGGGCCAATCCAAGAGTGGAGAAGTGCTTACTTCTATATTATGTATAATGTAAGGCACATGATGATCTTTACAAATACAGCAGGCACCATTTTTATCAAAGCTTGGAATATTAAAACTCATGATTTTAGACTCTAGACTTCTTTGGGTTTTTCTTTCTTTTTTTGTGATGAATTAGAAATCAGCAAGTTGCTTGGAAAAGGACCAACTTACAAACACAGAAGGGGTGAATGTGAGCAAAGAAGAGGTAGCAGAATACTGCAAGAAAGGAGGCTGTCGCGAGCACATTGGGTATGTGCTAAAGTGCATCCGTGACGTGAAAAGAGACTTCTAGTTCGCCAACAACATCACTGTAAGGCTCCTCAATGAGAGCATTTCCAATGGATGTGCCAAAAATGAAAGTAGAATTCCATAATGTTGTTCTTGACTTAATTGGTTTCTGATTTTTTTTTTTTTTTTTTTGGTGTTTTAATTTCTTGTTTTTGCCATATGCTATTCTTAGGGCACAACAGCAAGATCAACTTGGTTCTGTTTTTGTTTTCTTTTCTTGTAGATTGGAACTTGAAGCACCACAACCAAACAAAGAAATGGAGAAGAAGAAAAAATAGTAACATTAACAAATCTGGGTCTTGATGCAAACGAGTTGACAAAGAAAAAAAACCACATTAGGTGACAACGGGCTTTACTGGAAAACGTTATTCGGCTTTTAAGATAGCCAAATGGCCACGATGTCAAAGACGACACAAGAAAGGATCCCGCTTGGGCAACGATGGTTCTACATTCTGCATTTTGCGTTCAATCTGTGACCTTGGGCAATGATGATGTAGTGTTTTCACAGAGACCTTGGGCAAAATCTCGCTTGACTTCAAGGGAGCAGGGACATTCAATCCGTCACCTGGGGTAGCGATTTTTTTTTGGGGCATCTTCTGTCAAGTGCAGATGGGGGAGGGAGAGGGAGCAAAAGAAGGAGAGTGAGTGAAACAAATTGGGGATCACCTGTATGCGAGGGTGCAAGAAGAAATTTTTTGGAATGCCTACGTGGCTCTTCATGATTAGCGGGTGTGAAAATAGTCTTGACACTTGACCTGCTGGGAGCGCCTCTCTAGAGAAAAATGCTTTCAGCTCTCACCGTGTCAACTTCCTCCAATTTCTCCATCCACTAGCCATTCTAACAGCGGCAAACCTACGTTCAAAGCTTTTTGAAAAATCAAAATATATTCTAAATTTTAATCATAATTTTATAAATATAGAAAATAACCCCTTCAAAAAATTTATAATTCTCATATGCTCTACAAAATTTTATAAAATCTCAATATATTAAGAAATGTCTCTCCAATTTTTTCTTGTAGTCCTAGAATTTGGTAGAATTTATATATTATTTATTTTCAAGAGGTCGGTCTCACCAAAATTAAATCAAAGCTAAGTTTATGAGAAATAATATATTTATTAATATGGATCTCAAAGTTTTTTGTTATTTAATATTAGGTTTCTTAATATGAAATCCAAAGTGAGAATAGAAGAAAAATTATTTAAGGTTGGTGATCTATATGAAAAATAATTGAGAGGTTTTATCTTATAGACTTTATTGAGCAAGAAAAAACTTATTTAAGATCTCAATTATAGTATTATGTGCTTAATGTGACACGGAAATATAAAAAGTTTACATGAAACTTAATAAAACTAGCTTACGTACTAGAATGAAAAATGATATTTTAAAAGATCAATTGATAGTTTCTATGAAGCAAATAAATTCTAAATATTGCATTATAAAAATAATAATGGATGAATATTATTTCATGAAGTATTATCGTAAAAAAATATGAAACATATGTTAAGATGTTATATTTTTAGAATTTTATTTCTACGTGTATATTATAAATTATCGAGATATAATTTTAGATATAGTTATGTTTTTATGATTTTTGAATCTTATCGTGTCACACATTAATAACAAAATTTGGCCCCCCTCAGAGAAATTGTTGGTTCCGTCACTGCATTCTGACGACTATCCTTACCCGATGACTTCAAAATATTGCAAATCTTGTGTCCCTACACCCCACCTTCACTAACTTCTTACTTAGGAAAATCCAAATGACCAACATCTTAAATAGCTACGATCTCCAAGGATTTTCTTACCGGTTCAACTCGACCACCACCAGGATTTCTTATCACTGATGACTCTGTGATACAACCTGACCCTGCATACTTAAAATGGCACAAAACTGACCGCCATGTGAAAGGATGGATCACTACTACCCTCTTCGAGGAAGTCCTTGGCATTGTTGTTAGTCTTAGCACTTCAATTAAAGTAATGAACACACTTGTCCATGTATTTGCTTGTGTATTGTCCGATATGAGCCTTGCATTGAAGAAATAACTCACCTCAATAATTTATGGTAATGACAACCTGAGTATGTATCATTGCCAATTCAAAACCATCTGTGAACTGTCTGCTATCGAGAAACCAGTGCTTGACCTCAAAAATTAAAATATGATGGCTTTTCAATATACTTTGCAAAGATTTTGAAATCTTCGCTGTCACTATGCTATGACCACCAATACCACCATACTCAAAGGTGGTGACATTGCTGGAAAGCTATGCCGAGTGCTACCATCGATGCTACATTAGCATCTTCCATTATCTTCTATGACCAAAAGATCTCCAAACACAAGAAGAACCAAGGTCAATCCAGCTCTTTCAACTCCAAAAGACGTGGTTTTGTCCAAGGAAATTAGTTTGGTTTTAAGCCTTTGTATGGGTCTTTTCGTGGCACATCTAGCAACTCTCAAGCTCCAAGCAACAATACACCATCCAAGAAGGAAGACACAATCATCTATCAAATTTGTAATAAGAAGAAACATACAGCACTCAAATGCTTCAATCGGTTCAACTACTCATAGAAGACTAACAATGTGCAATAATATCTCATAGGCATAAATGAACATGAAAATAATCAACGAAATCTTACCACCATGAATATGTAAAAATAATGGAAGTAAGGTAGAACCTAACTTACAAAATGTCGTGTAAAAGTAAGCGTAGTGTAAAATAGTGTAAGCTGAAATGATAGATGTTTAAGGTTAGATTATCTCACTTAATCCTCTTAAAAATAAAACTTACTAATTTAGGGCTAAATTTGCAAAGTTACTGCCTAACTTTTGAGAAATTATAAATTTGCCCCTAAACTTAAAGAAATTGTAAACGGACTATGAAACTTACAAAAATTTACTTTCCTCATGTAAACTTCATCTTAAATCCAAACATGAACTTATAATTTTTAAAAACTAAACCCAAAAATGAAAACTCCTCTTGACCGATTCACTCATAGGCTAAAATCCATGATTTTGTTGTCACTTGGCCAATTAATGCACTAACATGTTGAAATCGAATATAAAAAATCTCAAAAATCACATTCTTAGTTCTAAAATAATGCCAAGACACTAAATCATACATTAAACAAAACCTTAAACTTAACACTTCAAGGAAATGCCAAAAACATCAAGACTATGTCAATTAAAACCAAATATTGGTGTTGTTGATCTAACACCTTCGTATCAACTCCAAGGACTCCAAAAGTCCATAAATAACACTTCTAAAAAACTCATAAATTAAATGTAGGTGATAGCATGCTTGACTAAGTTCAAAAATCACAAAAACAACATATGACAAATCAGTTTGCATGAAAACAATAAAACCGAATCATGCATGGTTTTTTACTTGAAACATAATAACTAAATTCTTGATTTTCATGCAACAAATCTTGAATGGATGAAACCATATATCTCAAATTCATTTTCTAACTTGACCTAAGAACTTAGGGCATAGGCTTAAGTGTAGGGTTTGCTCTGCTAGGGTTTCTCCTTGTCATTTGCATTAGGGTTTTTGTGACGCCCCCAAATTCCGCTTGGGATTGAACGGACATTTGAAGCGTCGAGACATGCAACACAAGGTTACCTGCCCCCGTTCATGACATATAAGATGCAATGTTCCTAACATGCATCTAGCATTATGCAATATTCGCAGCGGATATTTTTTTTTTTTCTTTAGCAATACTATGCACCAAACTAAAAATATCCCAAATACTTGAAACATATTTCATACATAAAAACATACTAAAAAGCCGTGATCACTACACTAGTCCAAAATGGTTGTGATCAAAAGAATACTTGAGATACAACTCCAAAAGTACAAGCATTAACCTAAGTTAAATACTATACCATCATCAACATCGCACCGTAGCCTAGATGACCGTATTCAGATGGTCAGATTCCAATTCTTCTTTGGGTCCTGTAACAAGATCTACCATTCGGGGGGAATGGTAGTTGGGACTACCACAGTGAGATTTGATTACAAATCTCAGTAAGTTAACATAAAACTCACACACAGGTTAAAGATGCATGCATGGCAGTAAAAGCATAAATGCATAAGTAAAGTCGTACATAAGCATAGCATAACTTGACATATAACATGACATAACCAGAACTTAAACGTGAACTGAACTTGACTTAACATGACATGAACTTGAGTTTAAAACATAACATGGACTTGAAATGTAGCATGAACGTAAACATGCATAACATAAATATGAACTTGAAAATAACATAAACTTGAACATATCATGACATAAACGTGAACTTGAGACATACTGTAAACGTGAACTTAACATGATGTGAACATGAACTTGGAACATAACTTGATCATGAACATAACATGTACGTGTACATAACAAAACATGAACTTGATCTGAAACTTGACTTATCATGCACTTGATCTGAAACTTGACTTAATACGTACTCCACAGTTGTTGTGGCCCCACGTATTCTACGTGTCACAATTGCTGTGTCTCACGTAGTGTATGCTCCACAGTTGTTGTGGCCCCATACTTCATGCTCCACAGTTGTTGTGGCCCCATGTATACACGTAACATAAAATATAATACGTACTCCACAGTTGTTGTGGCCCCACGTATACACGTAACATAAAATATAATACGTACTCCACAGTTGTTGTGGCCCCACGTATACACGTAACATAAAATATAATACGTACTCCACAGTTGTTGTGGCCCCACGTATACACGTAACATAAAATATAATACGTACTCCACAGTTGTTGTGGCCCCACGTATACACGTAACATAAAATATAATACGTACTCCACAGTTGTTGTGGCCCCACGTATACACGTAACATAAAATATAATACGTACTCCACAGTTGTTGTGGCCCCACGTATACACGTAACATAAAATATAATACGTACTCCACAGTTGTTGTGGCCCCACGTATACACGTAACATAAAAAATAATACGTACTCCACAGTTGTTGTGGCCCCACGTATACACGTAACATAAAAATATAATACGTACTCCACAGTTGTTGTGGCCCCACGTATATACGTAACATTAAATATAATACGTACTCCACAGTTGTTGTGGCCCCACGTATTCACGTAACATAAAATATAATACGTACTCCACAGTTGTTGTGGCCCCACGTATTATACGTAACATAACATGTCTTATCTTTCTTAATGCATGAGATATTAATTAATATCATATACTTTTCTAACATGGCGTATACTTGTAAATGACACAATATGATTTAATCATAACATTTCATGGCATACTTAACATGGCATACTTATAACATACATCATTGTATGATAGAAAAGATTATGTAACAGATAATTATTCATGAGAGATTAAATCATACGTAGCAGATAAACATGTAATGACATAGCATGACATGGCATATACGATAACATACATACATAAATTGTAGTTCTCTTACCCATCACACATACACAATAAACTGATAGTAAGTTAGAGGCTAACTTACCTCGATTGTCACGTTCTACGAGAATAAAGTGCGATATACGAGAAACTGTAAAAGGTCATTCTAAAAGTTAGAAATTTAATTACTAACAATTAGAAACATGGAAACAAGTTATCTTAGAGTAAAATTATCATTTTACCCTCTACATGTGGGAAAACGACCATTTTACCCATAACTTAAGGATTTCATATCCTAACTCCAAAAATTTCCAAAATTTACATTCCTCATGTAAATTTTGTTCTAAACTCAAATATCAACTCAGAAAAAAATTTAAAACAAAACAACACTATGGAAAACACACTATGGCCGAAACATCCATAGGCCATTTCTCTTGATTTTTGTTACAATTCCTTCCAACTTCAAAACTCATGCTTAAACCAAAATTTTACAACAAACATCTTCCAATCCTAAGTTTAAAACCATACTTGAAACATCCATTTAGAAAAAGCTAATAATCAACACCAAACTTTTTTGTAAAAAGATCAAAACACTTGAATCACAAGCTTTGTCCTTAAATCAAAACATCTCCAAGAATTCCAAAAAATCTAATCTTACTTCTAACATATTCATAACATCATCCTCAGATAAACCATGCTTTAAATCATCAAACTAAAGTCACCAAAATCACAAAAATAACACTTGGAGTTTTTGATTTTACACTTAGTCCAAAAACAGAAACTTTTTCTTAACTAGCTTTGATAAATCTCTTGATCAATGGCTTAAGAAGGTGAGATCTTTGAAATAAAGTATCACATGGTTTAAAAACGTGTCCTAAAGAATATCCAACCATCAAAATTAAAATCACATGGCTAAAACCCAATAAAACATGGATCTAACCTAAAAACATCAAATCTTAGGCCTAACCGAAATTCTCTTGCATAGAAAAATCATATCTTTGAAACTAATACTAAATATCTCCAAAATAACATCCTAACATGAAAATAAGAGACTTAGGATCATCATATAAAAATATCAAAGCCTTTAGAGTAAGATCAAACCTCAAAATATTCAAACTTTATCCAAATAAAAACTGTTTTGTCACTTCCAGTTTTCATGTTTCTAGATCTAATAAAATCTATCATCAAAATCTTTATTCATGCAACAAAACCTCAATGAAAACTCTTAAACACATTCTAAGAACACTCCATAAAATTTTCGGACCAAGATATATCCATTAGCTTGGTCAAAAACTCCAAAACATAACACACTCTCCAGATTCACGCCCAGAATGACCTTTCCATGGTTAAAAATACTTTTGACCGACCAAATGACCATGGAATGATACGAAAAATACATCTACGGAAACTAGACTCAAAGAGGAACAACTTTTATGAAGGAGTCATCGTGTGAAAATACTTACAAAGGGTCGAAAAACTCCACGCAAAAAGACCCAGAAATCTGCCCGAGAGAGCTCTTTTGGGTTTCTCTCTAAGAACGGGGTGAAGAAATGATTAAAGTGAAGTAAGTGTGTCTTGCACGACTCAAGACTTCTGTAGGGAGAATATTTGGACCTTAATGATCATTGAGTGGAGGTGTAGACATGTGACATAATGTAGAGGATAGTGGGGGGCAAAAGACAACTTACAAAGGCTATGAGACATGGGACTTGATGGGGTGGGTTCCTCCATATTAATGAGTGCAACTTGATGCAATGAATGGTCTGCCAAGTGGGGGAGGAAATTTCTCCAAGAAGCTATGCCAAGGTGGCCAAAATTCGTGGGCTTTAGTGGGCCTTAGTGGGCCTCAACCAAGTGGGCTTCAATTTGGGGTTTAAAGGGGGTTTGGTTAGGGTTTGAGATGCTATCAAGCCCAAATCCAATTTTTCTTGGCCCAATCAAATTTCTAAGGTTTAAAATGTTGGATAAAGATGTCATAATAGGAATTTGAGAAATTAATAGCATGTGAAAGTGATTTAATCAAGTGATTAAACACAATACTAGAAATTGGATCAAAAAGGGTTTGAATGCCAACTTTAGGGTTTGGGGAAACCGTTTAGGGTTTCGGTTTCAACCAAGTTTTTGGGGTTTCAAAAGGATTCCAACCATTTAGGGTTTTACTAGGGTTGAAACCCTCTTCATCTAACTCAATTTGGTTGATCAGATGAAAAAAAACTGTTTTGCTTAGGTGGCATGATCTCACACATTGATTTCCTTCACAAATCCATCTAATGGTTTCTCTTTGTGCCAAGTATCTAATACTATTCATTATGTGTGGTTAAGATCTTGCCAAGTGTCCAAATAAAACTTCTCTAACCTAATTTGGACATTTCACACTGTGATTTTGAAACCACTGCACTTAGTACGCTTATCGAGGTTACTATTCACTCCGAAAAAGTGCATAATAAACTTAGTACTGAAAAATCCTAAATATTCAACTGAGTCTAGTGGCGTAAACTATAACGTAATCTGACACTTCTAACTACCTCAAACAAATAAAATCACATTTCTGGCACCATAGTGAGTGATAAAACTAATTATGTTGACATACTAGAACTTATGCGATTAGCCGATTCGTAAAAACTTATGGGGTTTTCACGAGATTTCTAATGTCTATAGAAATTCCACCATTGAATTTCTAGCGGGCTGTTACATCCTCCCCTCCTAAAAAAAAGATTTCGTCCTCGAAATCGACGCAAGTACAAACATAAAACACGCTTAAAACACTGTAGATAGTTTAAAAAAAAAAGAACCGTCCGTGACCCGACAAGTGCTGCAAAGTCTCGGGGCCTACTCTATGAATTTAATACGGCTAGTGATTTGAACAAACGCCTGATGTTGATGACAACCGTGATTGAAGGCTTTGAGTTTCTATAAAGAAACAGGATCATCTTCATCCATCGGAAAGAAAAAACATCGCTTCTTGACCTGTGTTTTGTTTTTCCATAACAAAATAATGGCTGGGCAAAACTCTTCCACTAATGTTCCAGACTTGAATCAGGAACCCTTGACGCATCAACCATCAATCTTCTCTCCTGAGGTCGTCAATACTACGATAGGAGCAGCGAACTGTTCTTCTAGTAGGACTGATTCTGAGATTATTACAGAATCATGGAAGCTCAGTAGTCAATATGCTGCCTCTGTTACGATCATGTCTCGGAGGTTACTGGCGAGGGTAAGTGAGATTGATCATCTTAACATCCAAATATCTGAGTTACAACAGAAGCTTGCTAATAAGGATAGAGAAAATAAAAGGCTACAGCAAGAAAACCAAGAGTTGAAGAAATTTGCAGATTGGTATGCTCATGATCTGCAACCACGAATAGAAGAGCTGGAACGAGAAAGGATTCAGATACAGGGTCAACATCGGCAGCTAACAGCAGAGGTTCATCGTTTTCTAGAGAAATAGGGACAAACTACTGTTAATCTAGCTGGCTTAGAAAGAAACTTTTGACAAAGCGTGTCCAGCAGATCTTGTATTTCTTTTGACTAAATAAGATTTGAAGAGATAAAAGTTTGTCTTCTTCTTTATGTTATCTCTATAAAATCAGTCTTCAACTCAATCCAATATGCATCAAAACTTATTCTCATCTCTATAACTCCTCTGCATTCCTTCAACATTCTCGCCTTAAGTTTTCAATTCTTTTCTCCATGGCTCACTCTTCTAACATTTCTCTAGATCCAACCATGAGGTATTCAGCACCTCAACCTCCTGTCCTTTCTGCAGCTGCCATAGGTGCCATGCTGCAGCAAGAAAATACTAGTATGGCTAATAAGTCAGACTCCGATGCTGTCTACGACTTGGTGAGTCTTGGGACTCGCTACTCATCCTCTATTATTGCTTTTTCCCAGCGGGTACAAGCCAAAAACCATGAGGTTGAAAGGCTTAAAGAACAAATTGTTGTACTTCAACGAATTGTTCAAGAGTCTCACACCAGGGAAGGAATCCTTCGGCAGCAGAATAAACAGCTGAAAACTCTATTGGATTCTTCATTCCGCTTGCCAGCTCCCATGAATAGGGATGACATGATATTGTATGAAGAGAATGAGCGTCTCCAACATGAGGCTAAGAACCTCAAGTTTATGTAGAAGCTTTTTTTTTTTTTTTTAAATCTCTCTATATTTATGAACTCTGGTTTATCCTTTAAGAGATATTCGTAACATGCTTCATACCTATTTCTCTTCTAATCATATATAATCTATCTTCTGGTAAAGGTTTTGTGAATATATCTGCTAACTGATCATGTGTTTGTGAACTCTAATACTATATCGCTTTTCTGCACATGATCTCGAAGAAATTCAAGCCTAATGAATACTAAAATCTCAAGCCTAGTATTTGGTGCATTTCCTAAGGACATGTGGATTTATAACCCAGAGACGTATTGCTCTGATACCACCTGTGACGCCCCCAAATTCCGCTTGGGATTGAACGGACATTTGAAGCGTCGAGACATGCAACACAAGGTTACCTGCCCCCGTTCATGACATATAAGATGCAATGTTCCTAACATGCATCTAGCATTATGCAATATTCGCAGCGGATATTTTTTTTTTTTCTTTAGCAATACTATGCACCAAACTAAAAATATCCCAAATACTTGAAACATATTTCATACATAAAAACATACTAAAAAGCCGTGATCACTACACTAGTCCAAAATGGTTGTGATCAAAAGAATACTTGAGATACAACTCCAAAAGTACAAGCATTAACCTAAGTTAAATACTATACCATCATCAACATCGCACCGTAGCCTAGATGACCGTATTCAGATGGTCAGATTCCAATTCTTCTTTGGGTCCTGTAACAAGATCTACCATTCGGGGGGAATGGTAGTTGGGACTACCACAGTGAGATTTGATTACAAATCTCAGTAAGTTAACATAAAACTCACACACAGGTTAAAGATGCATGCATGGCAGTAAAAGCATAAATGCATAAGTAAAGTCGTACATAAGCATAGCATAACTTGACATATAACATGACATAACCAGAACTTAAACGTGAACTGAACTTGACTTAACATGACATGAACTTGAGTTTAAAACATAACATGGACTTGAAATGTAGCATGAACGTAAACATGCATAACATAAATATGAACTTGAAAATAACATAAACTTGAACATATCATGACATAAACGTGAACTTGAGACATACTGTAAACGTGAACTTAACATGATGTGAACATGAACTTGGAACATAACTTGATCATGAACATAACATGTACGTGTACATAACAAAACATGAACTTGATCTGAAACTTGACTTATCATGCACTTGATCTGAAACTTGACTTAATACGTACTCCACAGTTGTTGTGGCCCCACGTATTCTACGTGTCACAATTGCTGTGTCTCACGTAGTGTATGCTCCACAGTTGTTGTGGCCCCATACTTCATGCTCCACAGTTGTTGTGGCCCCATGAATACACGTAACATAAAATATAATACGTACTCCACAGTTGTTGTGGCCCCACGTATACACGTAACATAAAATATAATACGTACTCCACAGTTGTTGTGGCCCCACGTATACACGTAACATAAAAAATAATACGTACTCCACAGTTGTTGTGGCCCCACGTATACACGTAACAAAAAAATATAATACGTACTCCACAGTTGTTGTGGCCCCACGTATATACGTAACATTAAATATAATACGTACTCCACAGTTGTTGTGGCCCCACGTATTCACGTAACATAAAATATAATACGTACTCCACAGTTGTTGTGGCCCCACGTATTATACGTAACATAACATGTCTTATCTTTCTTAATGCATGAGATATTAATTAATATCATATACTTTTCTAACATGGCGTATACTTGTAAATGGCACAATATGATTTAATCATAACATTTCATGGCATACTTAACATGGCATACTTATAACATACATCATTGTATGACAGAAAAGATTATGTAACAGATAATTATTCATGAGAGATTAAATCATACGTAGCAGATAAACATGTAATGACATAGCATGACATGGCATATACGATAACATACATACATAAATTGTAGTTCTCTTACCCATCACACATACACAATAAACTGATAGTAAGTTAGAGGCTAACTTACCTCGATCGTCGCGTTCTATGAGAATAGAGCGCGAGACACGAGGAACTGCACAACAGCTGGAAGAGGAACACTCAAGTCCTTAAGATTTTCACTTCTGAACTCAATTGCCATATTGTAAGCACTTGCAACACCACGGCCAACTTGAGGTTTCACTATACTCGGAAGAGATAAATTGACTTCAGAAAGCCTTTGCACTAAAACAAGTTCATTAAAATTATCAATAACAACCAAACAAACAACTCATTTCTCAATCCATATACTCTTAGCCATAGTCAACCACAAGATGACACCAGTCACCCCGGACTATAATCCATATCATCACTGCTTCGGGACACTGTCATACAGTTTCCCAACACTACACCATACGCTCCACACTTCTCTGCTACGCCATCCAACCCTTCGTGACACGCCATCCGGTGTATCACGACTTAGTACAGAGTACACTCACGTGAACTCTCTTCCATTCACACTACAAAACCCATCACTGCGATACACGTCTCACGGTGCATCGCTACGCGACACGGAGTACGCGCTACGCGTACTTCCTTCGCTACAACACTCATCAACACGATGCACATCACACGATGCATCGCCATACCACACGGAGTACACTACATGCGTACTCCCTTCCTTCTACGACCCACATCACTACAGCGCACGTCGCGCGGCGCGTCGCTGCATTACACAGAATACGCTACACGCGTATTCTCTTCACACAACCCGCCGTATCACATCTACGGCATCCATCTCACGCCTATACTTCACAGCACAGTCCACAAAACTACAAAATCAAGCCTAACACTTCACAACCACACTTCGTTTCACAACTACGCATCGAACTCCACAAACACTAACTACACAGTCTACAGCCAACCAAATCAACTATGTTAAACATAAATAACTAAAGATAGAGGGTTAAGACGAGAGAGATGTGATTGCTGTCAGGAAAGAATCCAAAACTGATAATTTTAGCGGGCTGTTACAGTTTTCATGTCAGGCTGCATGGCAGCACAGGTCGACTGTCCTTTGCCGACCTTGTCGCTGCTGTCCCACAACCCATCCCCGAGATGGTGCTGGCATCCCGTGCTCCGAAAGTTGTTGAGGGAGAAGTTTATTTTCAGTTTTCCAAGGAAGAAATTGCTAGGTCTGCAGAACCGTTTCAGTATTCAGTTGTCCTCAAGTTCTTAAAGCAGCGCCCTTCATTGGATGTCGTTTGAGCCTTCATCCATAGCCACTGGGGTCTCTCGACCATACCGGTTGTTTCTTCAATGCGGTGGCCTCGTGACATCTTTATACATATGGCTAACAAAGCAAATTTCACAAAAGCATTGTCGCAGGATTTTTGTGAGATTAGCTGGATTTTTTATCATGCTTTTCGTTGGACAGTGGAATTCAATGAGGACGAAGAACCCTCTCGGCTACCGATTTGGATTTCTCTCCCACGTCTTCCTCCCAATTATTATCATGAAGCTTTTCTGAATATTCTTATATCTCCTATTGGTACATTCATTGGTCGAGACAATTTGACTCGTTGTGCTACAAGAACAGACGATGCAAGAGTGTGTTTGGAAGATAATGCTACCAAGGAACCATTGACTCACTTCTAGATTAAGGCACTAGGCTTACCTACTAGCAGGAAGCAAGAGGTTGTATACGAAACTCTCCCTGCCTACTGTTGCAAGTGTATGATGCAAGGGCATAACTCTTAGACATGTAGAGTTGGCAAAACTGGTAAGGTTGGTAAATCATGGGTGTGGAAGAAAGGGAAAAACCTGAATGTCGAAGAGGCTTTAGACGTGGTGCAACCCGACATTGCTGGTAATACTCAGTTAATTTTAGAGAAAGGAGCTACTATGGAACCAAGCAATCCAATACCTGCTATTGAATTACCTGCTACAGAATTTGTAATGGGTGAAATGTCTAAGGCTGGGGCAAAGTATCTCAGTTCTATGGGCTAGAGAATTGATTCAGTGTGTATGGCCAGTGAGGGGGTGGTCTATGTTCTAATGATTTACCCCCCTTGGATCAGATTCATACTGCCAAGCCATCTGAGTGTGGTGAGAGCCAACATGTGGCTCGGAGTGATGAGCCTGATGCTGAAGAGCCTGCAGATGAGCAAGTTAAAGAGACTACAATTTTGGATACTGTTATATTGGAGCCAGAACCAGACATACATCCTGAGGTCATTCCGCAAGATAAAGAATACCTTATGGAGTCTGAGAACAACGAAGGTAAAAAGAAGTATAAGAAAAAGCATTTTGTTAAAATTAGAAGTTCCTTCTAGGTGCCTGATCTTCAAACCCCTCTCAATGATTGATCCCATTCTTGTATGGAATATTAGAGGGGTTGGTACCTCTAAAGGAATATTAAAACAGTTGATTGTTAAGTTTAAACCGAAGATTGTTGCTATTTTGGGAACCTTTTCAAAATCTTGATGTTGCTTGTAGGATGGCCAGATTCTTGAAATTTGATAGTATTATTTCTAATTAGGACGAGGGGAGTAAAATATGGATTTTTTGTGATAGTCCTATTGATGTTCATTTGGTTCGAATGGGAATGCAATTTATTTCTATTTGAGTAGGTGAAGGAGCCGAGAAATTTTTGCTTATAGTGATCTATGCCAGGTGTACCATGACGGAGAGGCGTTGCCTGTGGGATGATCTCCGTATTAATAATTTGGGTTTAGACCCTTGTGTCTTTGTTGGTGATTTTAATATTATACGTAGTGACTTTGAATGGAGAAGAGGTAGGCCTCGACTTAGCATGGCAATGGAAGATTTTAATAAATGGATTCACCAAGGAGGTTTGATTGAAATAGCTTCAAAAGGGAGTCCTCATTCTTTGTGTAATGGGCAATCTAGTCTTGCCCATTCTTGGGCACGCCTAGACAGAGCTCTTATGGATGCCTCATTTCTCTCTATATTTCCCAATGCTATATGTTCCTATTTTTCGAGATCCACTTTGGACCATTCTCTTATGCTTATTGAACTCAAGAAGGATATTTTTTTTTCTTATGGTCCATCACCTATTCAATTCCAACAGATGTGGGTGGATCATCAATATTTTTTGGATTGTGTTCAGACTGCTTAGGCTTCTCTAGCAAGTGGTTCGGCTACTCAAAATTTGGTTATGAAATTAAAGTAGACCAAGGTAACACTGTGGAGTGGAATAAAAGGGTCTTTGGTCATACTTTAGGCCATATTGATGCTCTTGAAAAACATGTTGAAGGGATTGAGCAAAAGCTTCAATTAAATTGGGGGGAAGACTTGGATAGGGAGTTGCGCTTGGTGTATCTTTGGACCTGACAAATTGGAGGCACTGTGAAGATACAAGGTTGGCTCCACTGGCCAAGCTAAAATGGCAGGTTGATGGTGATCGAAATTCAAAATTTTTTCATGCTTACCTAGCCAACAAAAGGTGAAAGTGAGTGATGGAAATACGTTCGAATGATGTTGTGTTTGATACCCCGAAAAGCATTCATCAAGGTGCAGTGAAATTTTTTTCTAATCTTCTTCAAGAGGAATCACCGACAAAGTAGCCTATCCTTGATCATTTAATTTCTCCTATCATCTCAAAGGAGGAAAATGTCTCTCTCAGTTGTGTGCCTACATTAGAGGAAGTTTTTGATGTTTTGTCTTCCATCCTGAATCATAGCACTCCTAGTCCTGATGGCTTTGGTTTGGGTTTTACAAGATCGAGGTGATCAAAATTGATGTGTGGAATGCTGTCTCGAAATTTTTTATGTCAAGGCAGCTTCCAAAATTTTTTACGCCCTCATATTTGGTTTTAATACCAAAGTGGATTCGCCAACAGGTTTTGATAAGTTTCGTCCCATTAGCCTTTGCTATGTCTTTTATAAAATTTGTTCCAAGATTATTGTGAATCGTTTGATAGGGCTCTTATCTTGCTTGATTTCTTTGAAAAAATGAGCCTTTATCCCTGGCAGAAGTATCTTTGAAAACATGCCTTACTCAGGAAATTGTTCACTCCATTAATAAAAAAAAATCATGGCAAAAATATTATGCTAAAAGTGGATATGGGAGAAAGCATATGATCGTGTTGATTGGATATTTTTGATAAAGGTCATGCAGAGTTTCAGTTTTTCTCCCTAGTTTTGTGACCTGATCCATTTTTGTATCTCTAGCCTTTAGAACTCGGTTATGATGAATGGTACAGTTAAAGGCTTCTTCCCAGGAAGCCAAGGTCTTTGTCAAGGTGATCCTCTGTCACCTTTCTTGTTTATTATTTAGCAAGAGGTTCTTTCCAGGATGATTACTCATAGTGTAATAGAGAACAAATTTGGACATTTTCATCAGCCTGAGGTACGGCTATTATTTCTCATTTGATGTATGTTGATGATGTGGTTATTGTTTCTAATGGAAGTCAGAGACCAGTCAGAGTGCTTCCTAATATCCTGAGGAAAGGTGGTCGGGACAGTCTATTAATAAAATTAAGTTTGCATTGTATTGTTTGGAAAAAATTCCCCTAACTCGTAAATGGAGCCTATTACGAAGTACTAGCTTCATGGAAGCGACTTTACCTTTTCAATATCTAGGGTGCCTATTATTTTGGGGCATCTTAAGCAGTCATACCTAGAAGACATGGTGAGTAAAGTGAAGAAAAAAATCAGTGGTTGGAAGATGTGGCTTCTTTCTACAGGACGAAGACTTGTTCTGTTAAGGCATGTTTTATCAAGCATGACCCTTCACTTATTTGCTATGTTACGAATCCCTCATCCTGCTATGAAAATGATCCACAGGTTGATGAGTTCTTTCTTTTAGGGAGAGTCAAATGGAAGAAATAAACAGAAATGGGTGCCCTGGAAGCATATTTGTTGCTTGGTTGATGAAGGAGGACTTGGTTTGCGGTACCTCCATTACATACAGTTTGCCTTACATATGAGGTTTGCTTGGAACCTTATTCAAGGTAATTCCTTATGGGCAAATTTTTTCAAAACTAAATATGTCGATTCGAAACGTTGGTTCTTAATTGATGCTACAAAGGGGTCAAGATTTTGGAAAATGGTCGCAAATTGCATTCCTACTCTGTTGAATAATTCTAAATGGAAGATTAGAGAATGAGATATTTTTTTCTGGTATGATAAATAGAGGGATAGTGGCCCCATTAATTAATGATATGCAATTAGTGGGTCAACCTTTTCTGAAAGTTAAAGATTGTAAGCTTTCACATAGTTGGGATGTGGAATTTCTTGAAAACTTAGTCGGCTAGGAAAATGTTGATGATATTTTGACCTCTTTATCTTGGAATAATCCGGGTAAAGATGTACTGGTTTGGACTAAAACAGATACATGTACGTATTCTACTAAATCCGCATGTCATTGTATTAAAATCAGAAGTTCCTCTCTTGATTGGCATTCTTGGATTTGGCATAAAAGTCTTCCTTTAAAAATGTCCATTAATTTTTGAAAGGTTTGGAATATGACCTTTTTTTTTCGGAATTAAAGACTTGTATTCAATTATACTTGTTGTTCGTGTTACATTCTTTCTCCTTTACAATCAAAGTACATAAAAACTCAGGGACTTCTTCCATCTAGATCTTCTCCCCATCCATCTTCAGGGCCATTTTAACCAAACGGTGTGCCACTTCGTAGCCTTCCCTATAAATGAACCCCAAGGACCATCTTCTATGAGAATGCCACAAATTCTTTATGTCTTCTGTGATCATCCCTCTCCATGATTCATCTTCTGCCTCAGACATCATAGCCTCAATTAACTCCTTTGCACCTCCTTCAAAAATCACTTCTTCTAATCCCAACTCTGTGCACCATGCCATGGTTCTCCAAAGAGCCAAACCTTCTGCCATATAAGGGGATGTCACATAACTCCAGGAAGCACACATAGACGCAATAACATCCCCATTACTGTCTCTAATCACAACACCCATCCCCATCTTTTGTTGTCCCCCATCTAAGGTCCCATAGAAGTTGGCTTTGTACACAATCTCTTGTGGTTTCTTCCAACAAATTTTCTATCTGTCTACAGTTTTTGGTATCCTATAACTCCCTTTCGCTCTATTTACTTCATGAAATTCTTCAAGCCCAGCGGTTGCTGCCTGTACAATTATCCCAGGGCTTGTAAAATTGTTCCTTTTATGCCATATACCTTTCATGATAACTACCGCTTCCTCTAATTTTGCTTTGTGTAATCTGCCACTCAACTCTAACCAAAGTTGCACCATATCCTTCCCTCCCACAGGCCATTTATTAATAGGGTTGGAATATGGCCTTGAGTGTGGATGAAAGACTACGCCGTATTGTTGTAATGTAAGCCATTATGAAGATCTTAATCATGTTCTCTTTGAGGGTGAACTTTCTCAAAAAATTAGATTCTTTTTTGACAACCTTTTAGGGATCCCTCTCAGCAGGTCTTGGAAACATAATGTTTCAACTTAGTTTCGACGTGCTAACTCATCCTCCCAGGTTGGTATTATAGCTAGTATTCTTCCTATCATTGTTACTTTGTGACTTTGGAGGAGAAGATGTTTAGCCGAAATATAGGGAAAATTGGAAACTCATGAAGCTGTTGTTCATTCTATCTATGTATGGATTGGATCTATATGCCATACGGTTAAAAATCCCATTCAGCTGTCCCGTTTTGATGGCAGGATCCTTGATACTTTGCTGATTACCTCGGTTGTTCCAAAATCAAGATGTTGCAAAGTGGTTGAATGGCATAAACCACCGTCTGAGTGGTTCAAGTTGAACATGGATAGTAGTAGTATTGGAAATTCAGGCTCTTGTGGCATTGGTGGTGTTATTCGAAATGAGCAAAGTCGGCTTGTTCAGGTGTTTGCCTCTCCTATTGGTCTCGGCTTCAATAATAAAGCAAACCTTAAACATTCGAAATGTGATAGTTGAGATTGATTCGATGGTAGTTATTTCTTGGTGGAATAAAAGGCGTTGTGGCGTATGGTACCTAGAAGATTTTTGGTAAGAGCTTGTTGGATTGACAAACACTATAAATTGTCGTTTTCAACATATTTTTCGAGAAGGTAATAAAGTGGCTAATTGGTTACCAAGGAAGGTGCTTCAGGCACAAATGCGATTTATAATAATTGGTTCAGCATGTCCAGGATTCTTAGAGGCTTGATCCAATCGGACTACTCTAGGTTTCCTTCTTTAAGGTGTTCATAAATTTTATTGCTTTTCGTTCTCTTGATGTTTAGTTTGCATAGGCCTTTATCATAGGCTTGTTTAGTTTGTTATTTGGTTTATGGATGTTGCTTGTTATCATGATATTCCTCCGTCATAAGTGAGGGTGTTATCAATAAGTTTGGGAGGAGCCACTATTGGACATGTGACTACCCGCTCTTAAAAAATAAAATAAATCTAGCATGTCATAGCAAATAATCTATCAAAATAATCATCAAACCCGAGAGCCTCTATATCGTGCTTAAAAATAAAACTATTGCATAATCAATAACAATCCAACAAAGATCTATGTCATAAATATTCAAAACTCATTCTTAATCCATAGATATAATCTTTAAGAACAAGATTTTCAAAAATCAAAGCCATAGAATCAAGATCATAAGGCTAAATTTACAACCTAACCCAAATAAAACTCATTTTGAACCAATCGGTTTGTACCACTTCAAAGATCATGCAAAATCATTTCATAAAATCCTAACATGCGTTGAATCAAACCATAACTTGTGTAAAAATCATGTAAATATGTCATCAAACCACGATCTACACAACTTCTCAGCAATATAACATAAAACTTCTAAGGTTCATCAATAATCACCCAAGCCGAACCTTTCACCATCAACACCAATTTTCAAATTTTCATCTAACAAATCTCCAAGAAAAATTAACTAACACATATCCAAGTAAACTAGATTCATTACTAAACAAAATAGAAGAGATTTGAGCCAAAGAAAATATAACAGCCCTCTAGAAATTCAATGGTGAAATTTTTATAGGTTTTAGTAACCTCATGAAAACCTCGTGAGTTTTGACAAATCAACCAGTCGTGTAGGTTTTAGTCTGTCGGTATAGTCTATATTACCACTCATTATGGTGCTAGAAGCATGATTTTATTTATTTGAGATAGTTAGAACTGTCAAAATATGATATGGTCTATGCCAATAAACTCATAGGAATATTTAGGATTTTATGATATAATAAACTCGTTTACAACTTTCGGACAAAACGCTTGTTTGAAAATGCATTTTGATTATTTCGAGGCCCTTTGGATTTGAATGTCAATAAACGAATCGGTTATGTTAGTGTGCATATTGTAATGTCCATCCTTGTGGTGGGTCCTTTTCAAAATAATTTTAATAAAAATAGACAAGAATTACGGTTCCTTTTAAAATTTCTTTTCCTTTTATGCCAGGATACAAAAGACTCCATGTTATAAATAAAATTCATTTTTTTAATTAAAAGATTACAGCGAAAAATATTAAATTTCATAATTAAAGTCTCTCATACAAAATATCTTGCCTAAGCCTTCATACTCTTCCCCTTGGGTTGTGCCCATCCTGACCTGTCATGCTCATCTTGTCCTTGGGAGGGCACACATAAAAACTAAAATGAGTCGATGACTCGTAAGCATTACTTCATATAGTTAAAATATAATAACACAGATTTTCAGTCATGCATTTATCATTCCATACATACATATCGTACTTATCATGCATGGATATGCAATTCATTTTAAAAACATTGCAAGGTGGGATTTTTTAAAAAAACATGCTTTCTTTTCTTAAAACAATTTCCCACGCTTCGCTGTCTTTATTTCTTAAAGAGTCTTTTCATGCACACATCTTTCATACATACATTCATGCATAGATACATTCATGCATTCATCTTTTCTTACATACATTCCTGCATACGTCTTTTCATACATACATGCATTCTTTCTTTCTTATCACTTTCATTGGCTGTTGTAGCACACTGTTACGCCCTATGTGCTGGGGTTAGCGGTCTTTTGGACCTGATTCCGCCCGTGGCCAAGGGTTTCGAAATCCATTCCGTCAGGGTGCAGCACTAGGTGCACTACTAGTATTACTTACCCAGCATTGCAATCTGCCCAGTCCAGTCCATTTGGTACTATTTCCATTCCATTCATGTGGCCGTTAAGTATTTTTATACATCATGCATTCAGTCCATTCATTCCTTTTCAGTCATTTCCTTTCCTTTACAGTCCATTCATTCATTTCAGTCCTTACAGTTCTTACGATTTTTCAGTTCATTTCATTCGTAAAGTCATTTTAAAAGAAAATAGTTTTCTTTCTTTTCATTTTAAAAATGTATGTTCTTGCATCTTTTAAAGCTTTGTTTCATTTCCTTTCATGAACATACATACAATATGTACCGCTTATAGCATCCATTCACATGCATGCACGTATATACTTTGGGTGCATGAAAAGGGGTTGCCAATGAGGGCCACTACATACTTATATTTGAAAACTTATGCTTTGCTTGCTTTTTCTTTTTCGTAAAGTGTCTCGTAGAGAAAAGTTTCATTTTCTTTTTAGAAAAAAGCTTTCGTTTTCTTCTTCGTTTATATAAGAAAACTCTAGAAGAGTATGAACGCAATACTTACCTGGACTTCATGCCATACTCAATCCATGCAGTCCACTCGTGTGCGTGTCAGATGGCAACCTATATGCATACACATAATCTTACATCATCATCTATCTAATGCATAAGTAACTATACTAGAAATAGAACTATGCCTCACTAGGAACACTCTCCATCCATCCCTGGGCTTTTACGTGCCATTTACTATGCTAAAACCTTTGGGATCTTATTCCTTAAAGTGAACATCCGTGATTCACCTTAGGGTTATGATACTAAAACCTCCGTCTTATTCTTCTATTTCCACATTCCTACGCATGATTCCGACCGATAGAGTCATGCATTCCAACCTTAGACAACTTACCCATTACTACCTTCACGTATCCTAACTCATACTATATCCTTATTCCCATCCAGACAGGTTACATGAATTCAAGCCAACTTTAGGGTTAAAACACCATGTAACTATGCTCAGGATAGATTACCCATTACATGTGGTAAACCTAACTGGCACACATGTCTCGACAAAGGCACATGTACCTTATCCCTTTTATCACCTAAGACGAACTTATAAATCCAATGAACACCCATTTGTATAAACAAGCTTCATATTTCAATACCAACTTGCTCAGACCCGATCAATAAGACTCTTCCTACTTCCTGGCCCTGTAGAAGTTCATCCCGACATTTGACAACAGGACTGCATCTAAAATGCACCTCTGTCACTTCACGTAGCTTGAGACAATTCCCGAGTCACATTACGACGCCCATCATGCTTCTGCTGCACTTTCTAATACTTTTCCACCACTTCCATATACTCTTAGCCATAGGCAACCACAAGGTGACACCGGTTACCTCGGACTACATGCCATATCACAGCTATTTCGGGACATTGTTAAACAATTCCCAAGACTTAACAAGAGGATTGCATCCACAAATGCACCTCTGTCACATCACGTAGCTCGAGACAAATTCTTGAGTTACAGTATGACGCCCGTCATGCTTCCGCTGCACTCTCTAATACTTTTCACCGCTTCACATCTACTTTCAGCCATAAGTCAACCACAAGGCGACACCCATCACCTTGGACTACAGGCCACATCACCACTACTTCAGGACATTGTTACACAGTTCCCGACACTACACTATACACTCCACGCTTCTCAGCTACGCCATCCAACCCTTCATGATACGCCGTCCGATGTATCACGACATAGCACAAAGTACACTCATGTGACTCTCTTCCATCCACACTATGACACACATCACTACGATACATGCCTCATGGTGCATCGCTATACAACATGGAGTACTCCCTTCTCTACATCACTTATTATCACGACGCACATCACACGATGTGTCACTACACTACACGGAGTATGCTTCATGTGTACTCCCTTCACACTTCATGCCGCATCACAACTACGGTATACATCTCATGCCCATACTTCATGGCACAGTCCACAACACTGCACAGTCAAGCCCAACACTTCACAACTCACTTTACTTCCCAACTATGCAGCGAATTCCACAATTACTAACTACACAGTCTATAGTCCAACCAACCAACTAATATAAACATAAATAACTAGAGATAGAGGGTTATACCATCGATGGGATAACCTGTGCGTTGCTCGCTGCCAGTCACGATCAAGGCATATGAGGAGTCGTACGTGGCGATAACACCTCGTATGGTGGTTGTCCACCACGTAAAGTGGCGTTTTGGGCTTGAGAATAGCTAGGCGTGGTCTTGGAAAGGCTCAAGGTGGCCTCGTGGTGGTCTGAGGTGGCGGAGCACGGCGGTATCATGCCGTGAAGTGCATCTGAAAGGGAGTAAGGGTGCTTAAGGTGGAGAAAGGTTATGGAACTTCATAAGAAGCTAAGGAGAGGTAGAGGGAGGTGTGGTGGAGCTGTGGTGGCTGGGCGGTGGCTCATGGCTGCGGATCGACCACAAGAAGTGCAATCTGTGCCTTGGAGAGTGAGGGAGAGTGAGGACTGTGTATAGCTCGGTTGGACATGAAAAATGTTGGGAAAGGTCGTGGTGATGAGAGGAACAAGATGGTAGTGGTGAGACGCCATGGGTAGCCGTGCACGGCGGTGCACTATGGTGCAATCGAACTTATGGTTGTAGAAACCAATCGGAGAAAGAGAGAGAGGTAGGGAAAAATGAGAACATGGGGAGGAAGTCCATGATGTGGTGAAGCCATTGGTGGTTCTCGGTGGCTGTTTTGGCCGTGAATGGCAGTGCTAGGAGGAGGAATAGGCTCTAAGACCCATTCGGTTGGAGGGAGAAATGAAGAGGGAGAGCTGCCAGTGTAGCTCACCACCGGTGGGGTTGAGCTTGCCGATGGGAGAGGAACATGCCGGTGGAGGAGGTGAGGCACGACGGCTGGAGGTGGCGCCAGCTGGAAGAGCTGAAGATCACGCACGGTGGAGAAGAGAAGGACATGCATCAGGCTGGAAGAGAGAAGCAGGGCGCAACATGCATGGGAGAGAGAGAGGAGAGAGAGGGAAAAGAGAAAAGTGAGGAGGAAAAAAGAGGGGCTTCGGTATTTAATCCAAGTCTTTCGTTTTGGGATCCTTAAAACGATCTAACGATGAGTTTAAACACTTATTTGAAAACACGTAAGTGTTTTATTTAAACTAAAGTTTAAAATAAAATATTGAGAGGAATTATGATAGAATATTATTTTATAAACTAAAGTTTATAAAATAATATATCTTCATCATTATTTAAAATGATGAAGTATCATTAATTATTCAAAGAGAATAAAACCATTTAAATTAATTTAGAGTTTTCAACATAAAGTTAAATCTCTTAATATTTTAAAATTATTAAAATATTTAATTTAAATAATTATCCACAATTATAATATTTTTATAACTCATTAAAATATTATAATTGTGTTACTTTAAAAACAAGCTTATATAATAATACTGGAAATATTTCCTATAAATATTTTCAAAATATTTAAAATATCCGTAAGTTTTAAAATATCTATCTACCTTTGAAATCTGCTGGATATCTTTTAGAACACGCCATCGAAGCTCGACACGTAAAACGAGACTCATACTTAAAAAAGGATGAAGCAGTGGATTATCACACATATTTAGGATTTTACAGTACAAAATTTATTTTCACTTTTCCTGGAGTAAATAGTAACCTCGATAGCAGCACCAAGTGCAGTGTTTTCAAAATCACAGTGTGGAATATCTAAATTTGGTTAGAGAAGTTTTATTTGGATACATGAAGAGAACTTAGCCACATTTTGTGAATACTATTGGACACTTGGTATCATGAGGAATCATGAGATGGAAATATGAATGAAATCAAGGTGTGAGATCATGCCACTTAAGTAAAAACCTTATTCCATCCAATCATCCATTTTGTGCCAAACCAAAGAGGGCTTCAACCCTTGTAAAATCCTAAATACTTAGAATCTAATTGAAATCCCAAAAGTCTGGAGTAAATTGAAACCCTAAACGTTTACCCCAAACTTGATTTCAAAATTCTATTGGATCTTACTTTTTGTATTGTGTTTAATTACTTGATTAAATCACTTCTACATGCTATTAATTTTTCAAATTCATGTTATTATATCATTATTTAACCCTTTAAACCTTGAAAATTTTATTAAGTTAAGAAAAATTAGACTTGGGCTTGATAACATTTCAGACCCTAACCAAACCCTCTTTAAATCCCAAATTGAAACTCACTTGTTTAAGGTCCATGAGTTTTGGCCACCTTGGCAAAGTTTCTTGAGAAAGTTTCCACCCACCCATGACAGGCCAACCTCTGCCTATGACAGCCCCAAATAGTCACTTGATGTGAGGGGAAAAGGCCATCACACCACCACCCTTCTTTTGGAAGTTTCCTTGGCTAAAAACCACTCACTATTTGCACCCTTGTTTGACCTAATCACCATCCATCAAGGTATCATGCAAGCCCATACTTCACTTTTCAGATGTGTATTAGGTGTACAAGTCATCCGTTCACTCATTTCATCTCTTTTTATTTCCGTTCTTGGAGGGAACATTTAGAAGCTCTTGCAAGCAATTTTTGAAGCCTTTTCGCGTGCCATTTTTTAAACTCTTGTAAGTATTTTCTCATGATTGTTCCTTCGTGAAAGTTGTGCTTGATTTCATGGTCTTTTAATCCGTCAAAAGTTGTTTTAACCATGGAGAGGTCAATCTATGTGATAAACTGGATAGAGTGTTGTCTTTTGGAGTTTTTGACTAAGCTAATATACATATCTTGGTCTGAAGATTTTATGGAGCGTTTTCGATATGTTTATATGAATGTTGGTTGAAGATTCATTGCATGATTAATACTTTTGATGAAAGATTTTATCAGATCTAGAAACTTCGAAACTAGAAAGAGAAAAACCAATTTTTGTTTTAAGAAAGTTTTGGTCTTTTGTGGTTTAATCTTACTCCAATGACTTTAATATTTTTATTTGATGATTCTAAGCCTTGGATATACATGTTACTATGTTGGTTTGAAGATTTTAGGTATTGATTTGTGAAGATATGAGTTTTATACAAGAGAATACTTGGTTAGGTCAAAAGTTTGTTGTTTTCAGCTAGATCCATGTTTTGGTTTATTTTTAACCATGTGGTTTTAAGTTTAATACTTGGATCTATTTTAGGACATATTTTTAAATGATATGATGTTGTTGGTTTGAAGATTTCATCATGTTATGTCTCGGATCAAGTGTTGATCAAATCAAGGTTGAGAAAAAAAATTATGTTTTTGACTAAGTGTTGATGCCGAGTACTTCAAGTAAGATTTTGTGATCTTTGGTGACTTTTTGATGTGAACCCCAATCGATTTGCTTTGAGACCCAACAACAATATTGGAAAACAACCCCAAGAAAGCCAAACTCAAATTTATGGATGGAGAATTTAGACCCGTTGAGAACCCGTTCCAAGAACCTAGATTATATCAAAATCTAGACCCATTGAAGAATCCGTCTCAAGAACCCAAATTACAAAGGAGGAACGCCACAAAGGTTTTGATTTACCTTTGATAAGTTCAAATGTTCAAGAAGAACAAGAGGAGATAACTCAAACTCTCAAAGAAATTTCATCTATTCTGCCTCTCAAATGAGGCTATAAGTTGTTTAAATAGACAACCCCCAAAAACCCTAATGAAAGCTTCTCGGGTACTGTAGCGTGAACAGTGTCGTACGCCACGCTACAGTAACTTCTAAAACCCTAGTTTGTATAATAATAACTTGCCAAATAAGCCCTTGGCCAAAATACAAGGCCTTCACAAAAACCCTAGTTCAATAGAAATAAGACGTGTGGGCCGGACATCCCCCAAGCCCAATTATTCTAGATTAATTCCTATGACTATTAAAATAAGCCCTTTTAATTAAATAAATAAATCTATGGACTTCAATAACAAAAGGCCCAAGTCGTGTCTTCCATAGTTTTGATCAAGTGGATCCAAATTGATTCTCCTTCTTTCAAGCCCATCATGAGTGTTGGGCTTTTGCTAGCTTCATCCCAATTGGATTGCACCAATTCTTGCATTGCTCCCTTGATTTTCGTGGCTCTTATTCTTATAATTGATCCTTGAGACTTGGTCCGCCTTGGGGCCCATCACTTTTATATGTTGATTCAAAACATGTTAGATCTTAGGAATGTTTATGAACAAGTTAGAAGAAAGTATTGAATTTTTCAAAGTTCTTAGAGATGTTTTGAAAAAGGTCAAAAGCTTGATATTCAAGGGTTTGTATTTTAGTTAAAAAGTTTGGATCTTTTGCTTAAAAACTTTTGTGTTTTGTGAAGTATATTTTTGTTAAATGTATTAAGCATGTTTTTAAGGTTAGGATATGAGGATTCTTGTTGCAATATTTCAATTTGATCATTAGTTTGGAGTTTGATGAAATTGTAACAAAAATCAAGAGATATGGCCTTTGGAAGATTCGGCCCTATGATGTTTTTCATAATTGTGTTTGGTTTAAATTTTTTCTAAGTTGATACTTGAGTTTAGAATAAAAATTACATAATGAATGTAAATTTTGGTATTTTTAGAGTTAGGATGCGAAATCCTTAAATTATGGGTAATATGGTATTTTCTTACATATAGAGGGTAAGATAGTAAATTTACTCTAAATTAGGATTTTTAATCTTAATGAGTTATTAGTGATAAAGCTACTAACTTTTAGCACTCCTATTTACAGTTTCTCGTGTTTTATACTTTTCCTCTTAAATCGCAACGATCACTGTAACTTAACTTCTAACTTATTGTCAGATTACTATGAATGTATATCGGTAAAGAAACCATTATTTATGTATTTATGTTATCCTATATGCCATGCTGCATCATGTATGTCTATTAAGTATGTTATATTCTATCACGACATATTTACATGTCACATAATATATTTTGTCATGCAATATTTATCTATTATACAATATACTTGTCACGTAATATTATTTATTACACGTTATGCCATGTTGTGAAATGTTTGTCTGTTACATGTTATGTCATGTTATGAAATTTTTGTTTGTTACATGTTATGCCATGTCATAAAACGTTTATCTGTTATTTGTTATGCCACATTACAAAATTTTAGTCTATATCATATTATGTCATGTCATTCATCTCACGTACATGTTATATTACCTTACGTCAGGTCATCTGTGCTTTTGTCTCATGTCACGTCATGTCTTGAGTAAAGAGTGTGTCTCAAAAACACTATTTTCACATCAGTCTAATCAATTTTAAGTTTTAGTTTCATTTTCATAAAATGTTATTTCATGTCCAATTCAAGTTCATGTTATGAGTTAATTTATACTACGGTCAAGGAATATAAGATCTGCCTGATATTGTGGTCAAGGTATATGCGCTGCCTGGTATTACGGTGAATGAGTATAATCTGTTGTAATACAAAAGGATACTCATGGTGAATGTGTAGGAGCTACTTGAGTACTCCCATTTTCTTAATCAGAATGCATAATTTCAATTACACAAGCTAGCATTTCTAGATCAGTTGAGTCCACGTTTAGTTTAGTTCAGTTCATGTTTAGTCTCAGTTTAGTTCAAGTTCAATTCCTATTCAATTTCACGTCCAGCTTTATGTCATGTTTAGTTCACGTTAGTTCAATTCTTCTAATGTCAGCTCAAGTCATGTCAGTACACGTCTTGTTAAATGTCAAGTTACGTCAAACTTATTTATGATAATCTATGCATTAATGCTTTTATTACCATACATGCATCTTTAACATGTATGTTAGGTTATTAGTTACCTTGCTGAGATTTGTAATTAAATTTCATTTAGTAATCCCAACTACTATTCCTCTAAGATTGGTAAACGATGAGTCAGGATCTGGAGAACCCACGCATAGGAAATTGGATGAGGTCGAATAGAATGTGGAGTAGATAAAGAGTTGATGGAGCCTAACCCCCATTTTCTAGACATTAGTTTAGATATCATAATTGAGCTACGTGAACAACTCAGTGAATTAGTACAACAATTTTTATTTCCAGACTATAGTTATGGAGTGCTATCTTCAATATTCTTTATGTTACAGACCCGTTGGATAAGTATTGTAACCTTTTGGATTCTAGCTATCACGTGAATTTAATGAAGCATGTTTATATTTTAGGATATATTACTTCTGGTACATAGTATTACTGAAAAAAAAAATTATCCCCTACAAATATTACATATTACTATATGCATACTAGGTACCTTAATTTTCATGAACGGGGGTATATAACCTTGTATTGTATATTTCGACACTTCAAATTCTATTAAATCCCAAGCGAGATTTGGGAGCGTCACAAAAAATACTTACAAAGTGGCTGGAACTAGGGAAACAAAGTTGTCTGGGTTTTGTTCTCTCTAGCTCTCTTGGTTTCTCTCTTGAAAATGGAAATAAAAAGTGAACCCTGTGTGAGGGGAATTGAAGAGGCCATGGGGTGTATAGGAAGGGCTAACTTGGTGGTTGAGTGAATGACCTTTGAGGCAAAGTTTATGGAAGTGAGGGCTTTATGGGCTGCCAAGTAGGTGAAAATGATGGGCCTTTTGGTTGCTTGTTTGACTTGCCAAAGAGGAACTATTTGTGGCTGAAATTGAGGTGGCATGACAGCAAAAGTATGGACTTGTAAAAGGTGGAAAACTTGTTGAAGAATCTTGGTGAAACAAGTTAGTTTCGGTAGGACTAAGGGAGGCTAACCGAATGGACTCCATTTAGAGTTTCATTAGGGTTTTGGTTAGGTTTTGATTCAAAACTAATTTTTCTTGATCAAATGCAATTACCAAGGTATAAGAGAGCGTGTGAAGGTGTAAAAGTGAGTACTTAAGTGGTTAATTGCTTGTGGAAGTGGCTTAACCAAGGGGAAAATTACTTAGTCAAAACCTAGTGCTTAGTTTATAGGGTTTGGTTACCCTAACCATTAGGGGTTTTGGTTTGCATAACTTGTTTTAGGGTTTCATTAAGATTGAAACCCTCTTTTAGTTGGCCAAATAGTATTTGGTTGGATAGAATAGTGAATAGTGTAACAAAGCATGATGACAAGCTTGACTCACACTCCACGTACACACTGGTATTCAACTTGACAAGTGTCCTAGAATTTCCAAGTGGACGACTAGAATTGTGCCATGTATCCAAGAAAAAGTTTTCTAGTGATTCTAAGTGGATTTGGAAATCCTATATGGTGATTTGACAACTGTTTGAAACAGTTGCCATATGACACTCTCCAAAGGACTACTATTCATCCAAAAAACTCAAAACTTTTTATTGCACTATAAAATCATAAATATTCATATAAGTATAATAGTGTGTTTCATAAAATTATACTTCTAAGTGCTTTAATTAAATAAAAAGGCAATTATCATAGTGGACCGGGATTTGAATAAACTAATAGACTAAAACCTAATCGATCTCTCAATTTTAGGATTTCATGACATTTCTAAGGTCTAAAGAAATCTTTCAGGCCGTTATACTCAAACCGATCATTAAAGCTAGTGCATGTGTCTAATCTTTGTTAATTCAACAAAAACACTAACACGGCACATTAATGTTGCTGCATCATACCCAAGCACAATAGGACACATGTCACAACTTCTAAAAGTTAAAAAATGCCCAATCAACATGTCACCTTAGTGTATCGGTCCATGATAAATCAAGCTCAGATAAGAGCATATATAAGTGGAGTTCTAGTGGCATGGGGGATACAAGAATAAACCTCATACAACTATTTTGCAAGGCAATGATGACAGAATGGATTAAAATCCAATAAATCCTAGACATGTACGAAAAAAACATCTGGTCAATGTTTAAACAAGCAAAAAACCTCCAACTTCTTCAACTCCAATGCAGGCACACTTGTAGAAAACTAGATTATAAAAGTAACAGGTGTATTACCCGATGGAGGCTATGAAAAGTATTTGGGGTTGGTAGCTATGGTGAAAAAGTCAAAATGTTACTTTTAGGAACATTAAAGAGAGAGTTTGGAAAAGGATTAATAATTGGGATTACAACTATTTATCCCAAGTAGGAAAGGAGATTATCCTAAAGGTAGAGTCATACATGTAATACCCAGGTCTAGTGTTAAGTTGTTTTAAATAATTTTTGAATTTATATGTGCAAAAAATCTATTTGAGCTTTCAAATATATTTCTCAAGTAGAATATGGGCCCAAAACTTTTGTTTCGGTGGGTTATGATTTTTCCTTGAATTTGATATTTAAGTTAAAAAACTTTTATGGGTTGAGATAATTTTTTATTTTTATTTTTATTTTTTGAACAAATTGGTTTGTTATTTTTTTTAAGTCGAGTCGAGACTCAAAACTCAGGAAAAAATGCCGATTTATTAATTTCTTAAGTTTCCCTAATTGTAAGCCCAAATTTTTAAAAGGAGCCCTACCTGATCACCCAAAATCCCCAGCCCGTGAGATCAGGTAGATACCCTGTCGTGCAGTTCCCCTTTGCATGCACGGTTTCACCGTGTCCATGTCCTTCGCATGCACGTTTCCTCTAATTTTTTTTCCTCTAGGGTTTCAGCCTTTTTACCTCTATTTATAGATGCATACACGTCTCTTATGATTATAGCGATACTACCGCCAAACCTCTCCCGTCGCAATCCTTGCACCCAGCACCATCACAGAACCATCCTTGCTCTTTCACAGCACCCTACACGTCGGAAACACCACACAGCAGCAACCCACGCGTTGCATGCTCTTTCGTACGCATCACTGCCTTGCACCACCATTTTCTAGCAACTGCCCAGTTACACGAAAGCCAACCACCGGAAACCACTCAGCCACCTCGTGTTTCGACCATCTCCCGCAACCACGAGAACCAGTAACTCAAGTCCAACTCAGCCACATGAAACCGAAACCACCCTTGTTTTTTTATTCCAGTAAATAGAGCAAGGCAAGCTCTCCCCATACTCTTCGTTTCCAGCCTTGCTACACACCGGAAACTACCTAAAAAACCCACAGAAACTGCCATGTGTTCCCCCCTTGGGTCTGTCGTTCTGCAGGCTGCGGTAAATCACTGGCACCTTTCTGCTTCTCCCTCTCACGGCTCCTCTCTTCATGTGTTCTCATCTCTCTCTCTCTCTCTCTCTCTCTCTCTCTCTCACACACACACACACACACACACAGGGGCCCAACTCTGCCAAGATCCGTCGTGTTCTCATCCTTCTCGGTAAGTCTCTGTCGTTGCCTCTTCCTTCTTCTTTTAAATTGAGGGTAGGTGGTTTGTTTTTCTTTCCCTAATTGTTCTACGTAAAGTATGGTAAAATTTTTGTTAAAAAATTACAGTAATGCCCTTGTAGTCACAAACCAGAAAAAATGGCTTTTTTTTGTTTATACTGGTGTTTTCAGTGGGGCATATTTTTAAGATGAGCCTTAGTTAAATTACAGAAAATTTTTTGTATTATTTTATGTGGTTTTTGGCTCACTCTTATTTATCCAAAAGGTTTGCTTAACAGAAAATAGTTAAGGTCTTCCAATTGCAGTTGATATTAAGACCTAAAGAATTTACAGTTGAATTATATTATTTAGATATATATATTTTAAAATATGAATTTTTTTAAGTAAACAATAAATACAAATTTTTATTTTGAATCCTTTTTAAACAAATATTTTTAATTTAACCAAAATTATGATTTTCTACTTTTCTACTTGTAATGATTTTGATATTTTATATTTAGATCTCGATAGTAGGTGAGTTGGAATTTAATACTTTAGTCAGAGATTAAGTTGGATATTGAGGAATTTTGGGAAGTGATGATATTTTTAGGTTAAGGAAAAATTTAAGTTTTTGAGAAATTAAAATAGGCGATTTGAGTTTTTCGGATGCGATTACAAGTTACGTGTTCAACTGGAGATTTATTTAAGTTATATGATTTTCTATAGGTGATGATTGATTATTCATTGAGCACTGTTGTAAGGAATTTTGGATAAGCTAAGAAGTTCAGGTAAGTGGGGTTCCTATGCTAGACTTTGCATAAAAGAAATGAACTGAGGTTGATTTTAGAAAAGTATACATGTTTTGTTATGAAAATAATTCTTAAACACCTCAATTATTTGTTTTGCGTTGCTTATGAAATTTTGTATAAGAATAAGGTATTTTCTGGCATGACTAGTGTAGACATGAGCTATTTTGGTATTTTATTTCTGAACTGTGCAAAAAAAAGCGAATATAAAATTTTGTGCATAAATAATATTTTTTGTGATCTGATTCTGTTATGTTCTGAAAATGTTTTGTACACTAATATGATATGATGTGATTTTTTAAAATCTCTGGTATGATATTCTGTTTCTATTGCTGTTATATTCTGACCTTAAAACTGTGGCCTCTGTTTGGCTTGGTACCAACTTTTTTGTTTTCGGTGCACCCACTTTGGAAGTAAAGTGATTTTCTGCATGGTCTTTTCTGTGTGCACACTCAGGGCTCTGAGAATAATAAGGGAAAGATTCACATTCTGTTTCTACTCGGTTGGCCGCCGGGGTTTGCACAACCCTACCATAGGGGTTAAACATGAAATTCTGTTCTGATGTGATATTTCAATTATGCTGTGCCAAAGGAACTTTAGATAAGAATATTTTTCTGAAACTTTCGCTCTGATATTTTTGATAACATGTTCCAATTCTGCATTCTGAGAATAAAACCATTTTGTTTTGCATTTTAAACTCTGTAAATGCTCATGTTTATACACTAGTATATGTTTTTTGTTTACTGAGTTGTTGATAACTCACCCCTTATCTCCAAATATTTTTTAGATAATTTTGATAGTTCAGCTGGAGAACAAGAGTGGAAAGTTTTAGCAAGGTGTGATGATCATAGTGGAATAAGTGTACGAGGGTACAAGTGCTTATTTGAGAGTCGTAGTTAATAAATTGATTTATTTTTGGATATGTTGATTGATGAGTTAAGGATATTTTCGGATCTTTGGGGAGATTTTAATTTATGTTATTAAGAATTCTTTGTTGTCTCTATGAAGGAACATTGATATTTGGATTGAGTGAATATATTAATATTTTATGGAGTTTTCTGGATTTTATAGTTGTGATATTGAAGTGGATATTAAGTAATAAGAGTTAACTCTCTAGACCTCCAGGAACTGGACGTTACAATACAAGCTATTCCAACTTTAACTACGAGGTTTATCAAACTATCAAGAAATTTGTATAATGAGATATCTACAATGATGGCTAGATTTTGGTGGAGATATAATCAGAATGATAGGAGAATTAAGTGGAAAAGCCGGTGCAAGATAGGAGAATAAAAAGATCAAGGGGATTGGGCTTATGAGACATTGAATGCATTAATAAGGCTATGTGGCAAAATTGTGTTGGAGAATTCTAAATAACTCACTGTCAATGGCGACAACATTATGAAAGAAAAGTACTTCACAGGTGGTCAAATCCTAATCCAAAATTGAGCTATGGACCAATATTGATATGGATAAGCATGTAGCCATCTTTGGATTTACTCAAGGAAGAGTTGATTTGGAGGGTAGGGAGTGGACACAAAATCAAAATCTAGGGCAATAAGTAGTTACCAACACCTTCCTCCTATATTATTTCGTCTCTAGTTAAGATACTAGATAGGGAAGTCAGAGTAAAAGAACTTATTAATAAAGATACTCGATGGTGGAAGGTGGATGTCATCGAAGACATCTTCACTCAAGATGAAACCGAAGTAATATGCAATATTCTAGTAAGTAAAAAAATGGGCCTTTTCTTTTAAAAGTGCCTACCATTTGGAATACATAAGAAAGACAAAAAAAAAAATTTTTGGGGGAGGGGGGGATCAGAGCCAAACTCGGTTGCAAAAGTTTATAAACAAATTCTGAGACTGAAGGTTCTAGTAACATTAAAGATCTTTCAATAGAAAGCTAGAAATGATATTCTTCCAACAAGACAAAATCTCTTCAAAAGGAAAGTAATAGATAACCCTTGTGTCCAATTTGCAAACGAGAACTGAAAACAACTGGTCATTCACTATGGAGTTAATCATCAGCCAGTGATGCATGGACAAAATATAACAACATTGTACAGATATGGACAAGTTACGATGAAGATATTTTGGATCTGTGGGGGAAATTGGGGTTGAATTACAACAAAAGGATCTAGAATTGGTGGCAACCATATGAAAAGGTTTTGGCTCAGAAGGAATGATCTAGTCTTTGAAACAATTTGCAAGTTCGATAAAGGTAATTCAAGTACCCTGAGAAGGGCCAAATGAATTCCATCAAGCTTAGGCTATCCATTAGGGAAAGCAAAATACAAGCGTGAATGAGAAGAACATGACTTGGTGTAACAAACCTGAACGATGTGTATTGAAAACTAATTGGTATACAACTATTGATACAGTCAAGGAGACTGTAAATTGGAGTCATAATCAGAGATTCGACATATGGGCAAATAATAGATGATACCTAAGTGAAGTTAAAATGGATGCTAAATTGGAGGGTTTAGTTTACTTAAATAGAGGCAAAGAGTAGCTCATTAGTTAGGAAAACTAGCCACCTTAGATGATGATGAACGGATTTGAATTGAAGAAGGGCAAAACTAAATTCACAAATTTGTATAGAGGGAAAATCTTTTTAATGACTATGTTTTCTTCAATAAAATAGTTTTATTTTAAAATTAAAAAAAAACATGTCACGTTAGCATGAATATTAAAAAATAGAAATAAAACAATAAAAACTCAATAAATTGATAAAATCTTTAGAATTAAATTGAATTAAAAATAAAAACACATAAAGTCTTTTAAGAAGTTGTTTTTTATAGTGAGATAAGATGAGATGATTTTAAATGAAAGCTAAAAGTTGAATAAAATATTATTAGAATATTATTTTTTAATATTATTATTATTTTAAGATTTGAAAATTTTGAATTGTTTATTATATTTTATATTGAAATTTGAAAAAATTGTAATGATGAGATAAGATAGTATGAGAGTGTTTCTTAATCTAAATCCCCTTTATTAATCTTAAAAATAAGAAAACTTAGTTTTCTTTAAATTAAAATTTAAAATTAGAAAAATAGTTTTAAGAAATTAAAAAAGTATAATAAATTTGATAGAAATAATATTATAAAAAAAAAAAAAAATCGCTCACGCGCGAGGGGCGTGCTGGCGGCTACCAAGGGCTGGCCATAGTCGGTACCCCATGGGCTCTCTCGATAGCTACTCTTTGGGTGGTTCAATTTGTTTTTCTTTGAAAGATTTTTATTTTTAATTTAAAAGTTGGTTGTGTATAATATTCTGGAACTTGTCTTCAGTCGTTTGATTATGACGTAGCAGCCTAGCAGGTACGTATCACATGAGCCATATTTATTATTGAGGGGTAGTATGATATTAGACTTTTTTTAATTCACCTTATTTTATCTCATTCCATTTTTATAATTTTTTTAAAATCTTTATACAAAATATAATAAAAAATTTAAAATTTTTAAATTTTTAAATAATAATAATATTAATATTTTATTCAACTTTTAAATTTCATCTAAAACGATCTTATTGAACCCAAGGTTTCAAGTTTTGTGTAATTATACATATACACATAGATTTTGATGATAACAAATAAATTCAAAGAATAAAGGACTCTCAAGCTCAAGTTATCTACACAATGGAGTCAAGCACATCAAGAAACCAAGCATGAGCAAGAAGGGAACAAGTTCACATTAAAGTCATAGATTAATGTTGTAAATCTCTTAAAAATACGAAATTAAGATTAAGGCTCAAAATTAATATATTATCATAAAACATTAAAATACATTTTCCACATGTGCATGATTTTTTTGAAAATTAAATTTGAAAATTTTGAAAGATGATTGATTGTCATCTTTTACATGTACATGACATGATTAAAGGTTTGAACTTTGAAAATATTTAGATGATTGATTGTCATCTTTCACATGTACATGTTTTATTTGAATATTTTCAAAAGTGATGGATGCTTTTCTTGACTTATGCAAAAGATAGATGTATTTGTTTGAAAATTTTGAAAAGTAAACTGTGATCCTTTTGTCATATGCAAAAAGTAAAAGATTAGGTTTGAAATTTTTGAAAAGTAAAGTGTGCTCATTTTGTCACATGCAAAAAGTAAAAAGATTAGGTTTGAAATTTTTGAAAAGTGAATGATGATGTCTTTGACATGTGAATCTTTTTAAATTTGAATATGAAGTCTCATATGCTTATAAATAAAGCATTTGAGAGATTCACATTTACAACACCAAGAGCATACAATATTCATTCAAATCTTTCATTCTCTCTTCTCTAAGTATTGAGTTTTAACCCTTATTCATTTTGAGAGATATAGTTTGTGCTTGTATTATTCTTATTTCACTCATTGATGAGTGTTTTCTGATAACCTACCCACTATCAATTTTTGTATCAGTAAAAGGGTGTGTATAACCCTTGTGCGTGTAGAAAGTGTTCTACACAGGGAATAGTTGAATCATCACGTGTGAGGTGATTGCAAGTGTAGAGGGTGTTCTACACAGATCCTTTATAGCGGTATTGTTCAAAGGTGTAATAGGTTTCTATCTCCATCTGAATGAGGTTGAATAGTGAATTCGGGGATCCTTAAGGGGTAGCTTGAGGCGAGGATGTAGGCAGTGGGGCCGAACCTCGTTAACATACTGAGTTTGCTTCTCTTACCCTTACTCTTTATATTTATTGCTATTTTATATTTTGTTTATATTTTATATTGTATATTTGATTTATAATTGTTATTTTCTTAAATACAACTCAATTCACCCCCCCTCTCGTGTTAGTCATCTCGGCAACAATTGGTATCAGAGCTATAGCTCTATTATAATATTAACTATCTTTTGAGTTAAAATCTTATGGCTAACATTGCAGCTTCATTTGGTGAAGGTCAATCTAGCAGTCGGCCTCCACTCTTTTGTGGAGACAATTACTCATTCTGGAAAGTTAGAATGAGGATATTCCTTTAGGCTCAAGGTCGAGAAATCTGGAAATACATTGTAAATGGACCTTATATTCCAACAAAAGTGGTTGATGGAGTAAAGGTCAAAAAGGAAGAAGAAGAGTTTAATCGTGAAGACGATAGACTTTATACTTTGAATTTAACTGCTATGAATTTATTATATAATGCTCTCAATGGTAATGAGTTTAATAGAGTAATGACTTATGCTACGGCAAAGGAAATTTGGGATAACTTGGAAGTTACTTATGAAGGAACTTCTCAAGTCAAGGAATAAAAAATTTATATTCTTACTCATGAAGATGAAATGTTTAAGATGAATGATGATGAATCTATTTCTAATATGCACACTCGTTTTACTAACATCATAAACAGCTTGACAGCTCTTGGCAAAGTTTATTCNTTTAAATATATTAAAAAAATAAAAAATAAAAGTTCAAAATGATTAGAGGTAAGAATGAGCGGTGCTCCACGCTTAGAAGAAATGCAAACTACACATTCAGATGCTTAGAAAGACATTCTAAAAAATAGTCCGCTCTAGTCTATACCACACATGAAAGTCCCAACTGTATATATTACGTTTTCTTTTTAAACGTAATTTTAGCTTTCGAGCTAGCGAGAACATGGAGAAAAGAAAAAACCTTGAGGCCAGAATGATTTCAGAATTTGTGTTTTCATTCATGGAATTTACTGTTTACAAGTGCTCCTTAATATAGGAGAGTTACAAGGCAGTTTGGACATTTAATCAAGCACGTGGTGTGCGTGTTATCTGGAGCTATTTACAGACCATTGTTGTAATCATGAGATTCCATTTACAGAGAAGAAACAGAAAAACTACTCAAAGAATTACAACAAAGTTATTCTAGGGAATTCGAGAGGAGTCTTCATGCTGAGATGGCTCGACTGCTGCGTGTGCTGTTGAGGTGGATTTTATGAGATTTTGTTGAGGTGATTTAGAGTTGGATCCTTGTTTGGCTGAACTGTTAGTACCCTCCCGCATGATGGGAACCATTGTGAGACTCGTTCTTAAGTGTAGAAACCGAGATGATTGTAGGGGCTTGGTAAAAATATCAGCAACTTGATCTCGAGAGGCAGTAAAAGCAACTTGGAGAGACTTTGAATTTACACGGTCACGCACAAAGTGAAAATCAATCTCCATGTGCTTCGTGTGTGAGTGAAGAATAGGATTAGCCGAGAGATATGTAGCCCCCAAATTGTCACATCAGAGAGTAGGGGGCTGAGAGAGAAAAATGTCAAGTTCTTTGAGCAGGGACTGAAGCCAGAGCAATTCGGCAGTAGTGTTCGCTAATGCTTTGTATTCGGCTTCGGTACTGGATCGGGCAACTGTAGGTTGCTTCTTGGAACTCCAAGAGATTAAATTGGAACCAAGAAAAACACAAAAACCACCAATGGAGCAACGGTAGTCTGGGCAGCCTGCCCAGTCCGCATCAGATAATGCATGTAATTTGTATGAAGAGGAGGGACGTATGAGGAGACCGTAATGAGCAGTATGCTTGAGATATCTGAGGATCCGTTTGACCTCTTGCCAGTGTGATAATTTTGGGCAATGCATAAATTGACAAATTTTATTTATAGCAAAAGCAATGTCAGGTCTGGTAAGAGAAAGGTATTGGAGACTACCTACTGTATACTACGGTAGAGGGTTGGGTCAAAAAAATTTGGACCATCCGTGAGGGAAAGTCGAGTAGAGGAGGTCATAGGAGTTTGGACAGGTTTGGCAAGATCCATGTTGGTCCATTTGAGCAGGTCACAAACATACTTGGTTTGTGATAAGTGTAGACCTTGTGAGAGATGTTGAATCTCGAGACCTAGAAAGAATCTGAGAGGACCAAGGTCCTTAACTGGAAAAAAGGAATTGAGGGAGTGTAGCATAGAGGATATAGCAGCCATACTGGAGCCAGTAAGGATGATATCATCCACATACACTAAGAAAAAAAGAGTGACAGAGGAGTGTTTGTACAAAAATAAAAAGGGATCAGACAGAGATTGGGTGAAGCTGAACTCAAGTAGTTTGATGCTCAACTTGGAGAACCAAGCCTGTGGCGCTTGTTTAAGGCCATAAATGGCCTTATTCAAGTGGCAGACGTGGGTGGGATGATCAGGATGAATAAAACCGATGGGTTGGGTCATGAAAACTTGTTCTCGGAGATCCCTATGCAGAAATGCATTATTGATGTCTAACTGCCGTAGGGACCATCCTTCGGTGACAACTATTGAAAGTATAGTGCAAATTGTGGTTGGCTTCACAACTGGACTAAAGGTTTCAGAGAAATCAATACCTTTTTGTTGATGAAAACCTTTGGCAACGAGACGAGCCTTGTGTTTGTCGATGGTTCCATCTGAGAGTCTCTTGGTGCGAAAAACCCATTTGTATCCTACCAAGTTTGTGATACCAGAGGAAGGCACGAGAGTCCATGTGTTGGTGTTCATCAGCGCTTGAAATTCAGCTGCCATGACTGACCGCCAAACATGGTGTTTTGATGCTTTGGTAAAGGAGGTAGGAGTATCAGGGATGGGGGAAGACATTGTGAGGAAGCTGCGTGGAGGTGGCTACAGAATGGTGCCATCCGAAAATTTTTTAGGACAGAGGGTGGGTTTGATTTGGGAGGTTTTTCGATTTTAGGTTCAGCCATGGAGACATTTTTCTATTGTGGCTCTGATGCCATGAACGATTTCAGAATTTGTGTTTTCAGTCTATTCATTCCTTTTCAGTCCTTTCAGTCCTTTACAGTCCATTCGTTCATTTCAACCCTTACAGTCCTTACAGTTCTTACAATTCTTATGGTTCTTCAATTCATTTCATTCGTAAAGTTATTTTAAAAGAAAATAGTTTTCTTTCTTTTCATTTTAAAAATGTATGTTCTTGCATCTTTTAAAGCTTTGTTTTGTTTCCTTTCATGAACATACATACAATACGTACCGCTTATAGCATCCATTCACATGCATGCACGTATATACTTTGGGTGCGTGAAAAGGGGCTGCCAAGAAGGGGCGCTACATACTTATACTTGAAAACTCATGCTTTACTTTCTTTTTCTTTTTCATCAAGCGTGTCTTGTAGAGAAAAGTTTCATTTTCCTTTTAGAGAAAAGCTTTCATTTTCTTCTTCGTTTATATAAAAAAAACTCTAGAAGAATATGAACGCAATACTTACCTAGACTTCATGCCACACTCAATCCATGCAGTTCACTCGTGTGCATGTCAGATGGCAACCTACATGCATACACATAACCTTACGTCATCATCTATCTAATGCATAAGTAACTATACTAGAAATAGAACTATGCCTCACTTGGAACACTCTCCATCCATCACTGGGCTCTTACGTGCCATTTACTATGCTAAAACTTTCAGGATCTTATTCCTTAAAGTGAACTTCCGTGATTCACCTTAGGGTTAAGATACTAAGACCTCCGTCTCATTCTTCTATTTCCACATTCCTACTCATGATTCCGACCGACAGAGTCATGCATTCCAACCTTAGACAACTTACCCATTACTACCTTCACGTATCCTAACCCATACTAAATCCTTTTTCCCATCCAGACAGGTTACCTGAATTCAAGCCAACTCTGGGGCTAAAACAACATGTAACTATGCTTAGAATAGATTACCTATTACATATAATAAACCTGTCTGGCACACGTGTCTCAGCAGAGGCACATGTACCTTATCCCTTTTATCACCTAAGACGAACTTATAAATCCAATGAACATCCGTTTGTATAAACAAGCTCCATATTTTGATACTAACTTGCTCAGACCAGGTCGATAAGACTCTTCATACCTCCTGGCCCTGTAGAATTTCATCCCGACATTTAACAAAAGGACTGCATCCAAAATGCACCTCTGTCACTTCATGTAGCTCGAGACAAATCCTGAGTCACGTTATAACGCCCATCATGCTTCCACTGCACTGTCTGATACTTTTCCACCACTTCCATATACTCTTAGCCATAGGCAACCACAAGGTGACACCCGTCATCTTGGACTGCAGGTCATGTCACAACTATTTCGGGACACTGTAACACAATTCCTGAGACTTAATAAGAGGACTGCTTCCACAAATGTGCCTCTATCACATCACGTAGCTCGAGACAAATTCTAGAGTTACAGCACGACGCCCTTCATGCTTCCGCTGCACTCTCTGATACGTTTTCACCACTTCACACTTACTTTTAGCCATAAGTCAACCACAAGGCGATACCCGTCACCGTGGACTACAGGCCACATCACCACTACTTTAAGACATTGTTACACAGTTCCCGACACTACACCATAGACTCCACATTTCTCAACTATGTCATCCAACCCTTCGTGACACGCCGTCTGGTGTATCACGACATAGCACAGAGTACACTCACGTGACTCTCTTCCATCCATACTACGACACACAACACTACGATACATGCCTCATGGTGCATTGCTATACAACATGGAGTACGCACAATGCATACTCCCTTCGCTACAGCACTTATTATCACGACGCACATCACACGGTGCGTCGCTACACTACACAGAGTACGCTCCACGCGCACTTCCTTCACACTTCATGCCGCATCACAACTACGGCATACATCTCACGCCTATACTTCATAGCACAGTCCACAATACTACACAATCAAGCCCAACACTTCACAACTACACTTCACTTCCCAACTACACAGTGAATTCCACAATACTAACTACATAGTCTACAGTCCAACCAACCAACTAATATAAACATAAATAAATAGAGATAGAGAGTTATACCATCGATGAGATAACCCGTGCGTCACTCGCTGCCCTTCACGATCAAGGCGTCGGAGGAGTCGTACGTAGCAGTAACACCTCGTACGGTGGCTGTCCACCATGTAAAGTGGTATTTTGGGCTTGAGAATAGCTAGGCGTGGTCTTGGAAAGGCTCAAGGTGGCCTCGAGGTGGTCTGAGGTGGGGGAGCACAACGGCATCACGCCGTGAACAGTACATCTAAAAGGGAGTGAGGGTGCTTGAGCTGGAGAAAGGCTATGGAACTTCATGGGAAGCTAGGGAGAGGTAGAGGGAGGTGTGGTGGAGCTGTGATGGCTGGGCGGTGGCTCATGGCAGCGGAAAGGCCACAAGAAGTGCAATCCATGCTTTGGAGAGTGAGGGAGAGTGAGGACTGTGTATAGCTCAGTTGGACATGAAAATTGTTAGGGAAGGTCGAGGTGATGAGAGGAACAAGATGGTGGTGGTGAGACGTCGTGGGTAGCCGTGTATGGTGATGTAACCGAACGTATAGATGTTGAAACCCATTGGAGAAAGAGAGAGAGGTAGGGGAAAATGAGAACATGGGGAGGAAGTCCATGATGTGGTGAAGCCATTGGTGGTTCTCGGTGGCTTTTTTGGCCGTGTATGGCGGTGCTAGGAGGAGGAATAGGTTCTAAGACCCATTCGGTTGAAGGGAGAAATGAAGAGGGAGAGCTGCCGGTGTAGCTCACCACTGGTGGGGTTGAGCTTGCCGGTGGGAGAGGAACATGCCGATGGTGGAAGTGAGGCACGGCGGCTAGAGGTGGCGCCGGCTGGAGGAGCTGAAGATCATGCACAGTGGAGAAGAGAAGGACATGCATCGGGCTGGAAGAGAGAAGCAGGGAACGACGTGCATGGGAGAGAGAGAGGAGAGAGAGGGAAAAGAGAAAAAGGGAGGAGGAAAATATAGGGGATTTGGTATTTAATCCAAGTCTTTCGTTTCGGGATCCTCAAAACAATCTAACGATGAGTTTAAACACTGATTTGAAAACACGTAAGTATTTTATTTAAACTAAAATTTAAAATAAAACACTAAGATGAATTAAGATAGAATATTATTTTATAAACTATAAAATAATATTTCTTCATCATTATTTAAAATGATGAAGTATCGTTAATTATTCTAAGAGAATAAAACCATTTAAATTAATTTAGAGTTTTCAACGTAAAGTTAAATATCTTAATATTTTAAAATTATTAAAATATTTAATTTAAATAATTATCCACAATTATAATATTTCTATAACTCATTAAAATATTATAATTGTGTTACTTTAAAAATAAGCTTATATAATAATACTGGAAATATCTCCTATAAATATTTCCAAAATATTTAAAATATCCAAAAGTTTCAAAATTTCTATCTACCTTTGAAATCCGCTGGATATCTTTTAGAACACATCATCGAGGCTCGGCACGTAAAACGAGACTCATACTTAAAGAAGGAAGAAGGGGTGGATTATCACATATATTTAGAATTTTAGAGTACAAAATTTATTATCACTTTTCCTGGAGTAAATAGTAACCTCGATAGCAGCACCAAGTGCAGTGTTTTCAAAATCACATTATGGAATGTCTAAATTTGGTTAGAGAGTTTTTATTTAGATACATGGAGAGAACTTAGCCACATTTTGTGAATAATATTGGACACTTGGTATCAAGAAGAATCATGAGATGGAAATGTGAATGAAATCAAGGTGTGAGATCATGTCATCTAAGTAAAAACCTTATCCCATCCAATCATCCATTTTGTGCCAAACCAAAGATGGCTTCAACCCTTGTAAAACCCTAAATACTTAGAATCTAATTGAAACCCCAAAAGTCTGGAGTAAATTGAAACCCTAAACGTTTACCCCAAACCCCAAACTTGATTTCAAAATCCTATTGGATCTTATTTTTTGTATTGTGTTTAATTACTTGATTAAATCACTTCTACATGTTATTAATTCCTCAACTTCATGTTATGACATCATTATTTAACCCTTTAAACCTTGAAAATTTTATTAGGTCAATAAAAATTAGACTTGGGCTTGATAACATTTCAGACCCTAACCAAACCCACTTTAAATCCCAAATTGAAGCTCACTTGTTTAAGGTCCATGAATTTTGGCCACCTTGGCAAAGTTTCTTGAGAAATTTTTCACCCACCCATGACAGGCCAACCTCTGCCTATGACAGTCCCAAATAGTCACTTGATGTGAGGGGAAAAGGCCATCTTATCACCACCCTTCTTTTGGAAGTTTCCTTGGCTAAAAACTACTCACTATTTGCACCCTTTTTTGACCTAATCACCATCCATCAAGGTATCATGCAAATCCATACTTCACTTTTCAGATGTGTATTAGGTGTAAAAGTCATCCTTTCACTCATTTCATCACTTTTCATTTTCATTCTTGGAGAAAACATTTAGAAGCTCTCGCAAGCAATTTTCAGAGCCTTTTTGCATGCCATTTTTTAAACTCTTGTAAGTATTTTCTGATGATTATTCCTTCGTGAAATTTGTGCTTGATTTCATGGTCTTTTAATCTATGAAAAGTTGTTTTAACCATGGAGATGTCAATCTATGTGATAAACTGGATAGAGTGTTGTCTTTTGGAGTTTTTGACTAAGCTAATATACAGATCTTGGTCTAAAGTTTTTATGGAGTGTTTTCAATATGTTTATATGAATGTTAGTTGAAGATTCATTGCATGATTAAAACTTTTGATGAAAGATTTTATCAGATCTAGAAACTTCGAAACTGGAAAGAGAAAAACCAATTTTCGTTTTAAGAAAGCTTGGGTCTTTTGTGGTTTAATCTTACTCCAATGACTTTAATCTTTTTATTTGATGATTCTAAGCCTTAGATATACATGTTACTATGTTGGTTTGAAGATTTTAGGTATTGATTTGTGAAGATATGAGTTTTATACAAGATAATACTTGGTTAGGTGAAAAGTTTGATGTTTTCAGCTAGATCCATGTTTTGGTTTATTTTTAACCATGTGGTTTTAAGTTTCATACTTGGATCTATTTAGGACATATTTTTAAATGATATGATGTTGTTGGTTTGAATATTTCATCATGGTATGTCTCGGATCAAGTGTTGATCAAATCAAAGTTGAGAAATAAAATTATGTTTTTGACTAAGTGTTGATGCCGAGTACTTCAAGTAAGATTTTGCGATTTTTGGTGACTTTTATATGTTGATTCAAAACATGTTAGATCTTAGGAATGTTTTATGAACAAGTTAGAAGAAAATATTGAATTTTTCAAAGTTCTTAGAGATGTTTTGAAAAATGTCAAAACCTAGATATTTAAGGGTTTGTATTTTAGTTAAAAAGTTTAGATCTTTTGCTTAAAAACTTTTGTGTTTTGTGAAGTAGATTTTTGTTAAATTCTTAAGTATGTTTTTAAGGTTAGGATATGAGGATTCTTGTTGCAATATTTCAGTTTGATCATAAGTTTGGAGTTTGATGAAATTGTAACAAAAATCAAGAGATATGGCCTCTGGAAGATTCGGCCCTATGATGTTTTTCATAATTGTGTTTGGTTTAAATTTTTTCTAAGTTGATACTTGAGTTTAGAATAAAAATTACATAATGAATGTAAATTTTGGTATTTTTAGAGTTAGGATGCGAAATCCTTAAATTATGGGTAATATGGTATTTTCTTACATATAGAGGGTAAGATAGTAAATTTACTCTAAATTAGGATTTTTAATCTTAATGAGTTATTAGTGATAAAGCTACTAACTTTTAGCACTCCTATTTACAGTTTCTCGTGTTTTATACTTTTCCTCTTAAATCGCAACGATCACTGTAACTTAACTTCTAACTTATTGTCAGATTACTATGAATGTATATCGGTAAAGAAACCATTATTTATGTATTTATGTTATCCTATATGCCATGCTGCATCATGTATGTCTATTAAGTATGTTATATTCTATCACGACATATTTACATGTCACATAATATATTTTGTCATGCAATATTTATCTATTATACAATATACTTGTCACGTAATATTATTTATTACACGTTATGCCATGTTGTGAAATGTTTGTCTGTTACATGTTATGTCATGTTATGAAATTTTTGTTTGTTACATGTTATGCCATGTCATAAAACGTTTATCTGTTATTTGTTATGCCACATTACAAAATTTTAGTCTATATCATATTATGTCATGTCATTCATCTCACGTACATGTTATATTACCTTACGTCAGGTCATCTGTGCTTTTGTCTCATGTCACGTCATGTCTTGAGTAAAGAGTGTGTCTCAAAAACACTATTTTCACATCAGTCTAATCAATTTTAAGTTTTAGTTTCATTTTCATAAAATGTTATTTCATGTCCAATTCAAGTTCATGTTATGAGTTAATTTATACTACGGTCAAGGAATATAAGATCTGCCTGATATTGTGGTCAAGGTATATGCGCTGCCTGGTATTACGGTGAATGAGTATAATCTGTTGTAATACAAAAGGATACTCATGGTGAATGTGTAGGAGCTACTTGAGTACTCCCATTTTCTTAATCAGAATGCATAATTTCAATTACACAAGCTAGCATTTCTAGATCAGTTGAGTCCACGTTTAGTTTAGTTCAGTTCATGTTTAGTCTCAGTTTAGTTCAAGTTCAATTCCTATTCAATTTCACGTCCAGCTTTATGTCATGTTTAGTTCACGTTAGTTCAATTCTTCTAATGTCAGCTCAAGTCATGTCAGTACACGTCTTGTTAAATGTCAAGTTACGTCAAACTTATTTATGATAATCTATGCATTAATGCTTTTATTACCATACATGCATCTTTAACATGTATGTTAGGTTATTAGTTACCTTGCTGAGATTTGTAATTAAATTTCATTTAGTAATCCCAACTACTATTCCTCTAAGAATGGTAAACGATGAGTCAGGATCTGGAGAACCCACGCATAGGAAATTGGATGAGGTCGAATAGAATGTGGAGTAGATAAAGAGTTGATGGAGCCTAACCCCCATTTTCTAGACATTAGTTTAGATATCATAATTGAGCTACGTGAACAACTCAGTGAATTAGTACAACAATTTTTATTTCCAGACTATAGTTATGGAGTGCTATCTTCAATATTCTTTATGTTACAGACCCGTTGGATAAGTATTGTAACCTTTTGGATTCTAGCTATCACGTGAATTTAATGAAGCATGTTTATATTTTAGGATATATTACTTCTGGTACATAGTATTACTGAAAAAAAAAATTATCCCCTACAAATATTACATATTACTATATGCATACTAGGTACCTTAATTTTCATGAACGGGGGTATATAACCTTGTATTGTATATTTCGACACTTCAAATTCTATTAAATCCCAAGCGAGATTTGGGAGCGTCACAAAAAATACTTACAAAGTGGCTGGAACTAGGGAAACAAAGTTGTCTGGGTTTTGTTCTCTCTAGCTCTCTTGGTTTCTCTCTTGAAAATGGAAATAAAAAGTGAACCCTGTGTGAGGGGAATTGAAGAGGCCATGGGGTGTATAGGAAGGGCTAACTTGGTGGTTGAGTGAATGACCTTTGAGGCAAAGTTTATGGAAGTGAGGGCTTTATGGGCTGCCAAGTAGGTGAAAATGATGGGCCTTTTGGTTGCTTGTTTGACTTGCCAAAGAGGAACTATTTGTGGCTGAAATTGAGGTGGCATGACAGCAAAAGTATGGACTTGTAAAAAGTGGAAAACTTGTTGAAGAATCTTGGTGAAACAAGTTAGTTTCGGTAGGACTAAAGGAGGCTAACCGAATAGACTCCATTTAGGGTTTCATTAGGGTTTTGGTTAGGTTTTGATTCAAAACTAATTTTTCTTAATCAAATACAATTACCAAGGTATAAGAGAGCGTGTGAAGGTGTAAGAGTGAGTACTTAAGTGGTTAATTGCTTGTGGAAGTGGCTTAACGAAGCGGAAAATTACTTAGTCAAAACCTATTGCTTAGTTTATAGGGTTTGGTTACCCTAACCATTAGGGGTTTTGGTTTGCATAACTTGTTTTAGGGTTTCATTAAGATTGAAACCCTCTTTTAGTTGGCCAAATAGTATTTGGTTGGATAGAATAGTGAATAGTGTAACAAAGCATGATGACAAGCTTGACTCACACTCCACGTACACACTGGTATTCAACTTGACAAGTGTCCTAGAATTTCCAAGTGGACGACTAGAATTGTGCCATGTATCCAAGAAAAAGTTTTCTAGTGATTCTAAGTGGATTTGGAAATCCTATATGGTGATTTGACAACTGTTTGAAACAGTTGCCATATGACACTCTCCAAAGGACTACTATTCATCCAAAAAACTCAAAACTTTTTATTGCACTATAAAATCATAAATATTCATATAAGTATAATAGTGTGTTTCATAAAATTATACTTCTAAGTGCTTTAATTAAATAAAAAGGCAATTATCATAGTGGACCGGGATTTGAATAAACTAATAGACTAAAACCTAATCGATCTCTCAATTTTAGGATTTCATGACATTTCTAAGGTCTAAAGAAATCTTTCAGGCCGTTATACTCAAACCGATCATTAAAGCTAGTGCATGTGTCTAATCTTTGTTAATTCAACAAAAACACTAACACGGCACATTAATGTTGCTGCATCATACCCAAGCACAATAGGACACATGTCACAACTTCTAAAAGTTAAAAAATGCCCAATCAACATGTCACCTTAGTGTATCGGTCCATGATAAATCAAGCTCAGATAAGAGCATATATAAGTGGAGTTCTAGTGGCATGGGGGATACAAGAATAAACCTCATACAACTATTTTGCAAGGCAATGATGACAGAATGGATTAAAATCCAATAAATCCTAGACATGTACGAAAAAAACATCTGGTCAATGTTTAAACAAGCAAAAAACCTCCAACTTCTTCAACTCCAATGCAGGCACACTTGTAGAAAACTAGATTATAAAAATAACAGGTGTATTACCCAATGGAGGCTATGAAAAGTTTTTGGGGTTGGTAGCTATGGTGGAAAAATCAAAATGATACTTTTAGGAACACTAAGAAGAGAGTTTGAAAAAGGATTAATAATTGGGACTGCAACTATTTATCCCAAGTAGGAAAGGAGATTCTCCTAAAGGTAGAGTCATACATGTAATATCCAGATTTAGTGCTAAGTTGTTTTAAATAATTTTTAGATTTATACGTGCAAAAAACCTATTTGAGCCTTTAAATATATTTCTCGAGTAGAATACAGGCCCAAAACTTTTGTTTTGATGGGTTATGATTTTTCCTTGAATTTGATATTTAAGTTAAAAAGAATTTATGGGCCAAGATAATTTTTTATTTTATTTGTTGGAACAAATTTATTTGTTATTTTTTTTAAGGTCGAGTCAAGACTCAAAACTCAGTAAAAAATTCCGATTTATTAATTTATTAAGTTTCCCTAATTGTAAGCCCAAATTTTTGAAAGGAGCCCTACCCGATTCCCCAAAAGCCCTAGCTCGTGAGATCAAGTACTCCCTGTCGTGCACTTCCCTTTGCATGTACGGTTTCACTGTGTCCATGTCCTTCGCATGCACGTTTCCTCCTTTTTTTTTTTTTTTCCTCTAGGGTTTCAGCTTTTTTACCTCTATTTGTAGATGCATACACGTCTCTTATGATTATAGTGATACTACCGACAAACCTCTCCCGTCACTATCCCTGCACCCAGCACCATCAGAGAACCATCCTTGCTCTTTCACGGCACCCTACACTTCGGAAACACCACACGGTAGCAACCCACGCGTTGCATGCTCTTCCGTACGCATCACTGCCTTGCACCACCATTTGCTAGCCAGTGCCCAGTTACACGAAAGCCAACCACCGGAAACCACTCAGCCACCCCATGCTTCGACCATCTCCTACAACCACGAGAACCACTAACTCAAGTCCAACTCAGCCACATGAAACCGAAACCACCCTTGTTTTTTATTCCAGTAAACAGAGGAAGGCAAGCTCTCCCAATACTCTTCGTTTCCAGCCTTGCTACACACCGGAAACTACCCAAAAAACCCACAGAAACTGCCTTTTGTTCCCCCCTCGGGTCTGTCGTTCTGCAGGCCGCGGTAAGTCACTGGCACCTTTCTGCTTCTCCCTCTCACAGCTCCTCTCTTCATGTGTTCTCATCTCTCTCTCTCTCTCTCTCTCTCTCTCACACACACACACACACAGGGGCCAACTCTGCCAAGCCTCCGTCGTGTTCTCATCCTTCTCGGTAAGCCTCTGTCGTGTTCTCATCCTTCTCGGTAAGCCTCTGTCGTTGCCTCTTCCTTCTTCTTTTAAATTGAAGGTAGTTGGTTTGCTTTTCTTTCCCTAATTGTTCTACGTAAAGTATGGTAAAACTTTTGTTAAAAAATTATAATTATGCCCTTGTAGTCACAAATAGAACAAATAGCTTTTTTTGTTTATACTGGTGGGGCATATTTTTAAGATGAGCCTTAGTTAAATTACAGAAACTTGTTTGTGTTATTTTATGTGGTTTTTGGCTCACTCTTATTTATCCAAAAGGTTTGCTTAACAGAAAATAGTTAAGGTTTTCCAATTGCAGTTGATATTAAGACCTAAAGAATTTACAGTTGAATTATATTATTTAGTAATATATATTTTAAAATATGAATTTTTTTAAGTAAACAGTAAGTACAAATTTTTATTTTGAATCCTTTTTAAACGAATATTTTTAATTTAACCAAAATTATGATTTTCTACTTTTCTACTTGTAATGATTTTGATATTTTATATTTAGATCTCGATAGTAGGTGAGTTGGAATTTAAAACTTTAGTCAAAGATTAAGCTGGATATTGATGAATTTTGGGAAGTGATGATATTTTTAGGTTAAGGAAAAATTTAAGTTTTTGAGAAATTAAAATAGGCGATTTGAGTTTTTCTGGTGCGATTACAAGTTATGTATTCAACTAGAGATTTGTTTAAATTATATGATTTTCTATAGGTGACGATTGATTATTCATTGAGCACTATTGTGAGGAATTTTGGATAAGCTAAGAAGTTTAGGTAAGCGGGGTTTCTATACTAGATTTTGCATAAAAGAAATGAATTGAAATTGATTTTGGAAAAGTATACATATTTTGTTATGAAAATAATTTTGAAACACCTCAGTTATTTGTTTTGCGTTACTCATGAAATTTTGTATAAGAATAAGGTATTTTCTGGCATGATTAGTGTAGACATGAGCTATTTTGGCATTTTATTTCTGAACTGTGCAAAAAAGAGCAAATATGAAATTTTGTGCATAAATCATATTTTTTGTGATCTAAATTTGTTATGTTCTGAAAATGTTTTGTACTCTAATATGATATGATGTGATTTTTGAAAACCTCTGGTATGACATTCTGTTTCTATTTCTGTTCTATTCTACCTTATCACGGGTGTAAAACTGTGGCCTCTGTTCGGCTTGGTACCAACTTTTCTGTTTCCAGTGCACCCACTTTGGAAGCAAAGTGATTTTCTGTATGGTCTTTCTTGTGTGCACACTCAGGGCTCCGAGAATAATAAGGGGAAGATTCACATTCTGTTTCTGCTCGGTTAGCCGCCGGGGTTTGCACAACCCTACCACAAGGGTTAAACATGAAATTCTGTTCTAATGTGATATTTCAGTTATGTTGTGCCAAAGGAACTTTGAATAATAATATTTTTCTGAAACTTTCAGTCTGATATTTTTGATAGCATGTTCTGATTCTGCATTCTGAAAGTAAAACCATTTTGTTCTGCATTTTAAACTCTGTAAATGTTCATGTTTACACACTAGTATATATTCTCTGTTTACTGAGTTGTTGATAACTCATCCCTTATCTACAAATATTTTTTAGATAATTTTGATGGTTCAGCTGGAGAACAAGAATGAGAAGTTTTAGCAAGGTGTGATGATCGTAGTGGAATAAGTACCTGAGAATACAAGTGCTTATTTGAGAGTCGTAGTTAGTAAATTGATTTATTTTTGGATATGTTGATTTGATGAGTTAAGGATATTTTCAGATCTTTGGGGAGATTTTAATTTATGTTATTGAGAATTCTTTGTTGTCTCTATGAAAGGAACATTGATATTTGGAATGAGTGAATATATTAATATTTTATGGAGTTTTCTAGATTTTATAGTTGTGATATTGAAGTGGATATTAAGTAATAAGAGCTAACTCTTTGGACTTCTGGGAACGGGACATTACAATACAAGCTATTCCAACTTTAATTACAAGGTTTATCAAACTATCAAGCAATTTGTATAATGAGATATCTACAATGATAGCTATATTTTGGTGGAGGCATAATCAGAATGATAGGAGAATTCAGCGGAAAAGCCGGTGCAAGATAGGAGAATAAAAAGATAGAGGGGATTGGGCTTCCGAGACATGGAATGCATTAATAAGGCTATGTGGCAAAATTGTGTTGGAGAATTCTAAATAACTCACCATCAATGGCAACAACATTATGAAAGAAAAGTACTTCACAGGTGGTCAAATCCTAATCCAAAATTGAGCTATGGACCAATATTGATATGGATAAGCATGTAGCCATCTTTGGATTTACTCAAGGAAGAGTTGATTTGGAGGGTAGGGAGTGGACACAAAATCAAAATCTAGGGCAATAAGTAGTTACCAACACCTTCCTCCTATATTATTTCGTCTCCAGTTAAGATACTAGATAGGGAAGCTAGAGTAAAAGAACTTATTAATAAAGATACTCGATGGTGGAAGGTGGATGTCATCAAAGACATCTTCACTCAAGATGAAACCGAAGTAATATGCAATATTCTAGTAAGTAAAAAAATGGGCCTTTTCTTTTAAAAGTGCCTACCATTTGGAATACATAAGAAAGACAACAAAAAATTTTTTTTGGGAGGGGGGGGGGGGGATCAGAGCCAAACTCGGTTGCAAAAGTTTATAAACAAATTCTGAGACTGAAGGTTCTAGTAACATTAAAGATCTTTCATAGAAAGCTAGAAATGATATTCTTCCAACAAGACAAAATCTCTTCAAAAGGAAAGTAATAGATAACCCTTGTGTCCAATTTGCAAACGAGAACTGAAAACAACTGGTCATTCACTATGGAGTTAATCATCAGCCAGTGATGCATGGACAAAATATAACAACATTGTACAGATATGGACAAGTTACGATGAAGATATTTTGGATCTGTGGGGGAAATTGGGGTTGAATTACAACAAAAGGATCTAGAATTGGTGGCAACCATATGAAAAGGTTTTGGCTCAGAAGGAATGATCTAATCTTTGAAACAATTTTGCAAGTTCGAGAAAGGTAATTCAAGTACCCAGAGAAGGGCCAAATGAATTCCATCAAGCTTAGGCTATCCATTAGGGAAAGCAAAATACAAGCGCGATTGAGAAGAACGTGGCTTGGTGTAGAAAACCTGAAGGAGGTGTAATGAAAACTAATTGGGATGCAACTATTGATACAGTCAAAGAGAATGTAAATTGGAGTCATAATCAGAGATTCGACATATGGGCAAATAATAGATGATACCAAAGTGAAGTTAAAATGGATGCTAAATTGAGGGTTTAGTTTACTTAAATAGAGGCAAAGAGTAGCTCATTAGTTAGGAAAACTAGCCACCTTACATGATGATGAACGGGTTTGAATTGAAGAAGGGCCAAACTAAATTCACAAATTTGTATAGAGGGAAAATCTTTTTAATGACTATGTTTTCTTCAATAAAATAGTTTTATTTTAAAATTAAAAAAAAACATGTCACGTTAGCATGAATATTAAAAAATAGAAATAAAACAATAAAAACTCAATAAATTGATAAAATCTTTAGAATTAAATTGATTTAAAAATAAAAACACATAAAGTCTTTTAAGAGGTTGTTTTTGATAGTGGTAAGATGAGATGATTTTAAATGAAAGCTAAAAGTTGAATAAAATATTATTAGAATATTATTTTTTAATATTATTATTATTTTAAGATTTGAAAATTTTGAATTGTTTATTATATTTTATATTGAAATTTGAAAAAATTGTAATGATGAGATAAGATAGTATGAGAGTGTTTCTTAATCTAAATCCCCTTTATTAATCTTAAAAATAAGAAAACTTAGTTTTCTTTAAATTAAAATTTAAAATTAGAAAAATAGTTTTAAGAAATTAAAAAAGTATAATAAATTTGATAGAAATAATATTATAAAAAAAAAAAAAAATCGCTCACGCGCGAGGTGCGTGCTGGCGGCTACCAAGGGCTGGCCATAGTCGGTACCCCATGGGCTCTCTCGATAGCTACTCTTTGGGTGGTTCAATTTGTTTTTCTTTTAAAGATTTTTATTTTTAATTTAAAAGTTGGTTGTGTATAATATTCTGGAACTTGTCTTCATTCGTTTGATTATGACGTAGCAGCCTAGCAGTAGCAGGTACGTATCACATGAGCCATATTTATTATTGAGGGGTAGTATGATATTAGACTATTTTTAATTCATCTTATTTTATTTCATTTTATTTTTATAATTTTTTTAAAATTTTTATACAAAATATAATAAAAAATTCAAAAAATTTAAATTTTTAAATAATAATAATATTAAAAAATAATATTCTAATACTATTTTATTTAACTTTCAAATTTTATCTAAAACGATCTCATCTCATCTTACTATCTAAATAATCTCTAAATCATTTTGATATGCATATAAACTCATGGGAGGTTTGATCAGTGAGTTAGGATGAAATGAAATAAAGGTTGAAAGTTGAATAAAATATTATTAGAATATTATTTTTATTTTAAATTTTAAAAAATTAAATTATTTATTATATTTTATATAAAATTTTAAAATATTTCTAATAATTAAATAAGATAACATTCATAATGTCTCCGTCCATCTTAGAAAAGGGTCATATTGTTGTTCAAATCATGACTAGGTGAGAACCCAAGTCTCAAACCTTAGGGCCGGGCTTAGGCTCCACTCAAGGGCTAATGATTAATTATCTTCAGATAGTTTACATAACTTAAATATATTTATTTTAATATAATTTTTTTAATTAAAATATTTTTAAAAACATAAATATTAAGAATCTGTTTGAAAATATTATCGAGCCAACACCAACTAAAGTACCTTCGATAACAATCGATCAATACATGCAACTTTCGGCTTCATGGATTGGTTAGACGGCCAGTTCTTAGCATTATTTTTCCATCCTTCCTTTTAAATAATTCAAATAGGGCGGCTGCCTTGCCATATCCCTACTTTGGATGGATGGATGGATGAGGTCATCGAGAGGTTTCACATTCATTTTTGTATATTAATTATATTCTTCTCCTTCATCCTTATCATCATCATGCACTCTTCGCTGCAATAAAATATATAAAAGAAAGTTTTCAAATTAAAGCATACTTCCCTTTTCTTTCTTCTATAATTCTTTTTTTTTGTATTTTTGTTTTTTTAAATGTGTTAAATTTTGACTAATTAACCAGAAGAAACTCGAAGAAAAAGAGAAGAAGCTTGATGCTGATCTTCCACTCATGCTCGATCGGATGTAACCCTTTCGCCGAAAGATGTTTTGTCATCAAATGATATAAATCAAACTCGAAGAATTATTGCAATGTCTGTCTTGAAATCCATGATAAAAAAGGTATCTGTTTTTTTGTTCTCTCTCTGGGCAAGAGAATAATACAGGAGTAGTGAAACCAGCCGGCATCCAGTTAATGAGATACGTCGGATTAATTAATTTATAATAATAATATTAATAATAAAATTTACAACTTGACATATCGTATCGAGTTGCATCTCGATTTATAGATTTTTTTCAAAATAACATCAATTCTTGTTATATATATAGTGATAAGCATGCATATATTAATTACATAATACATCATTTATATATCCGTACTTTTGGTATAGATTAATGGAGAAAATCTAGAATTAATATTATTTGCTATGGGACTACCTGTTTAATATATAAAGACGAGGGCTACCTCTTCAGAAATATATGAAAAATGCTAAACTTATGTTATAATTATCATTATAAAATCTAATTAGTGACATAAATCATGCCTCATAAGCAAATGAACCAAAAAAAAAAAAAAAACAAAACCAAAACTTTATGTGTAGTCACTTTTGCATATTCTAATTTTTGTGTACTCTACTAATGCGATTGGCTGCAGCACTTTTTTTAATATAAAATAACCATTTTGACCAATCACATCGGTAAAATATGTAAAAAGTACGCAAAATTAAATGCATGTAGCAGAGCTAAAAAGAAAAAAAAGATATTTATCTACTTTCATTTTCCACATAGTTTGATCAATACATTTATCTTTTTATTTCTTAATTTTAGAGATCTCAATTATTAGTTCAAATAAAGCCTTAATAACATACCATATATATGTACACGTAGCGAGATCATGAGATGTTTGATTATGTTAACTTTATCTTGAAATATTCTATTTATAAGTTGGTAGAAATAACACACATGAGAAAATGTTTACATATTTGGCAACTAGCTAGGACTTTGAAAAGTCATACTTAAGGTCATGATGCATTACAAGTTGTAAAGACAATCAATGACATAGGAGATGGCTGGAAGAGCAAGGGGATGTTCATTACTTATATAAACAATCAACATGCTCTCTAAAATTGTTAGTTGGTCTGTTAATGATCATGTTAAGAGGAATGCCAACAATGTAGCTCACGTTCTAGGCAAAAACGCTTTGGCTATTTCTGATGTTATCATTGATTTAATTTGGAGGAGACTCCTAATTGTACTTAATCTCTTCTGTAGAGATCAATCTCAATAAATTTTTTTTTTTAAAAATAAAGTATTTACATAATATAATTTGATTTAGAAGAAAATTTTAAAAATTTAAATATTACAAATCAAATCTTACAATTTAAGTGATGCAAATTATATACTCGATCTACATGTTGGTTTGAGAATAAAAAATCATTTAAAATCTATAGAACCAATTAAACTAAACTCGATTTGGATAGTAGGTTGAGTTGAGATGAATTGAAATGAAAGTTTAAAATATTATTGTTTAATATTATTATTATTTTAAAATTTGAAAAGATTGAATTGAAATTTGAAAAAGTTAAATTGTTTATTATATTTTGTGTTGGAAGTTAAGAAAATTGTAATGATTAGATAAAATAAATTGAAATGAATTAAATTGAGTTGGGTCAACTAACCAAACAGGACCTAAGAATTTTTCTTTTTCAAGTTACGAAACAATGCCACCTCGACTAATGCTTATGAACTCCACCTACCACATGTAACTTCCTCATTAGTAGAGGCGTCCATCATCATCACAATTCCCTCAATATTTTCCTTTCTATTCATTCCCTTTCCAACACGACACATTCTTTTTATCTCATGTAACAAACACTGTCAACCATTTGCGAGAGTTGCAGAGAGAGATACTGAGAGACTTTGAAGAAGCTTTATCATGCAGGCATGAAAACCGCCCAGACAAAACCATCGCCACTCAGCAAATACTTCCTTCTCTCTCTTCTTCTATGTCTTCCGTGTTTGCTGCTCTTATACTCTCTTAAACCCAAACGCCACCAGCCCCCCACCGGTGACCCACCGCAGGAAAATAATATTTACGGTTCCGGAGACCTCAAAATCAGACCGGGATATGCCTCCTACGAGTCATACATACAGCGCCAGCTCGGTAAGACCCTCAACCCTAAACTCAGAGAACTATGGAAAACCCGCGACTGGGATCGGAAAATCCAAGTCTTCGGCGGGTTCTTCCAGGATTTAAAGCGAAAGCAGCTTCTGTCCAACGAGTCCAAAGCGCTCTGTATCGGGGCCCGAGTTGGACAGGAAGTGGAAGCCCTGAGGCGTATCGGCGTGTCGGACTCGGTGGGAATCGACTTGGTGCCGTGTCCTCCGCTGGTAATCGGAGGTGACTTTCACAAACAACCCTTCGACAACGAGACCTTCGACTTCGAGTTCTCCAACGTGTTCGATCACGCGTTGTACCCCCACAAGTTCGTTGGCGAGATCGAACGGACGTTGAAACCCGGCGGGGTGTGCGTATTGCACGTGGCGTTGTCTAGACGGTCGGATAAGTACTCGGCCAACGATCTCTACAGCGTGACACCGTTGGTGGATATGTTCAAGAGGTCGGAGGTTGTTCACACTCGGAAAGTTGACGGCTTCGGATTGGACACCGAGATTGTGTTCCGGAAAAAGGTCATCCCCTCGACCTGATCATTGGCCGATTTTCACTGCTGCTTTTTTCCTTTCGTTTTTTTTGGATTTTTTCTCATTATAATTCCAGAATTTAAATTATTTTTTCATTGAATTAAATGGTTACATATGTGTATACTGTCGCAAATATTACCTTCCTAAATCTTTGTCGACTTTGTTTAACTTGTGATAGAACCACGAAGGATTAAAGGTTTAATCAATATTAACGTTCATTAATAATCTTAAAGTTTTTGGCTAATGATCAAATTTTTAACAATAAAATTAATAATTATAGTCGTGAATGTGTAAATGTCGTACAAACAGTATTTTTAAAAAAATAAATAAATATAAAAATGACATAAAAAATTTAATTTTTTAATAATTGACTAAATTTTTTTTCAAAAATAACTATATAATATTTATACAACTCACGTTTATATATAATATTACTTCTTATTCACTATCAATTACTTATAAATATAATTTATTTTTTTAAAATATAAGCTAATAATTTGATTGGAAGGTATAGTACAATGGCGTGTACGTGGTTCGAATCCTCTGGANGTTGTTATATCCGATAGGTGAAAATGATGATTTTTTTATAGAAACTCAGAGCCTTCAATCCCGTTTGTCAACAACATCAGGCGATTGTTTAAATCTTCAGCCGCACTAAATTCATAGAGTTAGGCCTCGAGGCTTTGCAGCACTTGTCGGGTCACGGACGGCTCCTTTTTCAACTATCTACAGTGTCTATTAACGCACCGTTTTCTTCAGTCTATTTACTTGCTGCCGATCCTTTTTAATGATGCCAAAAGGGGGAGAAGTTTTAGACTAGAACATTAACATTGTTTAAATTGCTAAACTTGTTATATATGCTTGGAATTATATTTATATTTTTGCTTGAAAAACTAACGCACATTCTCAAGGGGAGCTTAAGTATTAATACAGGTTTCAGGTTCTATCAAGTATTTGTCATCATCAAAAAGGGGGAGATTGTTGAACCCAAGGTTTCAAGTTTTGTGTAATTATACATCTACACATGGATTTTGATGATAACAAATGAATTCAAAGAATAAAGGACTCTCAAGCTCAAGTTATCTACACAATGGAGTCAAGCACATCAAGAAACCAAGCATGAGCAAGAAGGGAACAAGTTCACATTAAAGTCATAGAGTAATGTTGTAAATCTCTTAAAAATTCGAAATTAGGATTAAGGCTCAAAATTAATATTTTATCATAAAGCATTAAAATACATTTTCCACATGTGCATGAATATTTTGAAAATTAAATTTGAAAATTTTGAAAGATGATTGATTGTCATCTTTCACATGTGCATGACATGATTAAAGGTTTGAATTTTGAAAATATTAAGATGATTGATTGTCATCTTTCACATGTGCATGTTTTATTTGAATATTTTCAAAAGTGATGGATGCTTTTCTTGACTTATGCAAAAGATAGATGTCTTTGTTTGAAAATTTGAAAAGTAAAGTGTGCTCCTTTTGTCATATGCAAAAAGTAAAAGATTAGGTTTGAAATTTTTGAAAAGTAAAGTGTGCTCATTTTGTCACATGCAAAAAGTAAAAAGATTAGGTTTGAAATTTTTGAAAAGTGAATGATGATGTCTTTGACATGTGAATCTTTTTAAATTTGAATATGAAGTCTCATATGCTTATAAATAGATCATTTGAGAGCTTCACATTCACAACACCAAGAGCATACAATATTCATTCAAAACTTTCATTCTCTCTTCTCTAAGCATTGAGCCTTAACCCTTATTCATTTTGAGAGATATAGTTTGTGCTTGTATTGTTCTTATTTTACTCATTGATGAGTGTTTTCTGATAACCTACCCACTATCAATTCTTGTATCAGTAAAAGGGTGTGTATAACCCTTGTGCGTGTAGAAAGTGTTCTACACAGAGAATAGTTGAATCACTATGTGTGAGGTGATTGCAAGTGTAGAGGGTGTTCTACACGGATCCTTTGTAGCGGTGTTGTTCAAATGTGTAATAGGTTTCTATCTCCACCTGAAGGAGGTTGAATAGTGAATTCGGGGATCCTCAAGGGGTAGCTTGAGGTGAGGACGTAGGCAGTGGGGCCGAACCTCGTTAACATAATGAGTTTGCTTCTCTTACCCTTACTCTTTATATTTATTGTTATTTTATATTTTGTTTATATTTTATATTGTATATTTGATTTATAATTGTTATTTTCTTAAATACAACTCAATTCACCCACCTCTTGTGTTAGTCACCTGGGCAACAGATCTCATCTCATCTTACTATCTAAATAATCTCTAAATCATTTTGATATGCATATAAACTCAAGAGAGGTTTGATCAGTGAGTTAGGATGAAATAAAGGTTGAAAGTTGAATAAAATATTATTAGAATATTATTTTTATTTTAAATTTTAAAAAATTAAATTATTTATTATATTTTATATAAAATTTTAAAATATTTCTAATAATTAAATAAGATAACATTCATAATGTCTCCGTCCATCTTAGAAAAGGGTCATATTGTTGTTCAAATCATGACTAGGTGAGAACCCAAGTCTCAAACCTTAGGGCCGGGCTTAGGCTCCACTCAAGGGCTAATGATTAATTATCTTCAGATAGTTTACATAACTTAAATATATTTATTTTAATATAATTTTTTTAATTAAAATATTTTTAAAAACATAAATATTAAGAATCTGTTTGAAAATATTATCGAGCCAACACCAAGTAAAGTACCTTCGATAACAATCGATCAATACATGCAACTTTCGGCTTCATGGATTGGTTAGACGGCCAGTTCTTAGCATTATTTTTCCATCCTTCCTTTTAAATAATTCAAATAGGGCGGCTGCCTTGCCATATCCCTACTTTGGATGGATGGATGGATGAGGTCATCGAGAGGTTTCACATTCATTTTTGTATATTAATTATATTCTTCTCCTTCATCCTTATCATCATCATGCACTCTTCGCTGCAATAAAATATATAAAAGAAAGTTTTCAAATTAAAGCATACTTCCCTTTTCTTTCTTCTATAATTCTTTTTTTTTGTATTTTTGTTTTTTTAAATGTGTTAAATTTTGACTAATTAACCAGAAGAAACTCGAAGAAAAAGAGAAAGAAGCTTGAATAGCCAATAATGGAGAAGACTTGATACTGATCTTCCACTCATGCTCGATCGGATGTAACCCTTTCGCCGAAAGATGTTTTGTCATCAAATGATATAAATCAAACTCGAAGAATTATTGCAATGTCTGTCTTGAAATCCATGATAAAAAAAGGTATCTGTTTTTTTGTTCTCTCTCTGGGCAAGAGAATACAGGAGTAGTGAAACCAGCCGGCATCCAGTATCCGTTTTCTGGATTTTATAGTTGTGATATTGAAGTGGATATTAAGTAATAAGAGTTAACTCTCTAGACCTCCAGGAACTGGACGTTACAATACAAGCTATTCCAACTTTAACTACGAGGTTTATCAAACTATCAAGAAATTTGTATAATGAGATATCTACAATGATGGCTAGATTTTGGTGGAGATATAATCAGAATGATAGGAGAATTAAGTGGAAAAGCCGGTGCAAGATAGGAGAATAAAAAGATCAAGGGGATTGGGCTTATGAGACATTGAATGCATTAATAAGGCTATGTGGCAAAATTGTGTTGGAGAATTCTAAATAACTCACTGTCAATGGCGACAACATTATGAAAGAAAAGTACTTCACAGGTGGTCAAATCCTAATCCAAAATTGAGCTATGGACCATATATTGATATGGAGAAGCATGTAGCCATCTTTGGATTTACTCAAGGAAGAGTTGATTTGGAGGGTAGGGAGTGGACACAAAATCAAAATCTAGGGCAATAAGTAGTTACCAACACCTTCCTCCTATATTATTTCGTCTCCAGTTAAGATACTAGATAGGGAAGTCTAGAGTAAAAGAACTTATTAATAAAGATACTCGATGGTGGAAGGTGGATGTCATCAAAGACATCTTCACTCAAGATGAAACCGAAGTAATATGCAATATTCTAGTAAGTAAAAAAATGGGCCTTTTCTTTTAAAAGTGCCTACCATTTGGAATACATAAGAAAGACAAAAAAAAAATTTTTGGGGGAGGGGGGGATCAGAGCCAAACTCGGTTGCAAAAGTTTATAAACAAATTCTGAGACTGAAGGTTCTAGTAACATTAAAGATCTTTCTAATAGAAAGCTAGAAATGATATTCTTCCAACAAGACAAAATCTCTTCAAAAGGAAAGTAATAGATAACCCTTGTGTCCAATTTGCAAACGAGAACTGAAAACAACTGGTCATTCACTATGGAGTTAATCATCAGCCAGTGATGCATGGACAAAATATAACAACATTGTACAGATATGGACAAGTTACGATGAAGATATTTTGGATCTGTGGGGGAAATTGGGGTTGAATTACAACAAAAGGATCTAGAATTGGTGGCAACCATATGAAAAGGTTTTGGCTCAGAAGGAATGATCTAATCTTTGAAACAATTTTGCAAGTTCGAGAAAGGTAATTCAAGTACCCAGAGAAGGGCCAAATGAATTCCATCAAGCTTAGGCTATCCATTAGGGAAAGCAAAATACAAGCGCGATTGAGAAGAACGTGGCTTGGTGTAGAAAACCTGAAGGAGGTGTAATGAAAACTAATTGGGATGCAACTATTGATACAGTCAAAGAGAATGTAAATTGGAGTCATAATCAGAGATTCGACATATGGGCAAATAATAGATGATACCAAAGTGAAGTTAAAATGGATGCTAAATTGAGGGTTTAGTTTACTTAAATAGAGGCAAAGAGTAGCTCATTAGTTAGGAAAACTAGCCACCTTACATGATGATGAACGGGTTTGAATTGAAGAAGGGCCAAACTAAATTCACAAATTTGTATAGAGGGAAAATCTTTTTAATGACTATGTTTTCTTCAATAAAATAGTTTTATTTTAAAATTAAAAAAAAACATGTCACGTTAGCATGAATATTAAAAAATAGAAATAAAACAATAAAAACTCAATAAATTGATAAAATCTTTAGAATTAAATTGATTTAAAAATAAAAACACATAAAGTCTTTTAAGAGGTTGTTTTTGATAGTGAGATAAGATGAGATGATTTTAAATGAAAGCTAAAAGTTGAATAAAATATTATTAGAATATTATTTTTTAATATTATTATTATTTTAAGATTTGAAAATTTTGAATTGTTTATTATATTTTATATTGAAATTTGAAAAAATTGTAATGATGAGATAAGATAGTATGAGAGTGTTTCTTAATCTAAATCCCCTTTATTAATCTTAAAAATAAGAAAACTTAGTTTTCTTTAAATTAAAATTTAAAATTAGAAAAATAGTTTTAAGAAATTAAAAAAGTATAATAAATTTGATAGAAATAATATTATAAAAAAAAAAAAAAATCGCTCACGCGCGAGGTGCGTGCTGGCGGCTACCAAGGGCTGGCCATAGTCGGTACCCCATGGGCTCTCTCGATAGCTACTCTTTGGGTGGTTCAATTTGTTTTTCTTTTAAAGATTTTTATTTTTAATTTAAAAGTTGGTTGTGTATAATATTCTGGAACTTGTCTTCATTCGTTTGATTATGACGTAGCAGCCTAGCAGTAGCAGGTACGTATCACATGAGCCATATTTATTATTGAGGGGTAGTATGATATTAGACTATTTTTAATTCATCTTATTTTATTTCATTTTATTTTTATAATTTTTTTAAAATTTTTATACAAAATATAATAAAAAATTCAAAAAATTTAAATTTTTAAATAATAATAATATTAAAAAATAATATTCTAATACTATTTTATTTAACTTTCAAATTTTATCTAAAACGATCTCATCTCATCTTACTATCTAAATAATCTCTAAATCATTTTGATATGCATATAAACTCATGGGAGGTTTGATCAGTGAGTTAGGATGAAATGAAATAAAGGTTGAAAGTTGAATAAAATATTATTAGAATATTATTTTTATTTTAAATTTAAAAAATTAAATTATTTATTATATTTTATATAAAATTTTAAAATATTTCTAATAATTAAATAAGATAACATTCATAATGTCTCCGTCCATCTTAGAAAAGGGTCATATTGTTGTTCAAATCATGACTAGGTGAGAACCCAAGTCTCAAACCTTAGGGCCGGGCTTAGGCTCCACTCAAGGGCTAATGATTAATTATCTTCAGATAGTTTACATAACTTAAATATATTTATTTTAATATAATTTTTTTAATTAAAATATTTTTAAAAACATAAATATTAAGAATCTGTTTGAAAATATTATCGAGCCAACACCAAGTAAAGTACCTTCGATAACAATCGATCAATACATGCAACTTTCGGCTTCATGGATTGGTTAGACGGCCAGTTCTTAGCATTATTTTTCCATCCTTCCTTTTAAATAATTCAAATAGGGCGGCTGCCTTGCCATATCCCTACTTTGGATGGATGGATGGATGAGGTCATCGAGAGGTTTCACATTCATTTTTGTATATTAATTATATTCTTCTCCTTCATCCTTATCATCATCATGCACTCTTCGCTGCAATAAAATATATAAAAGAAAGTTTTCAAATTAAAGCATACTTCCCTTTTCTTTCTTCTATAATTCTTTTTTTTTGTATTTTTGTTTTTTTAAATGTGTTAAATTTTGACTAATTAACCAGAAGAAACTCGAAGAAAAAGAGAAGAAGCTTGATGCTGATCTTCCACTCATGCTCGATCGGATGTAACCCTTTCGCCGAAAGATGTTTTGTCATCAAATGATATAAATCAAACTCGAAGAATTATTGCAATGTCTGTCTTGAAATCCATGATAAAAAAGGTATCTGTTTTTTTGTTCTCTCTCTGGGCAAGAGAATAATACAGGAGTAGTGAAACCAGCCGGCATCCAGTATCCGACTCTGTATACATGTGTAAATATGAAAAGCATCAAATAATTTTTAAATTGAGGAAAGTTAATGAGATACGTCGGATTAATTAATTTATAATAATAATAATAATAATAAAATTTACAACTTAACATATGGTATCGAGTCATCTCGATTTATAGATTTTTTTATGAGATACGTCGGATTAATTAATTTATAATAATAATATTAATAATAAAATTTACAACTTGACATATCGTATCGAGTTGCATCTCGATTTATAGATTTTTTTCAAAATAACATCAATTCTTGTTATATATATAGTGATAAGCATGCATATATTAATTACATAATACATCATTTATATATCCGTACTTTTGGTATAGATTAATGGAGAAAATCTAGAATTAATATTATTTGCTATGGGACTACCTGTTTAATATATAAAGACGAGGGCTACCTCTTCAGAAATATATGAAAAATGCTAAACTTATGTTATAATTATCATTATAAAATCTAATTAGTGACATAAATCATGCCTCATAAGCAAATGAACCAAAAAAAAAAAAAAAAAAAAAACCAAAACTTTATGTGCAGTCACTTTTGCATATTTCAATTTTTGTGCACTCCACTAATGTGATTGGCTGCAGCTCTTTTTTTAATATAAAATAATTATTTTAACCAATCACATCAGTGAAATATGTAAAAAGTACGCAAAATTAAATGCATGTAGCAGAGCTAAAAAATATATATATTTATCTACTTTGGTTTTCCACATAGTTTGATCAATACATTTATCTTTTTATTTCTTAATTTTAGAGATCTCAATTATTAGTTCAAATAAAGCCTTAATAACATACCATATATATGTACACGTAGCGAGATCATGAGATGTTTGATTATGTTAACTTTATCTTGAAATATTCTATTTATAAGTTGGTAGAAATAACACACATGAGAAAATGTTTACATATTTGGCAACTAGCTAGGACTTTGAAAAGTCATACTTAAGGTCATGATGCATTACAAGTTGTAAAGACAATCAATGACATAGGAGATGGCTGGAAGAGCAAGGGGATGTTCATTACTTATATAAACAATCAACATGCTCTCTAAAATTGTTAGTTGGTCTGTTAATGATCATGTTAAGAGGAATGCCAACAATGTAGCTCACGTTCTAGGCAAAAACGCTTTGGCTATTTCTGATGTTATCATTGATTTAATTTGGAGGAGACTCCTAATTGTACTGAATCTCTTTTGTAGAGATCAATCTCAATAAATTTTTTTTTTTTAAAAATAAAGTATTTACATAATATAATTTGATTTAGAAGAAAATTTTAAAAATTTAAATATTACAAATCAAATCTTACAATTTAAGTGATGCAAATTATATACTCGATCTACATGTTGGTTTGAGAATAAAAAATCATTTAAAATCTGTAGAACCAATTAAACTAAACTCGATTTGGATAGTAGGTTGAGTTGAGATGAATTGAAATGAAAGTTTAAAATATTATTGTTTAATATTATTATTATTTTAAAATTTGAAAAGATTGAATTGAAATTTGAAAAAGTTAAATTGTTTATTATATTTTGTGTTGGAAGTTAAGAAAATTGTAATGATTAGATAAAATAAATTGAAATGAATTAAATTGAGTTGGGTCAACTAACCAAACAGGACCTAAGAATTTTTCTTTTTCAAGTTACGAAACAATGCCACCTCGACTAATGCTTATGAACTCCACCTACCACATGTAACTTCCTCATTAGTAGAGGCGTCCATCATCATCACAATTCCCTCAATATTTTCCTTTCTATTCTTTCCCTTTCCAACACGACACATTCTTTTTATCTCATGTAACAAACGCTGTCAACCATTGGCGAGAGTTGCAGAGAGAGATACTGAGAGACTTTGAAGAAGCTTTATCATGCAGGCATGAAAACCGCCCAGACAAAACCATCGCCACTCAGCAAATACTTCCTTCTCTCTCTTCTTCTATGTCTTCCGTGTTTGCTGCTCTTATACTCTCTTAAACCCAAACGCCACCAGCCCCCCACCGGTGACCCACCGCAGGAAAATAATATTTACGGTTCCGGAGACCTCAAAATCAGACCGGGATATGCCTCCTACGAGTCATACATACAGCGCCAGCTCGGTAAGACCCTCAACCCTAAACTCAGAGAACTATGGAAAACCCGCGACTGGGATCGGAAAATCCAAGTCTTCGGCGGGTTCTTCCAGGATTTAAAGCGAAAGCAGCTTCTGTCCAACGAGTCCAAAGCGCTCTGTATCGGGGCCCGAGTTGGACAGGAAGTGGAAGCCCTGAGGCGTATCGGCGTGTCGGACTCGGTGGGAATCGACTTGGTGCCGTGTCCTCCGCTGGTAATCGGAGGTGACTTTCACAACCAACCCTTCGACAACGAGACCTTCGACTTCGAGTTCTCCAACGTGTTCGATCACGCGTTGTACCCCCACAAGTTCGTTGGCGAGATCGAACGGACGTTGAAACCCGGCGGGGTGTGCGTATTGCACGTGGCGTTGTCTAGACGGTCGGATAAGTACTCGGCCAACGATCTCTACAGCGTGACACCGTTGGTGGATATGTTCAAGAGGTCGGAGGTTGTTCACACTCGGAAAGTTGACGGCTTCGGATTGGACACCGAGATTGTGTTCCGGAAAAAGGTCATCCCCTCGACCTGATCATTGGCCGATTTTCACTGCTGCTTTTTTCCTTTCGTTTTTTTTGGATTTTTTCTCATTATAATTCCAGAATTTAAATTATTTTTTCATTGAATTAAATGGTTACATATGTGTATACTGTCGCAAATATTACCTTCCTAAATCTTTGTCGACTTTGTTTAACTTGTGATAGAACCACGAAGGATTAAAGGTTTAATCAATATTAACGTTCATTAATAATCTTAAAGTTTTTGGCTAATGATCAAATTTTTAACAATAAAATTAATAATTATAGTCGTGAATGTGTAAATGTCGTACAAACAGTATTTTTAAAAAAATAAATAAATATAAAAATGACATAAAAAATTTAATTTTTTAATAATTGACTAAATTTTTTTTCAAAAATAACTATATAATATTTATACAACTCACGTTTATATATAATATTACTTCTTATTCACTATCAATTACTTATAAATATAATTTATTTTTTTAAAATATAAGCTAATAATTTGATTGGAAGGTATAGTACAATGGCGTGTAGGTGGTTCGAATCCTCTGGAGACTAGTTCATGCATATCATCGTTTCCAACGTCATCGAGCTTTCAAATGTCCTTCTCCACAAATATATATGTGTATATATATATAAATGATAGATGGTATAATAACCCCATTTCGGTGGATCACTAAATAATTGCAAGACGTGACCTCTAACAAACGTTGAGATAGGCATCCCCCCATACCTTTGTACATCTTTTAGGGTAAACAAAAACATTTCTATCTATAAATTAATATATTTATTCATTTAATTATACTAATATATATTTTTTTTACGTATTAGTTTCACTGTCTTGTATAAGATATTTTTCCGCTATAAATAAGAGTGAATATAAAAAAAATTTATTCATAAGTATTTCTAAAAATATATATAGGACTTTCACATCTTAAAACTGTAAATATTATATATTTTTTAAAAATTATAATAAATAAACTTTGAGTGTAGATATGATTAATTATGGACTCTTTTAGACATTTACTGCAAATAATGCTACATGCGTGTAATAGTTTTCATAAATAGCATATGGAACGCGTTATTAATTAAGCACAATGTACGTATGATTATTGAGGAAATTTATATGAAACCTACCTAATATTTGGGCCATTGGCCGATCTCGTACGTACAACTCATTCACCTCTTGAAACATGTTGGATTGAAGATGAGAGAAAGAGATGAAGATGTGGATCTACCGAAGGAAAGAATATATATGTGAGCTAATGATCCAATTAAAATGGGGTCCATATATATGATTTTGTTTTTAAAGAAAATAAAGAAGATGACTAGTACGTACGTTAGGTGAAATTAACGCAAGGATAAAGCTGTAAAGCATAATTAAACCCACAAGTAACATGAAATGGTTGAGGCTTTATGGGACAAAGTGAAAACTTCGTGACATACCTATCATCATCGAGCACCTATATAATTATAATATTCCGAGCGTGTCTTAAAATTAAAAATAAAATAAAGGCGGGAAGATTGGCCATTGGGCCATAATTAGCATTTAATTATGCTTTTTTAATGATAAAATTGAGTGCATTTTGTGGTGTGTTTTTATATTTCGGTCAATTCCTCGGGTTGATCACTCCTGCTTGGACCAAGATAAAGTGCTAAACCATGGAGAATATTGTGCCGCCCTTCGCTCCCCAAAGCTTGCTCTTTCTGTTTTCGTTGTTTTTTATTTTATTTTGTTTAAAGCAAAATGTTATCATTCATTCATTCATCAAGAGAAATATTTATGATTAGATACATACGGAGATATCCTCATATCAATCATTTGGAACTTTACCAATACACTACTAGACTGATGATTTGGACCTCACTGCTATTGATACTACATACAAATATTCAAGAAACATCACTCTGCCTAAATAGAGACTCAATCTCACATTTCATAAAAAAGGAGGACTCAATCTTTGCGAATACAACTGTTCGAGAGACAAACTCTTTTTTTATTTTTACTATACAATAAGGAAAACAAGAATAAAAAAATGATGGATTACAGTTTGAACCAACTACGGTAGACTTTGACAATGTGTGAAGGCAACAAGTTTGTTTCTTTTCAGTCACAAAAGTCAAGTTTGAAAGATCTGATGATGACGTTTCCAATGATTGGGTGCGTGTGGCCAAAAGAGCTGTCGGAAGAGGTGGTAGTTGAGGACCATGCGTAGTTGTGAGAGGCGTGTGAGGACCACACACGATAATTTTTGCAAAACAACTACTATCCTCCAAATGATTTGCTGCCTGAGAGTCTTTTTGTACTTTGCGTGTTTGTCAAGAGTTGTCAGAAAATTGTAAATTTGACTTTTTTAACTTTGAAGGAAGAAAAATAAACTAAGAAATAAAAGAAGGAGACGGAGAAGGAGGAATAGAAATGAGAGAATGAGAGGGAGAATGAGGCCTCCTCTTCATGCGGAAATTAGATAGTGAGGATTTTTTTTAGAGTGAGAGAAAGGGTTCCCGAAAGAAAATTGCTTAATGTTCAATGCATTCCTCTGTTTTCTTTATCAAACAATCTTCAAATTTTTTTAAGAAATTATTTATTATATGATTTATTTTATAAAAGGTAAAAGTCTTTATTTAAGTTATTAAATAACGGGACATGGGTGAGACAAATCTTCCCTTCTTGTGCTTTTCTTTTTCTTTTATTTTTTTAACACGTTTAACGAAAAATGAGAGGTCATTATTTTTAAAAAGATTATGATTATTTAATGGAAAACACTATTTGTATTTATAAGTTTTATTTACATAAGAATACATATCGTTATACGTGTCAGTTATTGATATATTAAAAATTATAAAATTTAAAATTTAAAATTAATTTTTTTAAAAAAAATGATAAAACGAATCCAAAACGTAAATTTATAAGTAAAATTGTAAGTACTAATATATGACTGAATGATGATGTGGCTCAATAAGAATAAATATTGTAAAATATCATCTCGATAAATTTTAGATAATTTGAAATTTTAAAAGTCTAAAACACTTGTGATTCTTTTGTTTATTTTCCTCTATATCTAATTTATTACAATTAGCTGTAGTCCAAATTAAAATGATACATAGAAAACTTTTATAAGCAAAATCCATTACCCTTCCATCAAAAGCATTTCCCCAAAGCAAATAGACGCTATCAAATTAATCTAACGAGGAATTCATACATTGTATGCAAGGTCATGATCACGTCGTTCGGGCACCCATATATATAGACTCAACCTGAAACAAAGGCAAAGACAAAGTCATCGCGCATTACAAGGGATGGATCATGAATGACAAGAAAATGACATTTTGAGGTACAAATCTTATTATGAAAAGACATTTTGTATCTGCTCCAACTTCTGAGGATCGTATATATAGTGTCAAAATGTTTGCATCTGTAGATGATCAGCTGCTTCGAAGCTCACATGCAAATAGATTTAAGTTTAAGTTTGAGATACCGATACATTAAATAGATGCATAATTGAGAAGGTGTATGATTATTATTTTGTCATGACCACAAAAGAAAAAGAAACAGTCATGAGGATATCACTTTGAAAGTGACAAAGTTTAAGACAAACTAGCAACTGCAGATATGTCTTTTATTGGCATTTCGATGCAGTTATATATATATATATATATATAGACACACATACGCTAATATATTCTTCGCGTCTCTGTCAGATCAGTTTCACAATTGTAATCGTCCTTAAGGACACTATTCTCAGGGCCTGGATTAATGCTTTTACTAAGCTCTTTGAGGATGGCTTTCCAAATCAACAAAATGCCTATCCTCTGAATTTCTCACCCTTTCAACTCCAACTGAAGTTTCAAAGGAAAGAAAAAGAAAACATTAGCGCGCATTACAATCAGGTGGCAGATTTAGATGAACTTACACTGCCAACAAACATTTTTTTTTTTTTAAAGAGCCGGTAGCCCCACACATAGTGGCCCCGTCCCAAGTTTATTCAAAATTCTCACTTATGGTGGAGAAAACCATGGTTACAACTTCAATACATTGGGAGTTTACAAAAACTCCCCCACGCATACAACCATAACCAACTTATTACATCCAAAAAAACCAATCAAACAACCCAAAAAACCTCCTACTATCTGGTAATATACCATGCTAAAAACGAATGTACTGCATACCTGACTTATCTAATCTGTACAGGCCTCTTAGTTTTATATCTAACAGGCCAACATTTCAGACTACCTTATTCACCCCTTTCGCGCCTTCTTTTGCTAACAAATCAACAACACTATTAGCTTCCCTGAAGCAATGACTAATGGATAAATCAAATTCTTCTAACAAAGCCACTATTTTGTCCCAAAAATTCCAAAGGTACCAAACAGTACACTTCTTAGTAATCAACCAATTAACAACCACCAAAGAATCACATTACATATCAATCTTGAAGAAACCCAGTTGTTTGCATAATAACAATCCCTCTAGCACCCCTCTGAGTTCATTATTAGAACAATGACCAAAGTACTTTGTAAACGCAAACCTCAACGTACTAGTATCATCCCTCAATATCCCACCACCACCTCCTTCTCCAGGATTACCTAAACTACTTCCATCTATATTAAGTTTAAATCTTCTCGGACTAGGCGCAGACCATTGCACAACCCTCGACACTCTTCTCTGTTTTTCCACAATTTTAACATTCAACTTCTTCAAAATATCTATATCCCTCTTTGACAGCTTTTTTACATTTGCTATTTTCTCAACATACCTTATCCAGTACATAACAGATCTCCAAACCACCTCCAAATTCTCATATTTTCCTTCCATCCGAGCTGTACATCTCCTTTTCCACAGCCTCCATGTCACAATAACAGGTACTAAACGCAACAGCATCCCCAGTTGGGACTGTCTTGATGCTCAACTAAACCAAGCATATACCCTTTCTCTCCACCGTTGCTGAGGCACAAACAGGATGGCTATTTCAGCCTATACCCTGCACCACACAGACCTTGCAAACTGCCCACTGCCAAGCACATGATCTAAGTCTTCAACTTGACCCCTGTTACAGCAATTACTGCATGAGGCTAGCGCTACACCAACATTTTTTTATCTTCTCATCTACACTAAGGCACCCAAACATTGCCTTCCACATACATAGAGACATCTTTTTTGGTAGGCTTTTATTCCACACCCATCGATACCACTCATTCCTTACTAATTTAACTCAAAGGATATCCCATGCTGACTTTGTAGAGAAATTACCATTTTTATTTGGAAGCCAAATTAACACATCCTTCTTATTTTTCAAACTCCCAATGGTATCCATAACATATGTCCCCAACCGAGGGCCAACTATATCTTGCAATCTTCCAATGTCCCATAGATCATTAATCACCAACTCTCTAATTCTAATTTCAGGAAACTCCACCTGTTGTACAAGATCACATAACATGCCCTCTTCTAAGAACTTATCATACCAAAATGACAACTCCCCCTCATTCACCTTCCACTTTGAATTTCCTATGATAAAAGGAATTCCCTCCACAATTTTTCGCCAAAATTGGAACCTGATCTTCTCCCCAACCACAAACACATTTGTTTATTCTTCACATATTTAGCCCGAAAAAATGTTGCCCATAAACTGTCCTTAGTCAACAGCTGCCACCCAAATTTATGAAACAAAGATCGTTGCACTTCCCCCAACTTCCTAACACCAATCCCTCCCTCCTCCACCAGACCACACATATGATTCCATGCCTTTCATCTTCTCTTACCTTTTCCATTTTTATCTCCCCAGAAGAAACCTCCTTGTGACAAAAGTCGACTCTTCCATCCTTCCAATTTATTTTGAATCTTCTCTACCAAATAATCTAAGTGCCTAGCTTTCAGTCTTCCATCTACAATTGGAGCACCCAAATATTTACAAGGAAACTCACCCTGCACAAAACCAGTCACCCTCCGAATATCATTAATACACTAATGTGATATCTTCTTAGAAAAATAGATCGCTGACTTCTCATAATTAACTTTCTGACCTGTCCATCTCTTATACTGTTTCAACACATCTATCAAGCATCGAATGGTTCCTTTGGAAGCATTGGTAANAGCATCCCCAGTTGGGACTGTCTTGATGCTCGACTAAACCAAGCATATACCCTTTCTCTCCACCGTTGCTGAGGCACAAACAGGATGGCTATTTCAGCCTATACCCTGCACCACACAGACCTTGCAAACTGCCCACTGCCAAGCACATGATCTAAGTCTTCAACTTGACCCCTGTTACAGCAATTACTGCATGAGGCTAGCGCTACACCAACATTTTTTTATCTTCTCATCTACACTAAGGCACCCAAACATTGCCTTCCACATACATAGAGACATCTTTTTTGGTAGGCTTTTATTCCACACCCATCGATACCACTCATTCCTTACTAATTTAACTCGAAGGATATCCCATGCTAACTTTGTAGAGAAATTACCATTTTTATTTGGAAGCCAAATTAACACATCCTTCTTATTTTTCAAACTCCCAATGGTCTCCATAACATCTGTCCCCAACCGAGGGCCAACCATATCTTGCAATCTTCCAATGTCCCATAGATCATTAATCACCAACTCTCTAATTCTAATTTCAGGAAACTCCACCTGTTGTACAAGATCACATAACATGCCCTCATCTAAGAACTTATCATACCAAAATGACAACTCCCCCTCATTCACCTTCCACTTTGAATTTCCTATAATAAAAGGAATTCCCTCCACAACTTTTCGCCAAAACTGGAACCTGATCTTCTCCCCAACCACAAACACATTTGTTTATTCTTCACATATTTAGCCTGAAAAAATGTTGCCCATAAACTGTCCTTAGTCAACAGCTGCCACCCAAATTTATGAAACAAAGATCGTTGCACTTCCCCCAACTTCCTAACACCAATCCTTCCCTCCTCCACCGGACCACACATATGATTCCATGCCTTTCATCTTCTCTTACCTTTTCCATTTTTATCTCCCTAGAAGAAACCTCCTTGTGACAAAAGTCGACTCTTCCATCCTTCCAATTTATTTTGAACCTTCTCTACCAAATAATCTAAGTGCCTAGCTTTCAGTCTTCCATCTACAATTGGAGCACCCAAATATTTACAAGGAAACTCACCCTACACAAAACCAGTCACCCTCTGAATATCATTAATACACTAATGCGATATCTTCTTAGAAAAATAGATCGCTGACTTCTCATAATTAACTTTCTGACCCGTCCATCTCTCATACTGTTTCAACACATCTATCAAGCATCGAATGGTTCCTTTGGAAGCATTGGTAAACAAAACAATATCATCAGCGTATAGAAGATGAGAGACCACTGGAGAATTTACCGGATGAGAGAACAACTGTATCTTCTTTTCAGCCACTTTTCCGTTTATCATCTTTGAAAGAACCTCCTCCATAATTATAAATAAATATGGCGAAAGCGAATCCCCCTATCTAAGCCCTCTCTTTGACTTGAAAAAACCTTTAAAAGTCTGATTCAATATTATCGAGAACCACAGTGTTATAACACAATTTTTAATCAAATCACAAAAATCTCCCGACACTCCAAAACTAGACAGCACATGCATTAAGAACCTCCAATTTACCCTATCATATGCCTTTGACATATCAATTTTTATAAAGACATTGCCACCCCGAGCATTCCGATGTAGTAATTTTAACATTTCTTGAGAAAGAGAAATGTTTTGAAAGATATTTCGACCTTTTACAAACGCCCCCTGCTCCAACGATATCATTCTATCTAGCACCTTTGCTAATCTTTTCACAATCAACTTTGCAAACACTTTATAGATCACGTTACACAAACTAATAGGCCGAAATTTATCAAAACTTGTAGGATCCTTCACCTTGGGGATTAAAACAATAAAAGACGCTGTATAAAATCTTGGTAATTCCATACCTTGAAAAAATTCCATTACTGCATTGCTGACTTCCATGCAAACTATCTCCCAGCATGTCAAATAAAATAGAGAACCGAAACCATCTGGCCCCGGGCTTGAGTCCTTTGGAATAGAAAGTAATGCTTCATGAATCTCCTGATCTGATGGTAGCTTCCTCAGGCACCTTTCCTCATTTTCACCCACCACTAGGCTAATTAGTCTAGATAGATCAGGCAACTCCAAACTCTCTTCTTCAGACAAAAACCTTTCAAAATACCTTGTAGCTTCTTCATGTATTTCTACAGGTGACTCAAGAAAACTACCATCATAAAGCTTCATATTCTTCACCATAGCATTACGCCTTCTTTGTGCAATTACGGCATGAAAGTACTTTGTGTTCTGATCACCTTCCTCCATCCATCTCTGTTTAGCCTGCTGTCGTAGTCAAGTGTCCTCTCTTTGTACCCACTAATCCAGCTCATTATTAGCTTCAAGAAAATCACATTCCAGCTTCCTCGTGTACTGGTTTTGAAGCTCAACATCTAGCACCTCCACTCTTTCTTCTAATTCTCTAATTGTCCCCTCCATTCTACCAAAAACCTCTTTATTCCAGATTTTTAATGCCACTTTCAATCTCTTTAACTTTCCGGCCAATACTAATAGTCCATTTCCAGGAAAAGGTTCCTTCCAAGATCTCTCCACAATCTTAAGGAATTCGTCATGAGCTACCCACATATTTTGAAAACGAAAAGGTGTCAGACCATACCTACTAAAATCCACCGTAAATTGCACCAAGAGAGGGGCAACAAACATATATTTTATCAGTAAGAGGTTTTGAGTCTTTTAAGGCTATGAATCTTACACTGCCAACAAACCTTTTAGGGTTTCAAGGTGCGAGTTACGTTTCTTGCTAAAAATGATAGCAACTTCCTAATAATACTCAATTTCTGACATGCCAAAATTAGAGAGAAACATTAAAATCACATTAAAATGCCTTCTTCAAAGTTAAGATGCAGTTAAATGAAAGAATGAAGACATTATATCACATATCAATGCATGCAGGAGAATCATTTGGCACTTTGTCATTTTCCCCCACTACATGGAAGAGATCACACTGATTTTCCTTTGAGAGATTCCACAATGCTCAGAAGTCATTGCACCCTAACCACCGTCTCCAGTTAAATATCGTTCAGTACTTGAAACCTCCCAAATAATTCCCACAGTGGCCCTGAACTTTCTTCCTCGATACTTTCCCTGAAGAAGGCACAGCAGCAACTGCTTAATTAAGTGGATTGAAGATTTCTTTTTCCTTTTCTTCTTCCCACTGCTAGAGTTAGTTTGTCCTACAAGACATGCATTCATGAAAGGTTCAAAAGTTAAATTGTTAATGGTGGCTTTGCCTTCTATTTGTGCACTGATGAAAGCGGTAGTTTAGTATTACCCTTCACTGCATGGACAGGATTGCCCTATTTTTCCTTCACAGAGTGTTAACATCGTTGTTTGTAAACCTGGACAAGGCTCCATTAATTGAATCCAGAATCTTCACTTACAAACACAAAGAAGAAGATGGGCACGGGGTGTTCCAGAAAGCCTCTAATGCCTAAGTCAATATACTTGGGTGTATCCCAAAGGTTTTTTGTATCTAGAATCTAGAGAGATTTTTTCGTACTTGGGATGGGGCTTTTATGTAACAGCCCGCAAGAAATTCAATAGTGGAATTTCTAGAGACTTTAGAAATCTCGTGAAAACTCCGTAAGTTTTCACGAATTGTCTAATCGCAAAGGTTTTAGTCTGTCAACATAGTCAATGTTATCACTCACTGTGGTGTCAGAAATGCGATTTTAATTGTTTGAGGTAGTTAGAACTGTTAGAATACATTATAGTCTACACTACTAGACTCAGTTGAATATTTATGATTTTATAGCGCAATAACTCATTTTCATAATTTTCGGACGAAACGACTGTTCAAAACTGTGAATTTATTTATAGGGGCACTTCGGGGTTGAGTTTTGGTAAACGGTTTTTATTGTAGGTTAATATGAATATTTAGAATTTTGCAGTACTAAGTTTATTACGCTTTTTTGGGAGTGAATAGTAACCTTGATAAGCGTACTAAGTGCAGTGCTTTCAAATTCACTGTGTGGAATGTCCAAATTAGGTTAGAAAATTTTTAATTGGACACTTGGCAAGATCTTAGCCACACATAGTGAATAGTATTAGATACTTGGCATAAAGAGGAACCATTAAATGGAATTGTGAAGGAAATCAAGGTGTAAGATCATGCCACCTAAGCAAAACCCTTTTCATCTGATCAACTAAATTGAGCTAGATCAAATAGGGTTTCAACCCTAGAGAAACTCTAAATAGTTGGAATCCATTTGAAACCCCAAAAGCTTGGTTAAAACCAAAACCCTAAACAGTTTCCCCAAACCCTAAATTGGCCTTCAAACCCTTTTTGATCCAATTTCTAGCATTGTGTTTAATCACTTGATTAAATCACTTCCACATGCTATTAATTTCTCAAATCCTTGTTATGACATCATTATCCAACCTTTTAAATCTTGGAAATTTGATTGGGCCAAGAAAAATTAGATTTGGGCTTGATAGCATCTCAACCCTAACCAAACCCCCTTTAAACCCCAAATTGAAGCCCACTTGGTTGAGGCCCACCAAGACCCATGAATTTGGCCACCTTGGCAAAGCTTCTTGGAGAAGTTTCCTCCCCCACATGGCAGACCATCCACTACCCTTGGCTGCACCCAATAATGTCTTGATGAGATGGAGAAACTCACCCCATCAACCTCCATAGCTCACAGCTTCTGCAGGCTGTCTTTTCCCCTCTCTATTCTCCACTTTATGTCACATAGCCACCTCCAATCAAGAGTCATTCAGGTCCATATCTTCCCTCTACAGAATTCTTGAGTTGTGCAAGACACACTTACTTCCATTTCATCACTTCTTCACCCCGTTCTTAGAGAGAAACCCAAAAGAGCTCTCATGGGTAGATTTATGGGTCTTCTTGCGTGGAGTTTTTCAACTCTTTGTAAGTATTTTCATATAATAACTCCTTCATAAAAGTTGTTCCTATTTGAGTATAGTTTCCATAGATATATTATTCGTGTCATTCCATGGTCATTTACGAAGTTAAAAATATTTTTAACCATGGAAAGGTCATTCTGGGGGTGAATCTGGAGAGTATGTTATGTTTTGGAGTTTTTGACCAAGCTAATGGACATATCTTGGTACGAAAATTTTATGGAGTGTTTTTAGCATGTGTTTAAGAGTGTTCATTGAAGTTTTGTTGCATGACTAAAGCTTTTGATGATAGATTTTCTTAGATCTAGAAACTTGAAAATTGGAAGTGGTAAAACAGTTTTTATTTGGAGAAAGTTTGAATATTTCGAGGTTTTATCTTACTCTAAAGGCTTTGATATTTTAATATAATGATCCTAATTCTCTTATTTTCATGTTAGAATGTTATTTTGAAGATATTTAGCATTAGTTTCAAAGATATGATTTTTCTATGCAAGAGGATTTCGGTTAGGCCTAAGATTTGATGTTTTCGGATTAGATCCATGTTTTATTGATTTTTAGCCATGTGATTTTAAGTTTGATGATTGGATCCTATTTAAGACACATTCTTAAACCATATGATGCTTTATTTCAAAGATCTCACATTCTTAAGCCATTGATCAAGAGATTTATCAAAGCTAGTTGAGGAAAAAGTTTCTGTTTTTGGGCTAAGTGTAATACCAAAAAATCCAAGTGTTATTTTGGTGACTTTATTTTGATGATTTAAAGCATGGTTGATCTTAGGATGATGTTATAGATATGTTAGAAGTAAGATTTGATTTTCTGGAATTCTTGGAAATGTTTTGATTTAGGGTCAAAGCTTATAATTTAAGTGTTTGGATCTTTTTACAAAAAAAGTTTGGTGTTGATTATTAGCTTTTTCTAAATGGATGTTTTAAGCTTGGTTTTAAACTTAGGATTGGAAGATGTTTGTTACAAAATTTTAGTTTAAGCATGAGTTTTGAAGTTGGAAGGAATTGCAACAAAAATCAAGAGAAATGACTTATGGGTGTTTCGGCCATAGTGTGTTTTCCATAGTTGTGTTTTGTTTTAAATTTTTCTAAGTTGATATTTGAGTTTAGGACAAAATTTGCATGAGGAATGTAAATTTTGAAAATTTTTGGAGTTAGGATGTGAAATCCTTAAGTTATGGGTAAAATGGTCATTTTCCCACATGTAGAGGGTAAAATGGTAATTTTACTCTAAGTTAGCTTGTTTTCATGTTTCTAATTGTGAGTAATTAAATTTTTAACTTTTAGAATACCCTCTTACAATTCCTCGTGTTTCGTGTTTTATTCTCGTAGAACTCAACGATCGAGGTAAGTTAGCTTCTAACTTACTATCAGTTTAGTGTGTATGTATGATGGGTAAGGGAACTACAATTTATGTATGTATGTTATCATATATGCCATGCCATACCACATCATTACATGTTTATCTTTTATGCATGATTTATTCTTTCACGAATATTTATCTGTTACACAATCTATTCTGTCACGTATTGTTATATGTTATAAGTATGCCATGTTAAGTATACCATATGTTACATGTATGTCATATCATGTAATATTCACCATTGCAAGTATATCATGTTAAGTAAAGAAGTCAGATCAAGTTTATGTTAAGTCAAGTTTCAGATCACGTTTATGTTAAGTTATTCATGTCAATCACGACTCTAAGTGCTAGGATGGAGTAATATCCTAGTGGAACTCCTTTGTTCACTCTGGAGTGTCTAAATAGGTGTGAAATTCCTTGGGCTGACAAAGTACAGTCAACAGGTTGCGAATGGGGCCTAATTAGCTGGTCACCGGAGCGTGCCAGGTACTAATGCCGATGGTGACATATTTTATTTTACATGTATTCATGGGGCCACAACAACTATGGAGCATGAAGTATGAGGCCACAACAATTGTGGAATGAAGTATGGGGCCACAACAACTGTGGAGCATACACTACGTGAGACACAGCAATTGTGACACGTAGAATACATGGGGCCACAACAACTGTGGAGTACGTATTAACGCATTCACAGCTGGTGTAGATACCTATGTTGTGATACGGTAATTGGCAGGGACACACGGCTCTAGGGGACCCGTGTAGCACCCATATGATCACGTTATTAATTAAGTCAATTGAACAAAAGTCCAAGTTTATGTCAAGAAGTTAAGAATAAGCAATCATGGTTAACCCCACGAGATAAGAATAAGTTTCAAATCAAGTTCATGTTATATTATGTTCATGTTCACGTTAAGTTTCAAGTTCATGTTCATATCATGTTATGTTCACGTTTATGTTATATTCAAGTTCACGTTCATGTTATATTATGTTCATGTTCACGTTATGTTTCAAGTTCACGTTCATGTCATGTTATATTCACGTACATGTTATGTTCAAGTTCAAATTCATATTATGTTATGTTCATGTTTACATAATGTGTCAAGTTCACGTTTATGTCATGTTATGCTAAGGTTTATGTTAAATTCAAGTTCATGTTTATGTTATGTATGTTCACATTCACGCTATGATTCAAATCCATGTTATGTTTCAAGTTCATGTTCATGTTATGTTGCTAGCCCATGTTATATTATAAGTTCAAATTCATGTCATGTCAAGTCAAGTTCAGTTCACATTTCAGTTCAGGTTATGTCAGTTATGCCATACTATATGTTAAATTATGCTATGCTTACTTACAATTTTAATTATGTATTTATGTTTTTACTGCCATACATTCATAATTAACCTGTGTGAGAGTTTCCTGTTAACTTACTGAGATTTGTAATCAAATCTCATCGTGATAGTCCCAACTACCATTCCCCCCGAATGGTAGGCGATGTGTCAGAATCAGAGCAGGGAGCAGACATTAGTAGACTGAAGGAGGTTGACTAGACGCAGCAGACACAACACGGAGCTTGCAGCTTCCATAATTAGTTCTTAGATAGTATTCTGGCCTCGTTAGTCGAGTTACACGAGTTACTTGATGAGCTTCCTCAATAATGTATTTTGGTAATGTAAATATGGAGTTTGGCCTCCCATGTTTTTGAGATTATAGTCTTCTGAGATTCGTACTGAAATCGTAGATATTTATTTTGTTAAATATGCTTGGATTATGATTTAGCTATTTGGGATATTATAAGTTTTGTGCATAGTATAGCTCAAAAAAAAAATTATCCGCTGCGAATATTGCATAATGCTAGATGCATGTTAGGAATATTGCATCTTATATGTCATGAACGGGGCCAGGTAACCTTGTGTTGCATGTCCCGACGCTTCAGATATCCGTTCGATCCCAAGCGAAATCTGGGAGCGTCACATTTTATACCCAATCCTTCGAGGGGTACCCTGTCAGGTATAAGCTGTCTTGCCCATGCTTGTTGTAGTCTGGGCATTTAATGCGACGTGTTCTTTTGCGGTAGGGTCATTAAGGCCTCATGGTTCTAGTGTTTGTGCTATTAATACGGTGTGTCTCCCTGGGCAAGTCATGATGGTGGGCGAACTGCACTGTCCTTCGGGGGTACCTTGCAGAGAATGGAGGGCCGCCGGCATCTTCTGTTGGCACAGTGATGTAATTCCTTTGCAAGAGGCGTCATGGGGGTTGTCAGAGTAGGTGGGTCCCATCTATCTTTGGTGTAAGGTTTCCCACATTTTGTATCCTTCTTCCTCTGGTGTGATCTCGTGGGCCGAACCCCGTTAATGACCCTGAGACCTTTTGAACAATGAGATGGGGTGAGGCGAGCTTGATTATTGGGCCAAAGTATACTTATAATTGGCCTAGATGAAATATCCCTCGCACAGAGATTCCACAAAACTCATAAATTGTTGCACATTGGACACACTGTTTAGGAATAGATGCCACACCAGATTCTCCCCCTAAATCCATCTGGTTAATTCCCATAGCAACACTAGTTTTTTATTCTCTGACATCTATCCAAGAAGAAGGAAATTCAGCTAGTACTAGATTAGGAGGATTAGAAGATTTCTTTCTCCTTTTCTTACTCTTCCCACTTCTTGAACTAGTTTCCAACAAATGGGCGTCCTCAATTGGTTTAGTAGATGATGAATTATTAGGTAGTCATGAAGTATGGACACGTGGTACTCCCAATGTATTATAGGATCAAGTGCCATCAAAAGGTAATGCATATATATAAGAAATTTCAATGGCGTGCCTTCCTTCAGTTGGATGTAAGTACCATGTCATCCATACTTTCAGGGTACCTAATAATTTTTCTTAGTTTGTCCCCTACTAAGTGCTGAGATGCACCCTTTGCCTTGGAGGTTTCTTGATTAGACTCACAAGTCAAAGCTCTCATTTCATTTAGAGCATCTTGATCTCCATTTTTCTTCTCAATCTTATGCTTTCTTTGCATGAGGTCTCAATTGTGAAGCATCCTCCATAATCTTATAGCAGTCCAACTCAACATCGTTTATGAATTTGTAGATTATGTAATGTCCATATTATTTTTTTATAATCTCAATATCCTTGCTCAGATTAGTCTTCATTAATTTTGAAACCGACTTCCTACTAATATTAGAAGACAAACTGTTGCAAGGTTTTCAGCTAAGTCTTTGTTTCCCATCCTCATATATTACATGGAGCATCTCTACCTCAATTAACTAAAGACTTTTCTAAGACTATATATTACATCCATCTTTGCCAAATCCCTTATATAGGGACATCCTCTTTTACATTCAAGTTGCTCTCAACCAGCAACAATGATGAAATAATCAAAGTTGGACCACCTTTACGTGGAGCATCACAAGGATGACTATCCCCATCAAATGAAGTACCATATTGTATGCCAAAACTGGCTATTAGGTTGTTTTTCTAATTAGAATAAGGAAATGCTAATTTTTATGATACTAAGTTGAATGAGAAGCATTAATGACGTGTTTGCACACCAGTCAACAATCTCAATGACTTTGCAGCACAAGAAACGTGAAGCTCAGTGGGTGGTGAAACACCTCCTATGCGTAAGTTAGTACTCTAGGAATTTAGTGCACTTTTTTGTGTAAGAACATGGGAGAGAGGGTTTCTAACATGAGGTTAAGCTTTTATACTTCCTATCAAGGTGGGCCCTTGCTTCCTGTGCTCGGGGGGTCCGTCTATTGTACTGGGTACCATATCATCACATTTAATGTGTCTTGGCTCCCCTGGGTTGTGTCCCCTGTGGCCAGTGGGTGAGTGTGGCCACTATCTGGGCACTCTATTAGGAACAGAGCCTCCCATCGGGTTCTCCTATCTGCACTCTGTATCTACCCATTTAATGTGATGTGGCTTCCTTGTAGTTCATGTAGATGGGGTTGTGTCAAAGTGAATGTTGTCCCACTTTTCCCATGTGGGCTCTTAGCCCTCTTTCTCCTCTATAGCTCGGTGGGCTAGTTATATTCTAATTGTTGGGCTTCTTAGAATTGGTCTAGACCCTATCTAGTGGAAATAAAAATATCCCTTCTAGTTACCCCGCAAAATTTTTCTGCACAGGTGTGGTGGGAATTTTCTTTTTAGCTAGCAACCCTTCAGTTGTTTGTAACGCTTAACGGATTGGTTTATATCCATTGTGTAAGCTAGTGCACTTTCCTAAATCTGGGTTGCATGTGGCAGCTCGATCCCACACTCATCGTGCGGTGGGAATCATGGGATTTGTTCCCATCATTTCCTCTTCAACAACACTTGTCACTTTCCCACTTAGGGCAATCCCACTAGTGCAGTCTCCCTATTTAAACCCACTTCCCATCTCCCATCTCTTCTCTTCTACTGTGCTCCTCTCACTATTGCTACCACCTTGACGAGTTCACAGTCCCTCACTTCTTTCTTATTCTCCTTCTTTCGAAAAAAACCCCAACTTTTCTTCCTCTGTTTTCCTCTTCCCATCTTCAATTGCGTGTAATGACTAGGCCCAATATATGTAAAGATAATTTTATTGGGCCTAAATTATGCTTGATGGGCCATATTGGTGAGCCCAATTACAATCTATTGGATAATCTTGAATAAACCAAGGGCCCAGAAATTAATATGGTAAATTATGGGTTTGTTTTCTATTAGGCTCGATAATTAAGTTAAAGCCCAATTAATAATTATTGACAAGTGGGTCCTATTAATTGGTATTGGGACCAAGAAATTTTTATAAGCCCAAAAATATTATCGGACAAGTTAGACTCATTTCAGAATTTGAGATCGGCCCATTACACTTATGAAGTGACGTAGTTTGTAAAATTATAGACAAGCTTTTAAAACTTAGTTATACTTGAGAAGGCCCAAGGCTTAAGCCTAAAATACGATAACCCAACCCAAGTAGTCCATGCACATGTCATCTCTTCCTCTGCCCTAGTGTTACGACAATACGTATATAAATACATAAGTATACACACACACATACATGACATCACAGTCATGAATGGCATATCGATTTCCCCTTTGCAAGAGCCTCACCACCAAAGCTCCTAGCAACCGCTTTCTGAACCCCTCCTCAAGATTCCTCCATGCAAACCCAAATTGTAAACCACTGTCCCAGCAAATCCTCAAGCCCTACGTATAGACGCACAACATCGATGCAAGCCACTGTGGTTCAAACTCATATACCGCATTGAATACTCGTCATCAGCATTCCAACCTCCACAGAAAACATCCTGCCACTACCATCCCTCTGTGATTTAACATGGTTTCACCACATAAGCTAGCGACACCAAGCCACAAATAGACCCTTACATAAGCAAATCGAGAAGCCATCCTGTCGGAAGCCTTCACCGAGGCAATGCAACGAGAAGTTTGGCTGTGTAGTTGTAGGGTTTTTGTGAAGTTTTATGCAAGAGTGTTGATCATATTGATGCGTTTGTATAAGTAGGGAAGGTAAAGTGGTGCGTTGAGATAAGTAATGTTATGCATTTTATGGGTTGTAATAGAATTAATGGTTTAAACGATGAGTTTTGTAGTTAAGTGGAATGGTGCGTTTGACGAAGGGTGTAATGTAGTGTGTGAAGTATAGTGTAACGTCATCGTTTCTTGTCCTATATTAGATGAGTATAAAGCCCTAGCCTTGAAAGGGAAGGGGTCTTGAATTCTTGAATTTTGATTGTGTTTTGGAGGTTAGAGATTCCTTGAAAATCTTTGAGCAATAAGAGAAGTTTTGTGGCTTCTTTCTTCAGTTCTTGATCTTTCTTAAGTTCCTGTTCTTGATCGTTTCCTTCAGTTCATGTTTCATTATGTTCTTTCCATATTTTCTATCGTAGAAAGTGAAGAATACCATTACAGGCAACCACAGGAGATGCCCAACCACCTTCGAGGGATGCTTGAAATCACTGCATTTGCCACGAGTAGCAAGAGACCAATGTGAACAAAGTTCGAACGCTAGGGGTGTAACGGGTCCAGTTTGGTCTGAGTTTTGATAAAATTTGAGATTGAACTAGTATAAACCGGTTTTGCATTTTAAGAACCGATTTTGCATCAGTTACCCCCTAAACCGGTTCTTCCAATTTTTCTGTTCTGGTCTGGTTTTTCGATTTTAATATACTATATACTATATTATATAATATAGTAGATTATAATATATAATACTATAGTGATAATATATTTTAGTATACTATAATATATATTATAATTGTATTATAGACTATAGTGATATATTATAATATATAATATAGTAATATATTATAGTATATTATAATATATAGTGATATTGTATTAATATAACTATTAATACAATAAACTATAGTGATATAAGATTTTAAAACATAATATTATATTAATTAGTAATTTATCATATAATACAAAACTATTGTATATATAATTATATATTATATATAAAAATTATATACAATATAAATATTAAAATATATATATAGATGAACCAGTCAGGTAAGTTCTGGTTTTAGAAAAAGAAAAATTGGAACGAAACTGATTTTGACCGGTTTTAAGAAAAATAAAACCTATACTGGGCCGAATCAAACTTGGTACTGGACCATCCGGTCCAGTCTGGTTTACCCCCTTTTTTTTTACACACCTACCAAACACATCCCTGTTTCATGTAAACAAACAGAGCACCATCACACACCCATCTCCTCCACATCTCCTCCCTCAGCCATAGAGACTTTCAGTCAGCCACTTTCCATCACCTCACGCTACCTCGGTAAGCGCACACCGAGATCTCTTCCTTTCCTTTCCATCGCATTTCTCCTTCTCTAAGCTCTCTCTCTCTCTCTCTCTCTCACACACACACACACACACACACACACCCACACACATAGAAACTTCTGCCATCGTTGTAGTCCTTGACCATCCCAACTCCCTACTTCGTCACATAAAATGCATGGTATCAATGCATATTCAGGATGGATGTGCAAGCCATGGACTCAAGCATGGTCCACCGTAGTATGCCTGAATACTACCTCAATAGCTCCACTTGTGGCCACAGGATGTGAGGTTGGTACACAACCTTACACATAGGATTAAGTGTGTTGGTCAGTCAAATTAGTCAGCTAATTCAGATAAGTCATGCATAACCAACATGAAAACTTTTATGAAACTTTTATGAAGATTTTAACTTTATATTTTACGTTGTGATGGGTTTCTTACTGATTTTTCGATTCATTTTAATTTTATTTCATGTTTCTAACCACCTAGGTGAGGATGATGATCAGTATGAGTACGCAGGCCAAGCTTAGAAGGAGACTGTGAACTTAGTGACTTTATTTTGTGACTGACTTTTCCATTTCAGTTAATTTGGGAATTATGGTTATGTTTTGGTTAAGACATGATTTATTGTATTAACTCTTTTATGTGATAAACTATGTTTTATTTAACTATGCAAGTTTCTTGCCTTTCTATATTTACATAAGAACGTGACATCCCTACCATATGGGAAGAGGGTGTTAAATGGAACCTAAAAGTACCACATGTTTCTTATCTTGGGATTCGCATTCATCTCACCCCGAGTTATCTTTCAGGGACTCTGGGGCTCTTGATTTCCCTATGGCTCAGGGTAGCCCTTAGTTCTATGAAGGGTATCAGTGGTCCTTAATAACTTCCTCCACGGACCTGAGATCGGTGAGGAGCTCATTCGGCATGCCCGAATCCATCATTTTGGGAATCCCACGAGCTCACCAAGGGGTCGTAAACTTAGAGGGCTTTGCTAAGAAAGTGGCATTGTGCCCCTCCATGTTCTTGAATGGGTTGTGGCTTCCTTTCTGCCATCCAGTCTGGGATGTCCTAGACTTTGTTGGGTTGGCTCCATCGTAACTTCATCCTAACTCATGGTAGATTTAGATGTCATGATGCATTGTCTGGTGCATAGTCTTGGGTGCAAGGGTGAAGATTATCCTAACCTAGAGGTGTAAAAAAATTGAAAAACTGGTTAACCGAACCAGATTGGTGGGTTTGGTTTGGTTTGTAATCGGTCTGGTGCAGTACCGTTCTTTATAATTGAAACTGGTTTGGTACTGGTTTTCATATTTTGAAAATCGATTTGATTCAAACCAGATTGGTATATATATTTTTAATTTTTTATATTATATTATATGCTAAAGTTCTAATTAATATAATATGAAATCTTAATCTTATTACTCTAGTATCTTAATCTTATAATATATAATTAATATAACATTTGATGTAAGTTAGACACTACTCATATTATATTAGTATAAGTAGGCACTAATTATACTATTTTAATCTTATTACTTAAGTTTAAATAAGTTAGGCATTACTTATAAGATACAGTATAAATAAAAACTAATGAATTAGTAATTATTGATAACAAATACTAAATTATAACAATTAAGCTTAATGTTGAAAAAAATTATAATACTAAATTTATATAGTATTACATGTGTAAACAGTAAACTAGAAAAACCAGACTAAAATGGAAAAAATTTCAAGTTTTTGTTTCAATGATAAATCAGTATGTATCGATTTTTAAATTTTCAAAATTAGTATATACCAGTTAAGCTCCAAAATTTGTCCCAAATCAAACCGAATCGGATTGATTACACCCCTATCCTAACCTAATCACTAAAGAGTTCCTTTTTACATATGGGGTGTGATGGCACAATGGCTACTTGTGTAGCTTCCATTCGCATGGCGGGTACAGAGTTGCCCACCTAGAATCCCACTTTTCCCGTGTCAAGGACTGGTCCAAGTGGTTTTTTTTGTGTTAGGCAACTGTTACGAATTCCTTGGTGGTGAGTCAGTCCATCAAGAGTTCCCAGGTTGTGTTGTGCAGGGGTTGTTCCAGAGGACAAGGATATTTCCCTTAATTTGTTTGCTCAGGAGCTAGCTCATTTGAGGACAGCATACTTGTGGGTCCAGGAACATCCATAGGAGGTTTCAACTGACACCCTATTGACTAAAGTCAACATCAACTGACTCCTAGTGATTTTGGACCGATCTCATTTCAAGGGCCTTCGCTTCTTGAGGGAACCGTATGCTTCTTGGGGCTAAAAAAAGGTCCTTCCAGTCCTCCAGTGGAGGGGAAAGGAAAGAAACCTCACACTGAGGATGAGGCAGCTCATGAGTCATCATGGTCTAGCAACAGCTCCGAATCTGTAGAGGTTCCCCCTACCCAGCACCTGGAGGACCTAGGCAAACCTCACAGGCCCTATCTTCATCATGAGCTTGGGAAACAACCCAGCATCTACAGCCAAACATGGAAAATCAAGATGCCTCTTTGCCTAGTCATCACCCTATTCTACTACAATCAGTGGCCCTATCCTTTACCATGCCTGGTAATTAGAAGCCAATAGGGACCCTTAGTTGGGATGAAGAAGTATACCTTTCCTGCCCTTCATCACTTCTTTTGAGCTTGAGCTTTCCTCATCGACGGTCTTGGGGGAGCCTACTTTTTCAACTCCTTTTACAGGTGGCATGAAGGCACTAGGCAAGCAACTGGCCAAAATCAGACATCACAAAGACATTTAGGCGGGAGCCAATGACGAATGCAGGTGTCATGGGGACATCTAAACATGAGCCAATGGCTAGCGGGGGCAATGTGGGGATGCTCGAACTAGAGCTAACGGCTAATGGGGGTGACATGGGGGTGAACTAAAGCCAACGGTTGATGTGGGCAACTCAAGGGCCATTGTTTAGGAGTCAGCTTCTGATGGGGTGGTGCTAGTTCTTCATCCCAAGCCCCTACTTCCGCTCTCACTGACCTACTCTAATAGCTAGAAGGTTTGAGATAGGCCTCTCGAGTAAGACAGGGTGGCACTTCAGAAATTGGGCTAATTTAGTAGAGCTCAGGCCAAACCTCTTTAAATTCCTTCTCTTCTTTTTTTGAAAAGGTCTATTTGATGCTGTCAGGGAGTCGATTAGTTGGCCGCTTGGATCATTGACCAGAGGAGTGACTTAGAAAATGACGTTCGTAGGCTGCAATCCCTTACCATCTTGGCTTGTATGGAGGTCTATAAGGCAAATAAAGAGAGGGACAAGGTAGAGGAAGTTTTCCTCTATGTGTACTCCCACCTCCAAAGTAAGAAGTAGATAGTCTCGACTCTTCATAAGGAGATGGCCTAACTCCAAGATGACCTACTGAAGTCCCAAGAAGCAGCCACCTCGAGGCCAAGCTCCTAGAGGAGGAAAGAGATACCGGCTAGGATCGCCTAGCTCACCAGGAGGTGAAATTGTAAGAGGTTAGGCAACGTTGTCAAGACCATGCTACTGTAGCGCCAATAAGGCTTACATGACCTCAGGGGTGAGAGGGAAAAACTGGTCAAACAACACAATTCATATGTGAGGTTGCATAGCTAGTTGGAGAGGATGTACCTGTGTCTTACCGAATCTTGGAAGCAAGTAAGAAGAGGTTAGATCTTGAGAATAGCGAATCAGGGCTATGGAGTTTGAGTTGGCTTTTGTGAAGGGGGTTTCTCTATTGAGATCTGTAGCTTGAGGCCCTGGAGTCTGGGTTGGCTACTTCCAAGGAGGAATTGGCCTTACAAGACTTGTAGGTGGAGGCCTTATAGTCCACGCTAGCCAATTCCAATGAGGCCTTGGTCTAGCTCTCTAGCTAAATGTCCGCTGCCAAGGTGATCCACAACAGGGCCTAGGGCTATAGGTGTAAGGAAATTCTGGATAAGTTAAGGGATCATCTGATGGAAAATGTCCAAATTGACCTAAGAACCCTTAACCTGAGCACTCTCTAGCCCAATTGTCAATCACACTAGTTTGCTAACTCGCTAACTCACACAAGTCTGAGTCCTTAAGTTTTAATAGCAAGAATAATTTTTTTTTTTTTTTGTTTCTTATAATCATGACATGATCTAATGGATGTGATTTTACATTTGCAATGGTTCTGTGCCATCTTCATTGGCCTCTATGTATTTGTGACTTTGCTCCACTTACCCCTTTTAATTTTCTTCCTTGGCTTGCAATGGTTTTATTGTTGTTGTTGTTGCTTTGTTTGTGCCAGGGCTCGATAGTCAAGGGATTGTCACGCCCATTCCGCAACGAGCCCAATGACTTGACCTTTGTTTGCAGGAGGATTGAGCAATCAAGTGACTGTCACACCCATTCCACAGCTAGGCCAATGGTTTCAAGTTTTCATTTGCGCATGGGTGGATCAGTCAAGGGACTGTCACGCCCCTTCCGTGATGAGTCCAATGACTTCAACTTTCATTTGCGCTTGGGCCAAGCAATCAAAGGAAGGTCATGCCGATTCCATGGCGAGTTTAGTGACTTGGCATTTGGTAGTGAGAGGGCCTAGTAGTAAATCCACCCATTCCACGGATAGTCTAGTGACTTAAATTTTGGTTTGGGCATGGGCTGAGCAGTCAAAGGACTGACACGGCCATTATGTGGCAAGTCCAGTGACTCAGCTTTTGGTTGCGTAAGGTTTGTGCAAGGGCCTTGCAACCAAGGGACTATCACGCCCATTCCATGGTGAGTCCAATGACTCGAATTTTGTTTGCTAACATGTATATATGAAAGTTATGAATTGATTCAAAGCATGTTAGTATTTTTATAAAAGATCTTTGCATGATTACAAAGTGCTAAAAACTTATTGGTTCAAAGTTTCTGTTTTGACATAGGTTGTGATTTTGGTTCTACGAACTTGATCCTGTGGCTTTGATCTATGTGTTAAGGGTTTAATTTTTGAAGAGTTATGGTTTAAATCTTTGATGGAATGTTGATGAACATGCAAGAGTTTGTTTTAAACTCAAACTAAGGGCTCTCATGTATGATATTTTGTTTTGATCAATGTTTTTCCATGACATGCAAGTTTTAATGCTTAGATCAAGTTAGGACTTGAATATGAGGTATATGGTTGTGTTACCTGAAGATTTATTGCATAAAATTCAAGGATCTAGTTACTTTGTTTTAAGTCCAAAGCATGCTATACTTGATTTGCACATGGTCCTTGTGCAAATTGATTGTGTTTGTGGTTGTTTAATCAAGCATGATATTACTTAGTTTTGAATGATGAACATGCTAGGAGAGTATTTTTGGACTTTTAGAATCCTTAGAATTGATTTGAAAGTGTTAGACCAAAAGCATCAAGAGTAGGTTCTATTTGATCTTGTCTTGATGTTTTGGCATTTTTCTATGGTGTAGTGATTTAGGTTTTTATGAAATGTACACATTGGTGTCTTGGTATAATTTTAGAACTAAGGATTTGTTTTTTAGAGTTGATAAAATAAGTTTGAGCATGTTAGTATGTTGGAATGTCAAATAGCAACAAAAGTGGAGTTTTTGGCCTAAGGGTGAATTGGCCAAGTGATGTTTGGCATAGCTATAAATCATTTAAAATTTTTCTGAATCCATATTTTTATTTAGGATAAAATTTACATGAGTAATATAAATTTTGGTAAGTTTTGGAGTTCGTTTCCAAAATCCTTAATTTATAGGCAAGTTTCTCACAAGTTGAGTTGTAACCTTGAAAATTTAGCCATAAATTAGTAAGTTTTATGTCATATGAATTTAGTAGGATATTCTAACCCTAGAAAATAACTCATTTCAGTTCGAATTGATTTATGCTTCGCTTTATGTTACGCTACAATTCTATAAGTAGCTTCTAACTTACTCGGTATATTTTTATATGTACGGTGGTAAGACTACTATTTTTTTATATTCATATCATCTATTACAATTACAAGAATTCCATGTCATTTATTACTACTAACTTCCGTGTCATTTATGTATGGTGGTAAGTCTTTCGCCACGACAAATTCTAACATGCCATGAAAGCTTTCTGCTTGTCAGAGTATCTCTAATAAGAAACTTGAATAAGGTAATATTGGCGAAAGCATTCTTCTTGTTAAAAGTACTTCTTAAAAACACTCATGATGAAAGCATTATGCTTATCTAAGTATTTCTAACAAAATACTTTAAGCGGGGAGGAAGCCTGCTTTGTCTGAATATTCCAAACGAAAAAAATTGGTGTAGGCATTTTGCTGGTCGAAGTAAATCTATAGTTCACATAAACAAGCACGTATATATTAACAAGGTCTCATGTTCACACAGTCATGCCACATTCAAGTTAAGTCATCTTATGTTCATGTATAGCCATGTTATTTCCAAGTCAATGCCGCATTATTTTTACAAGTCATGTCACACATCTTTAAATCCATTTTATGAAGCATACATGTCATTTGCTATCATACATGCCTATTCAGAATGTCAGTAGTTTAGGAGCCTTACTTGTTGAGGTTTTATAATCTCATTGTGGTAGTTTCAATTACCATTCCCTCTGAAATGGTAGAAGTTGTGCCAGAGCCTGATAAAACATCGTGTTCTAGATTGGATAACATTGAGTAGATCCGATAAGTTTTGAATAATTAATGGCAATGATATTACCGTTTTTTAATGTGGTCTTAGCACTGATAATCGTGTTGCGTGAGCAGTTCGATAGATAGATTAGATTTCTTTTAGTCTATAACTACGAAGTTCCAAATCGAGTACAGTGTCCTTTTAGTTTAAAGACTGGTTGGACTAATGATATTAATTTTGGGTATGCTTATATGATTGAAATGTAAGGATGTTTTGGGATTAGTATTCTGCTATTTTTGTATAATATTGCTCAAAGAAAAAAAATTATTCATTGCGAATAGTGCATGCTAGGTACACTGTATCCTTAACTGTCATGCTAGGTGCACCCAAGTATAATCTCTTACACTCTCATCAACTCCCTAACACCATGGTACACTCATTTGACCAAATCAATTGGAAGTAGACTTGAAACCCTAAGTGATATCCTAACTACCCTAAATGGATGCCATTCGGTTAGGTTATTTTTGTTCCAGCCGAAAACCTCTCATTTTTCTAAGCTTCTAACACAATATTTTCCCCCTTGAATGACCACTCCATGGCCTGACCCTATGTCCTTGGTTCATCCAAAATTTTATGGCAAGTCAAACACTCAAGTTTTCCTCCCTCAATTTCACCATTCAGCCAAGCACAATTCCAAACCTTCTAGCCATGTAGCTTCATCATCCTCACAATCAAGCTTCCAATCATGTGTCATAAAATCCACCCACTCCAAGTCAGCCCTTATAGCCCCATGCCACCCCCTCTCATTCTCCTACACTTTGTAAAATTTTCATCTCCTTTCTTGAGAGAAACCGAGAGTTCTTGGAGAGAAAAAGTTTGGGTCCTTTACTTCTTGGATTGCCAGCTTTGTAAGCATTTTCCTAACCCATATCTCTTGTATCTTTATTAAGCTATGAGTTTTGGATTATTGGAAGACTGTTGGTTATTTTTTATTGGGAGTTTGAAGGTTGGATGATGGTATTTGGTGATATGGTGTTCGGTTTGGATGAATATTGTTAAGCCTTGGAAGTTTCTATTGTTTTATTGGAAAGTCTTGAAAATTTCGGTGTTATGGAGTATTACCTTGATTTTTATACAAGTTCATGGTTTGATTTATGACATATAAGGTTTCAATAAAATAGATTTGCATGATCCTCTAAGTGTTAAAACCAAAACCCTCCAACATGAGATTTTTTTGGTTTAGTTTGTCATTTTAGCCTTGGGAATTAAATCCATGGTTTTGATTTTTAAACTCTTGTTCATGAAGCTTGATTTATGGTTTAAGTTGGATTTTAAAGCTTTATGACTTAGGTTTTGTTAGATTATTGATGAACATGCAAAGAGTATGTTTTTATGTATAGTTTGGAAGAGTGTTCGTTAATGGTTTCTTTGGTGTTATTATTTGCTAGATATGTTGAATATGATGCTTAGATCAAGTTAGAACTTGAATTTGAGGTATATGAATGTGTTATTTCAAGATTATATGCATGCAAATTAAGGATTTAGTCTCTATGTTCAAAGCCAATGCATGCCATGTTTTGAGTTCCATATTTTATGTGCAAGCAAATTGTTATTTGATGAATAAGTGGAGTTTTGTTGCTTGGTCATGTTCACTATCCACTAAGTTTAAGTGATTAACATGCTACAAGTTACGATTTGTGAACTTTGGGAGTTCTATAAGTTAGAAGTTTGAGTGATTCACTATACACAGATTTCTACAGGTTAACATCTAACTTGTGGTATATTTATGTATGTGAGGTGATAAGGTTCATGCAATTATATTTTTGTTTTAAGGTTAATTACATTTTGCCGCCTCAAACTTTCACTCAATTCATAATGTGTCCACAAAACTTATAATTGCATCAAAGTGGATCCGCTTACTTTCAAAACTTCAAAATCCCCCATTCTATCTACCATTAGTGTTAAATCGAACAGAAATTGAGCACTTGCTACTCACTTGCAGATTCTTCACCTGCAAAGACAAAAATACCCCCAAGGAAAATTTTCACTTTACCCCATCGAACTTTCACGCAATTCTCAATTTGCCCTGAATGTCAAATAAATTTGATTTTTATATTAAATTAAATTACATTTTTATAATAAATCTAAATTTACAAATCTGGGATAAAATACTAACAAAAAGATAAATCTTTGAACTCAGTAAAATACTAGGATATAATTTTCTGATTTTTTAAAAATTTTTAAACTTGTATTTGAATAACTCTATATAAAACACACTAAATATATAAATACATATGACTAAATATGAAATATTAATAAAAATAAAGGTTTATTTCTCTACCTCATGAATAGTTATTATTCTCCTTTTATTTTTGAATTCTTCAATGTTTATTTTATATATTCGTTGTTAATTTTGGAATAGCTTTTGGAATTTTGTAATAATATCTATAATAATTTTATTTCTTTAATTTTGTGAGATTTTATGAAGAGGAGTAATAACTCATATTCCATAAATAAGAATATAAGCGATTAATCAAAATCAAGAATAAAACGAGAATAATAACCATTCATGAGGTAGAGGAATAAAGCTTTATTTTTATTAATATTACATATTTAGTTATATATATTTATATATTTAGTGTGAATTATATAGAATTATTAAAATATATTTTTAAAAATGAAAAAAAAAATCAGAAATTATCTCATAGTATTTTACTGAGTTCAAAGATTTATCTTTTTGCTAGTCTTTTATCCTAAATTTGTATATTCAGATTTATTATAAAAATTTAATTCATTATAAAAATCTAATTTAATGTGACATTCGGGGCAAATTCAGAATCGTGTGAAAATTTGAGGGGGCAAAGTGAAAATTTTCCTTTGGGCTACTTTTGTCTTTGCAGGTGAAGAAGCTACATGTGAGTAGCACATGCTTAATTTCTATTCGATTTAATGCAAATGGTATACGGAAGGGGGGGATTGTGAAGTTTTGAAAGTAAATGGGTTCACTTTGATGCAATTAATAGTTTCGGAGACACATTGTAAATTGAGTAAAAGTTTGAGGGGGCAAAATGTAATTAACCCTTTGTTTTATTTTTTTCCTATTAAGCTGGATTATTTTATATTATGCCATGTTGCCATATACATACATACACATGAAATGTTAAGTTTATATCATGGTAACCCTATGAGAGAAGACATCATGTATAAGTCTATCTTAGGTAAGCAAGCATGCCATACTCATTAAAGTTATATTTTTTAATAAGCAAGCCCATGTACATCAAGCATACATGTCATGTTTACTATTATGCATACTTAATTATACTGTCAGTAGCTTAGGAGTATACTTGTTGAGATTTTATAAATCTCACTGTGGTAGTCTCAACTACCATTTTCTCCAAAATAATAAACAATGTGTCAGGGAATAAAAGAACAGTGCACCCCCACCTAGACGATGTCGAATAGACCAAGGAGTAGGCTCGTAGAACTTATGGACTCATCCTCCAGTTTTTGGATATTATTTTGGAGTTGATAGCTAAGCTGAGCGAGCGGCTTGGCATTTAGATTAGATTTCTATTTGTTTGTAACTTTGGAGTTTTGTCTCTAGTACAATGTTTTTTGTTTATAGAATAGTTGGGTGAATGATGTGACTTTTGTTTATGTGAATATGAATGAGAAGTATTGTGGCGCCCCCAAATTCCGCTTGGGATTGAACGGACATTTGAAGCGTCGAGACATGCAACACAAGGTTACCTGCCCCCGTTCATGACATATAAGATGCAATGTTCCTAACATGCATCTAGCATTATGCAATATTCGCAGCGGATAATTTTTTTCTTTAGCAATACTATGCACCAAACTAAAAATATCCCAAATACTTGAAACATATTTCATACATAAAGGCATACTAAAAAGCCGTGATCACCACACTAGTCTAAAATGGTTGTGATCAAAAGAATACTTGAGATACAACTCCAAAAGTGTAAGTATTAACCTAAGTTAAATACTATACCATCATCAACATCGCACCGTGGCCTAGTCGACTGTATTCAGTTGGTCAGATTCCAATTCTCCTTCGGGTCCTGTAACAAGATCTACCATTCGGGGGGAATGGTAGTTGGGACTACCACAGTGAGATTTGATTACAAATCTCAGTAAGTTAACATAAAACTTATACACAGGTTAAAAATGCATGCATGGCAGTAAAAGCATAAATGCATAATTATAGTCATACATAAACATAGTATAACTTGACATATAGCATGACTTAACCAGAACTTAAGCGTGAACTGAACTTGACTTAACATGGCATGAACTTAAGCTTAAAACATAACATGAACAATCAACATAACATGAACGTGAAACATAACATGGACATGAACATAACATAACATGAACGTGAGCTTGAACGTATCATAAACGTGAACATAACATGATGTGAACATGAACTTGGAACATAACATGAACATGAACATAACATGTACGTGAGCATAACATAACATGAACTTGATCTGAAACTTGACTTAACATAAACTTGGAATCTTATTTAATTGTCTTGATTAATAACGTGCATTAATACGTACTCCACAGTTGTTGTGGCCCCACGTATTCAAGTAACATAAAACATAATACGTACTCCACAGTTGTTGTGGCCCCACGTATTCTACATGTCACAATTGCTGTGTCTCATGTAGTGTATGCTCCACAGTTGTTGTGGCCCCATACTTCATGCTCCACAGTTGTTGTGGCCCCATGAATTCACATAACATAAAATATAATACGTACTCCACAGTTGTTGTGGCCCCACGTATTCTACATGTCACAATTGCTGTGTCTCATGTAGTGTATGCTCCACAGTTGTTGTGGCTCTTCTTCTAATTCGACTACATTTGCCACAATGTAACATAAAATATAATACGTACTCCACAGTTGTTGTGGCCCCACGCATTATAAGTAACATATAAATATAATACGTACTCCACAGTTGTTGTGGCCCCACGCATTATAAGTAACATAAATATAATACGTACTCCACAGTTGTTGTGGCCCCACGCATTATAAGTAACAATAAATATAATACGTACTCCACAGTTGTTGTGGCCCCACGCATTATAAGTAACATAAAATATACACTCACAGTTGTGTCACCATATATACTAATTAAACGATCCAAGTTGTTGTGGCCCCACGCATTATAAGTAACATAAATATAATACGTACTCCACAGTTGTTGTGGCCCCACGCATTATAAGTAACATAAATATAATACGTACTCCACAGTTGTTGTGGCCCCACGCATTATAAGTAACATAAATATAATACGTACTCCACAGTTGTTGTGGCCCCACGCATTATAAGTAACATAAATATAATACGTACTCCACAGTTGTTGTGGCCCCACGCATTATAAGTAACATAAAATATAATACGTACTCCACAGTTGTTGTGGCCCCACGCATTATAAGTAACATAAAATATAATACGTACTCCACAGTTGTTGTGGCCCCACGCATTATAAGTAACATAAAATATAATACGTACTCCACAGTTGTTGTGGCCCCACGCATTATAAGTAACATAAAATATAATACGTACTCCACAGTTGTTGTGGCCCCACGTATTATACGTAACATAACATATCTTATCTTTCTTAATGCATGAGATATTAATTAATATCATATACTTTTCTAACATGGCGTATACTTGTAAATGGCACCATATGATTTAATCATAACATTTCATGGCATACTTAACATGGCATACTTATAACATACATAATTGTATGACAGAAAAGATTATGTAACAGATAATTATTCATGAGATATTAAATCATACGTAACAGATGAACATATAATGACATATCATGACATGGCATATACGATAACATACATACATAAATTGTAGTTCCCTTACCCATCACACATACACAATAAACTGATAGTAAGTTAGAGGCTAACTTACCTCGATCGTCGCGTTCTATGAGAATAGAGTGCGAAACACGAGGAACTGCACAACAGTTGGAAGAGGAACACTCAAGTCCTTAAGATTTTCACTTCTGAACTCAATTGTCATATTGTAAGCACTTGCAACACCACGGCAACTTGAGGTTTCACTATAATCTGAAGAGATAATTTGACTTCAGAAAGCCTTTGCACTAAAACAAGTTCATTAAAATTATCAATAATAACCAAACAAACAATTCCTTTCTCAATCCATATACTCTTAGCCATAGTCAACCCCAAGATGACACCAGTCACCCCGGACTATAATCCATAACACCACTGCTTCGGGACACTGTTATACAGTTTCCCAACACTACACCATACGCTCCATACTTCTCTGTACGCCATCCAACCCTTCGTGACACGCCATCCGGTGTATCACGACTTAATACAGAGTACACTCACGTGAACTCTCTTCCATCCACACTACAAAACCCATCACTGCGATACACGTCTCACAGTGCATCGCTACGCGACACGGAGTACGCACTACGCGTACTTCCTTCGCTACAACACTCATCAACACGATGCACATCACACGATGCATCGCCATACAACACGGAGTACACTACATGCGTACTCCCTTCCTTCTACGACACACATCATTACAGCGCACGTCGCGCGGCGCGTCGCTGCATTACACAGAGTACGCTACACGCGTATTCTCTTCACACAACCCGCCGTATCACATCTACGGCATCCATCTCACGCCTATACTTCACAGCACAGTCCACAAAATACACAATCAAACTCAACACTTCACAACCACACTTCCCTTCACAACTACGCAACGAACTCCACAAATACAACTACACAATTCACAAACCAACCAACTAACTATTTTAAACGTAAAATAACTAGAGATAGAAGGTTATACCATCGACGGGATAACCCGTGCGTCGCTCGTTGTTCGTCACGAACATGCGTCGGAGGAGCGTACGTGGCGGTACGGTGTCTGTCCACCACATAAAGTGGTAGTTTGGGCTTGAGAAAGGCTAGGCGTGGTCTTGGAAGACTCACGGTCGCCTCGTGGTGGTCAAAGGTGGCGGAGCACGGCGGCGTCACGCCGTGAATAGTAACTCCGAACGGTGAGCGGAGGAGACGCGAGGTAGCGAAAAGCCATAGAACTTCATGGAAAGCTAGGGAAAGGTAAAGGAACATGTGGTGGAGCTGTGGTGGTGAGGTGGTGGTCGGACGGTGGCTAACGGCGGCGGATCGGCCGTTTGAAACCATTTTTGGCCTTGGAGAGTGAGGGAGAGTGTGAGCTCTACGAAGCTCCGTTGGCCATGAAATTTCTTGGAGAGGTTCATGAGGATGAGAGGAACAAGATGGTGGTGGTGAAACACCACGGGTGGCCGTGTACGGCGGCGCACGGTGGTGCAACCGAACGGGTGTTTTGAGAAACCCATATGAAAAAAGTGAGAGTTTGGGAAAAAGAAAGACATGGGGAGGAAGCCCTTGATGTGGTGAGTCTAATGGTGGTGCTTGGTGGCTGATTTGGCCGTGTATGGTGGTCCAAAATGGTGAAAAACCTTAAAAACCCATTTGTTTGGAGGCGAGAGTGGCGGCTAACGGTGGCTCGGATGGAGGTGAAACTTGGAGGGGATGTTCACCGGTGAGAGGGGAAGAAATCTGGGTGGGTGGTGTAGTCCACGCCGCCGGCGAGCGGCGGTTCTGGGCGGAGAAAGAAATCGGCAACAGGGGAGAAAACAGGGCAGGGGCAGCAACTTCCGGCGGCTCTCGGAGACTAACGGCTGGTCCGATGGCTCTGAAAATTGGAGGGGATGAACTTTGGTGAGAGAGGAAGAGAATGGCGGTGGAGGTGTACGACACCTCCACCGGACGGCGGAGAAACGGGCGGTCAAAGGGGCGGCGACGGTAATGAGACAAGAAGGAAGAGAACGGAAGAGAGAGAGAAGGAGAGGCCGGTTTAGTACACCACCGGCGTGGTTGGACTCGCCGGAGGGAGGGGGAGAGGCCGGAGTGGGAGGTGGGGTCCGGCGGCCGGAGGTGGCGCCGGCTGGAGCCTTGAACCGATCGGCCATGGTGGTTCCTTCATCCATCCGTCGGCCAAGAGAGAGAGAGAGGGAGAGAAAAAAAATAAAATAAAAAGAAAAAGAGAAAAAGTGAAGAGAAAAAGGGTAGGGCCAGAGTATATTGCTTCAAATCTATATTTCGGGATCCTCAAATAAACCAACAGTGAGTTAAAACACTGATTAAAAACGCTTAAATGTCTTATTTTAAATAAAACACTTTAAATAAAACACTATGATGAATTAAGGTAGAATATTATTTTATAAACTAAAATTTATAAAATAATATTTCTTCATCATTATATAAAAATGATAAAGTACCGTTAATTAATCAAAGTGCATAAAACACTTAAATTTAAATAAGAATTTTCAACGTAAAATTAAACCTCTTAATATCTTAAAACAATTAAAATATTTAATCTAAATAAATATCCACAATTATAATATTTTCAGAACTCATTAAATTATTATAATTGTGCTACTTTAAAAACAAGCTTATTAATACTTTGAAATTCGATGGATAAGATCCGGAAAAACGCCATCGAGGTACAACGCTTAGGATAGAACTGTTCATGATTTTACAGCTGTCGGTGAAGAACAAATTACGTGATTTACGGAAAAGATAATATATACGCGTGATTCCAGATGAGGGTAAAGACAAGAGAGATGTGATTGCTGTCGGAAAATAATCCAAAACTGATAATTTTAGCGGGCTGTTACAAGTATTATGTTTTGTGATGAGCATTCTAGTATAATGTAAGATGTTTCAAAAAAAAAAATTATCTGCTATATTTACTACATAGTGTTAAAATCATGGTAACTGCATTGCATTTAAGTTATCATGAAATGGGATGTGTAATATTGTGTTGTATGTCCCTACACTTCATTCTCTATCAAATCCCAAGTAGAATTTAGAGGCATTATACTCACACCCTTGTGGACATCACCATTCCTCACAAAGGTGTGAGCCTCTTGAAAATTCGTACTGCTGGATCATTGCCGACTAAACCATTAAGTGAAATCCTTGAAATTTGCTATAGCATTTTATTGAATCTCTTGTCTTGATTTCCCTGAGTAGTTTCCTACTGTTGAACTAAAATAGCATTTGTATCCTCAATTTACTTTTGTTGCCTTTTCTTGCTTTTGTCGAAGATGATTCACTAAGTCCAATATTTGATTGTAGGAATGAGTACCTTCTGCCATAATTGCTAATACCAATTGTAATTGGCCATTCCAATGATTGAATTCAAGATACTCAATCTCCAAGAATCAAGAATTAGAGAGAGAATAGAAGAGAGAAGAAATCAAATGCAACTTATGAGAGATGTTTTCCCTCTCTTTTTTCCTTCTATTTATAACAAATATTTGTCTTTGATATACAATACCGTTTTACAACATTACAGACATCCCATACCGAAATGACGTCACACTACTTATTACAAAGAATAACATATGTAAAACGATACCATTTTTCTTAATGAGAGACGAAACCGTTTGCTACAAAACTTAACGATAAGATAATAACTTCAAATAGGGCCAACCCGTTTTTCCCCATATAATAGAGTAGAATCAAAGCGGGCCACGTAGACCATACATCACAGCTATTGTGAGCTATTGTGTTATGCATTTCAGAGGAAAAAAGTGAAGTCTTCCCCGTTGGTCTATGTTTGCCCCCCCTCTCTCTCTCTCTCTCATTTTTTTCTTCCCCCCCCCAGCGCAGTGGGAAATGCCTCCTGCGTGCGACTACATCCGATGTGTGGCTGCTCCCACCCCTGAAATTAGCACTCCCTGAAACAGAGCCATTAACCTCCAATTAACAATCAAAACTAGCACTCCCTAAAACAGAGCCATTTCTTGGTTCTCTTCTCTACCTTCAATGGCTTCCATGGTGGCACTCTTCACCCAAACCCTGTATCCTCCCCCATTCCTTAACAGGATTGCCAACACCCATTTCATTCCAACCCACAAAGTCTCCTTATCTCTTTCTTTTGGCAGAAAAGCATATAGAGGCTCTTAGTTTCGTCTGTGTTGATCGAGCCCAATGATGGGAAGCTCAAGGAGCTTCTGGTAGATGAGCCTTTTAGAGATTTGAAGAGGAGTAAGGCTTTGTCTCTACCAAGAATTATGCTCTCGAAGATTGATCTTCAAAACTCATACGATGGGTGCTACAATTACTCTGGTAATGACAATATTGCAGTTTCATTTCATTAGTTTTAGTTTGGTTTTTCCATACTTACAATACGAGAATAGTGCAAAATCTAAAGTGCGAAAAGGAAAGAAAGGCTCAATTTAGTTAAGGGACAGGTATGGTTTTTTGGAATAATGGTGCTTCGCTTGTCTATTGGGTTGTAGATTTTGTGGATGTATCTTAAGGTTTTAGAGGAGGGAGGGAGATAGCGTGGAGAGAGAGAGAGAGAGAGAGGGATTCCGAATTTCTCTGGTTTCAGTATAAGGGTTTGTGTAATTGTCCCAAATGCCCTTGTTGTAATGCAATTAGTTCTAGACTTCAATTTCATGCAATGTGAAGTGTCGTCTTACCATTGGTGTCCAATAAACCCACTTTATTGGATAGCCTTGCCCAAAGATGCTTTGTAACGATTTACTGTCACTTATTCCTTCTATGCATCCTCCAGCTGATGTTTTCCTTTTTTCTAGTTCCATTCTCGTCCCATGAAAGAGACGCATGTACCAATGAAACTAGGTTTTGCCATTGGTTGACTTATACAAATTGACGAGCTAGCTTCCTCTGCTATGACTGCGTTAGGACCCCTTAAGTCAAGAGAATTAGCAAACACAAAGCCGTTGACAATTTTCAAATAAATGAACCTCCTTTTGCTTGTGGGCAATGTGGTGGAACCAAGCCACGAGAAACAACGTTATTTCGAAAGAATTAATAGCTTTTATTCCACATATTATCCATATTATACAATTTGATTTGGATGATAAATTTTAAAATATAAATCTTACAAATTAAATTATGTCACATGAATAGTATTTGGTGTAAATGCTTTCAAATACAATTTTTTTAAATGAACGTTTAAATATATGAGAACTGCTACAAGGAAGCCCTTGCATGGCATGAAATGCAGGAAAGGTGGATAAGTGGAGGAAAAAAAAAAGTTAAAAAAAAACAATAATAAAGGGTCAAAAGTCAACTTTTCCCGCAAGCTTTTCTCCCTCCTCCTTCTTGTTTTCTCTCTCCACTGTATCTTTGTTTCATCGTCCCAGCTAGCTTCACAAAAATAAATAAATAAAATTTCTTTTCTCCTTCAATGCACTAACGTCCATCAGCATTTCACTTCTCCCGGATAAAATACTTGTGTAAGTGATCTCTAAACAAACTATATATCTCCTATCGGGGACTCTCTCCCGTAAAATATCTCTCTCCCGTAAAAAGCCTTCCCATCGCACCACCCAGTTTTTATCACTGTTCGCCCGGGGGAGGGGGGGTTGGTGCTTTGGCTCCACCCACCTCCCCTCCTCACGGGTCACGGTAGTGTCCTTTCCGTTTATTTATGTCCTTTCTCGATTAGTTTCTTGTGTGTTTTTCTAGTAGTACCATCATTTGCTGATCTACTGCCTTCCATTGATCAAAGGCCAACACACGCCCCTCAGCCATCTTCCCCCAGGTGCCGATCGTCTTAGTAGCGGAAGAAATCCACTCTTTTGTGTGGCGCATTATGCTCACACGTGTCTTATGCTGCAAGAGAGTCCCACGCGCCGCCGTGTTTCAGGGAGTTTTTTGCCGTCACGCACTGTAGGTTCGGGACTAGCGCCTTCGGGTCTTCCAGATCCGACTGTTTTTATCTCTCTAGTTGTGGCGCTTGGCCTGCACGCGCCGCCACCACCAATGTTAGCCCTTCGCCGATGATTCGTCACAGTGTTTGGTTGCTACGCTATGTTCCAGCTTTCCCTAATCCAGGATCGAGTGAAAGTGGATGTGATAGTTCCTTCCAACCAGTCCAGACCAACACGTTGCAGCACAGCCCTCTGTACTGCAGCTTCCAGCTACAGTTTTATAGTCTGTTCATCAGACTATGTTAAAATCGTCACCAAGCGGTCTTCCCTTATGGGAATTGGGTGGGAGCCATTTGTTTGATTCCGATCACCCATTTTGTTTTTTCTTTTTTGTGTTGTAATGTGTGTTGGTTTTAGAAAGACTGTAGGGGACTCCCACCTCATCAAACTTGTATCTTGTATCCTTTAGTTTATCTATAAATATCCTACTTGCTGAGGAAAAAGAAAAGAAAAAGATCTCGAAACAATTTTTTTTGTACAAATATGAAATTATCCTCTTTACATTTTAATTTTATTTATATGTGTACTTAGTGATTTTTAACTAAATTGATGGCATTCATTTTATATTCATTTGTAAATGTATACTTTAGGCCCTCTACAACTTAAAAACAATTTTAAAAAAAAATGCAAAGTAGCGGCGATAACCAAGATTTGTAATGCTTTTTTCTTAAAGAAATCATTTTTGTTTACAATCCTCGAATTTTCTTTAAAATTAAAAGTCATGCGCATAGAATGTTCTTGTCAAAAATTAATTGAAAATAATAGCAGTACAAACATAAAATAAGTAGAAATACTATTTGTCTCCAACATGTGTCCTAAATGTGTGCCTTGAATTTTTTTTTTTTTTTTTACTTAATGATTAAGAAAGTGCTTTTAAATAATGTTGTGATTTTTTTAAAAAATATTTATAATGATTAAAACAATACATAAAAAAAAAAAAAATATACCGTTCGGAACACTTTTTCGAGTGATTTCTTCCGTAACTGTGGAAGAACTCTAAAATAAATGGTAAGAGTGATGAGTACTGTAGTTTGGTCGACCACAACAACAGTGAATACTTTTGTCTTTCCTAGCTTTTTAGTTAAGTGTGCAAATAGACTGTTTTATGTAAGGGTAAAATGGAGTTTTCATACTGCAGTTTCTAATTTCTAATTTCGTGCCTCTTCCCTTTCGTGCGTTATAGCATTTTTCTAAATACTAGTTAGGGCTTAACGTGCGATGCACGTTTGCTTAATTTGAAGAATAGGAAAATTGTGCCTAAACGTTAAACTTTCCTGTAAAAGCAAATAATAGCATAAATTAGATTTAGAAGTATGATTATTACGTGCAAAAGGTAATAATAGGATAAACTTGCAGCTGATAACAAATTGGATCCAATTAGGTTAGATGTCACTCCAGAATGAACAATAGGATGGAAAGAGGATGCAAAACTGATTGATAGATAGTATACAGACACATAGATAAATCTTGATATCGGTAGGCATTCATTCAAATTCACTAAGGTGCTGAGAAATGTGTATGGATACTGTTCATAAAGTACCAAGCGAAACAGTAAAAGGTTAAAACAAATCATAGATTTATACAAGTTCAGTGAATAAGCAAACTATGGCAATTTAAATTACAGTTTTTTTAGCCAATAGTATATGTCATGCTAAGGGAGTAGAAAACCAAGGAAGTAGGTTGCATAGTTTAGTGGAAATGAATATTTAATGTTTTTGTCGGTGTTCCATTGATGAGGCTGATGGACAGGACGTTGAATCTCTTATGGCGTTGCTGTTGAAACTGATCTAATTCTGCACCAAGGTGGATGACACATTCCTTTTCTGAAGCTTCTGTTGCAATACTTTTGGAGATATGTTAAATGGGTCTACATAAAATGAAGTTAGATCCTCAATATGGTTAATGTTGTTGTTTGTTAGGCCAAACAAAACAGTGTGAAGAAAAGGTATAAATACAAACAATTGCCAAACTAACTCTCTAGGAAGTAATTAAATGGAATAGGCAATGTGTCTTCTTGAATAGAGCTGCAGCATCATGGTTCTAATCTTGATAATTCTTAAATCCTCTCTGCATCCCCCCCCCCCCCCCCCCCCCCCCTCCCCCCCAAACAAACACACATGCTAAGCTTCGAAAAGTGTAGGTGAGAAGCTCCACCAATTCCAATAGGCCATGTTGTCTCAAGAACCTACACGATCTCCTCAAGTCAAATAACTGATATTTTCCTTTTTATGTTTTGTGGTTGAGAAGACAAAAGTTCAACATGCTATAAAAGCTTAACATAATCACACAATAGCTTGGAGAGTTGCATTTTCCATTTTTTGAAAACAATAGGGAATCAATACCTGGGTATGAAGAATGGGAAGAAAATGTTTGCCTTGACTTCAGGAGGCATCCATATTAAATCCGATGTTCCATCACATCTTGGCCTAATTTACCAATCTTTGTTATAAATCCAAACACCCTATTGTGGCATTATATGTTTTTAAAATGTGAATCGAAACGGCTATAAACATGCCAACAAAACCCAAATATTATATTACATAGGATCCATCGATAATCACAACAGAAATGCTGCCAAAAAACTTGAAAACCAAAAATCTAAAAATCCTTACATAAATATACCATTGACAAACAACATTAAATACCAAATACCATCAACTCATCAAACCCGAGCATACAACAAAAGAAAAAAGAAAATTGACACAAACCATTTAACACCCAAAATTAGAAAAGCGCAATTGAGCCAAATCATTGAAAAACTTACCATAGCTTGCAAAAATGAAAACAGAGAAAAAGAAATGTATAAACCTTGGAATTAGGAACCAATGCCATAGATCTTGTCCAACTCAAAATCCTAAATAGCAAAACTCTCTTGGAGTGCCTTGAAAGCAAAGTTCTTGGATCTCTACACATTCCCACCATTGGAAGACTTCCTTTGAATTTTATCCTTGGAATCAAAATTCTTCTCTAGAATTCACATCAATTCAGATCATATGAGCATGTTTGTGATGATTATATAACTTCAGAAGCATTGAGAGAGAGAGAAAAAAAAAACAGATTACTTTAAGCCCAGAAGAAGAAGCCAGAAGCTCAAGCAACCGAATATTCAATCAAATGCGAAGAAAAACTCGTCCAAAAACAATCCCTATTTTTTCAAATCAACTATTAGTTCAATCATGAGAAAAAAATAAGAACAAAGACATTTCAAAATTCCAAAAAAAGAATGAAAAATAAGTAAAATTCAATAAAGTCCAAAACTTATTTGCCAAAAATACCTTTCCCACTTCAACCATCCATCAAATAAATCAAAATCGTTATAAGAACGCTAATAAAAAAACTTATTAGTAATAAGAACACTAAATAATCTCATTGAATTTTGGTGGTTACAATGGTTCCTCATCATCTGGTATGTCCTCAATAATGGCCCTGGGTTCATTATTCTTTTCTATAATTTATATACCACCGCACTTCCAAGATAGAGAGGTTAAAAAATAGGGAGAAAAAGAAAATTGAATCAACAATACAAAGTCACTAACCTGAGAATGAAGGTTCTCTGTTTTATTCAGCAGAAGCTCAATCTTTTCTTCATAGTCAAGAACCTATACAAAAAAATTGTAAATAAAAATGAAATGGCAACATAGTTCCAAACAAAAATAAAAAATAAAAATATAGGCTTCTTGAGTTTAACTAACAAAAGATTATACCAAAAAGAATATAACCTTGGTTCATTATTCTTTTCTATAATTTATATACCACCGCCCTTCCAAGATAGAGAGGTTAAAAAATAGGAAGAAAAAGAAAAAACGAATCAACATTACAAAGTCACTAACTTGAGAATGAAGGTTCTCTGTTTTATCCACCGGAAGCTCAATCTTTTCTTCACGATCGAGAACCTACACAAAAAAATTATTAATAAAATGAAATGGCACTATAGCTCCAAACAAAAAAAATAAATAAATTAGGCTTATTGAGTTTAACGACAAAAGATTCTACCAAAGAGAATATTACCTTTGAAATTGACATTTTTTTAAAAGTCTTTGCTGCATACATATAAAAGAGAAAGCAACACCACCTTACATTGTCTATATTTTCCATCATAACTCCTTTGACTTCCAAAACCTGAGCTCCCACTTTAGCCAGCTTGTTGATCTTTGGATGATCTACACAATATTGCACCTGCTCCTTCAATTTGGGCCTAAATCACCAAGACCAAAATTTTGGCATTAAAGTAACTTATAAAATTTAAAATGCATATCCTATTTTACAGCAACAAAATGATACACTTCTAAAAGAAGAAAAAGGGATAAACAAAAGAAGAGGAAGAAGAAAAGACCCAAAGTCCTTGTTGAGGGTATTGGCAACTGCTGTTGCAGCTTTTCCTCCACCATTTCTCTGGGTGAAATCCCCCTTGATTCACTCAAGGAAGACAATTGGAATCTGCCACTCTTTTTATTCCAGAAAAATTTACTCCCTATATTTTCTTCACTTATTATTTAAGTTAAGAAGCTAGTGCAGCCCAAAAAAAAAAAAAAAGAGTAACTCATCCTTTATGCAGGTCAACATGATTTAGGTACTTTGAATTAAGTTTATATGCCTAAACCCCAATTTATCAATTGAATGATATTGCATGGTCACTATTTTTCATTCTCATATAAGGGGAAAGAAAGACGAGCATATATTATAGAATAAAAATAAAAAATTTAAAGAAAACTTTGAGCAACAAGGACTATATCGATTCTATGGTTTTCAATCTTAGTTCTTAAGACTACACTATAAAGTACATTACATTCTAATTTTATGGGAACAAACTTTACATAACAATTTATGACACTTACTGCACAGTTGAACAGAAAACCTTTCAACAAAACATACCTCAGACAGAAGCTTTGTATCATCCATATCATGGAGATCCAAAAGCCCAGCACCAAAATCACCCTTAAACTCCGGAGAATGAAACACCCATCAGATGTAGCTACCCCACTTGAAGTTTGGGCAATACTTGTGTATGGCTCAGAAGCACAAAAAAAGAAAAAGAAAACAATGCAAGCACATGAAAATAAAGCCATCCTAAACTAATCAACATGATCATGTTGTGTTGAAGGATTGTGTTTGTGGCAGGGGTGTTAAACCTAGCCAACTTTCTTACCCTGGTTGTGGCTGGGAGTTGAGATACCCTCTAAGTCTTCACAAATGAAGTACATCAACAGCAACTAACAACTAAAATCAACATTTCCAATTCTTTATTAATGGGAACACATCAATCCAATAATCAATGCGATGCCTCTACACCAAACACAACAAAATAATCAAAAAACAATGAGCAATGCTGCCTCTATGAAAATAATTTGCACCAAAGATGCCTCTTCTACATTGCTTGAGGCCAAAAGAAACAAAAAGAAACCAAAAAAAAAAAAAAATTAATGACTTATGAAAGTAAAGGTATCAAGGAAAGGAAAAGGGCAAGTCTACTGGCATATAAAAAGCACCTCCGCCATAGTTTGATTGGCCCGATCCTTTCCCACAAGCAATCGGATCTTATATATTTAAAGAAGTTCACAATCTGTGGATCATATCAAGAGGAAGAAATAGGGAAAAAAAAGTTACGATATACAGTACTGGCAAAGAGTACATGAAGCATGAAAAACTCTACAACAATTAGGTGAAAAAATATTTTACCCTTTGTGGGCCGCCGGAAACATCTCCAAGGGTATTCCCATTAATGGGAGTATAAACATCTCAGCAGGCCATGCCCACTCCATGTAATCCCCATATGTTCTGCTAATAACTTCACGCATTTCAATTTGCTTATTATAAAAGTAAACTTTACGTCCCTGCCTAGAGCATCCACATTGGTTTATGCATATGCATATGCAAAATTACATCTTTTGGAGATCTAATTTGCCATACAAGCAAAACTCCCTCATTGGCTTATGCAAATTTGAGACAAAATAATAACAAAATATTATTATTTTATTATTTTGTTTTTGCTTTTTTTTTTTATAGAGTTTGCAATTTCCATATATTGGGTTAATACATGTAATTAGCACCCAAAGAAATTTCATTAGCACCCAATACATGCACTCAGAACATGTGAGAGAGAGGTGCACAGATTTGATATTCAAATATGTAAAATATTTGAGTAAAATATTTTTTGGGGAGTGAATGAATAAAATATGTAGTAAAATATGTAAAGGTAAAATATGTAGAAAGAGAGTGGGAGGAGAGAGAAATAATGAGTAAAATATATTTTGAAGAGTGAATAGTAAATCTTCAAACATGTAAATGTACTGTTCATAACTATGCAAATATTTGAAGATGCATAATCCAATGTAGATGGATTTAGGCTCATATTATGCAAATATGATTTTGCATATACATATGCATAGACCAATGTGGATGCTCTAAGGTAAAAGCAAACATCTCATACACATGTTGGTGGATAGAATATAATATATTCTTAAACATTTCAAGTGGATGAGTACAAAATCATAAGTAATAAACAACATATCGCCGTATGAAAAGCTAAAATGAATCTACAAATAATAAAGAATGAAAAAGCACATATCAAAAAACATAGCTCACAAGATTCAAAAACTGTGCTTCATCTCATTTTCTCGAATTTCTCTGAACCAAATAGAGAGTTAAATTATTTACTTGTAAAAACAAAGTTAGAATATTGAAGGAAATTACAGGTTAAAAAATAGCTACGCGAACCACATTGCAATTAAAGAATTCTAAAAGTCTAACCCACCATAGAAATGTAATACCAAAAGCAGATCTAACAGCCATATCAAGAACAGCAACCCAACAATAAAATCCAACGAATCCATGGGCCATTACATCCCCACTTCCACAAACACAAAAATCCAACCAACGAATATGAACACAAACATGAGTAAAAATCGGTATGTGTGGGTCATGTAAAACTCATAGCGATGGGATTAGCCTCCTCGTCGAAAAGATTGGAATCGTAGTGACTCATTGCACAAGACCGAGAGAGAGAGAGAGAGAGAGAGAGAGAGAGAGAGATAAAATCTTGAGTCTTAAAACCCTAATATCTACCAGTTTCTTTAAATCTAAACAGAATTAAGAAAATAGAGGAGCAAAAGAGAGAGAAATCGAAGGGAAATTTTGGAAAACATGGACTTGACCTCAATTGTGCCTCTGAAGGAGCAGAACGAGAAATATAAAATCCAAAGTGCAAACCAAAGAACACACACTGTGAGGATGACAATAGAAAACCATACCCACAGAGCAACGACAGCAAAAACAACGGAGAAGAATCGAGAAGCACACACCCCGAACCCAAAAACGAAAATTGGAACCCAAACAACCAAATAAACGATGGAACCGAATGAGGAATACAAAAGCCACAAACTCATTCATCCAAATCCTCTGCTTCTAATCTAGTTTAATTCTTAGTTTAGTTTTATTAATCTCTTAGTTCCATTGCATATTAGATTGATTAAAGTTTAATTATGACTTAAATAATTTCAGTTTTATTGTTTAATTTTCATATTAATTAAGATTGTTTAGTTTAGTTGATTCTTTGATTTTTAATTTCAATTTGTTAGTCATTTACGTTTCATTTCGACATTAAAAAAAATCTAAAAGTATGAATCTAGTTTATGACTAGTGCTCTTTTTATTTCCGTTGCACTCTTTCATTCATTATACATACCACCACTTTTATTTGTGAAATTTTTCACCATTTTATACGAGTTTAGATTTAAACAACTTTTCCTAAGAAGATGATTTAGGAATTTTATTCTTAATTATTACATGACACCCTCCTACACTTGAGATAGCTTTTGTGCTACTCATTTTTTAGTGAGCCAAGTTTTTGGCGCCGTTGCCGGGGATAGTTTTCTAATTTAAATTTAAACTCATTATTTTTTTATTTTCATTTTTTTTTCACTATATTATCTCTGATTACATATTTTATTTGCCATCTACCACTGAGTCACTTGAATCTTATTTATGCTATTTAGACTAATATTTCATGTCATAGGTGAGAGACAGTTCAAATAGGTTGCTTAGAGTCACATTGAGTGTTGAGAGTAGTATACACAGCTCGGAGATAAATAGCTATTTTGTCTCTTCTATGAGCGAGGATATTGACATTGAACAAATCATGGCTACACCTGCACCATGCCCTCTTAAAGATTATTTGCAACTCACTCGCACCACTACACCTTCATGCATTATTTTACTCGAAGATGCACCTAATTTTTCTATTAAGAATGGTATGGTGTCAGTGATACCTCAGTTCCATGGGATAGATTCTGAGAGTCTTTACCAGCACTTGACAGATTTTGAATTGGCTTGCACTACTTTTATTACTAGGGCCATCACTGATGAATTTATTAGATTTCGTTTATTTCCTTTCTCTTTAAAGGATAAAGCGAAGATTTGGTTTAATTCTTTGATCTATCTCTAGTTGGTCTGATATGCAGCATGAATTCTTACCAAAAAAATTTCCTTTTCAGAGAACTCAGTTTTTAAAAGAGCAAATAAGTCAATTCAATCAGAAACCTGATGAGACTTTTCAAGCTAGTTGGGAAAAATTTAAAGATTTGGTAAACATCTGTCCACATCATGGTTTTGAATCTTGGAGGTTGGTGAGCTATTTTTACACTTGTCTCAGTCCAGAATGCAAGCAGCTTGTTCAGACGATGTGCAATGGGGAATTCTTTAGCAAGGAACCCGATGAAGCACTATCCTTTTTTTATTATCTTGCCGAGAACGCACAAAAGTGGAACACTCGTACTGATCGAGTGCCGTTAACAGCATAGCCACTGAGGGCTATTTCTGGAGGGGCAGATATGAGCTTAAGGTGGACACTGATGTTCAAACCCGAATAGCTGCATCAACTAGAAGATTGGAAGTCATGGAAATGAAAAAAGTGAAGGTTGTGAAAGTAGTAGAGGTATGTTCTATATGTGTTGATTTGAACCATAAGACCCAAGACTGCCCGATTATGCCAGTATTTCAAGAAAGTGGGTCGAGCAGATGCAATCAGTTAACTGGGTTAACAGAACACAGAATCAGCCTTTTTTCAACACATATAATCTGGGGTGGAGGAATCACCCAAATTTCTCATGGAGAAATGATCAGCCTGGTTGGTCTCCACCGTCACAGCAACAGCTATTTCATCAGGGTGCTCCTCAGCACCAGTATTAGCCATATTAGAATTGTCAGAGCTATCCTTTTGTAGCTCATCCTGGATTTCAGCCTCATGTAGCTGCATAGAGTTCTCAGCCTCCGTCATCTGCAAAGAAGTCTCTAGATGATAGTATGGCACAGATGGCCATTACACTTAAGCAATTCATGCAGATTCAGGCCACCACAAACAATCAGAACACTCAAGCCATAAATGAGTTGCGTGGCACTATTAATAAGATGAGCATGACCTTGAGCACTCTAGAGAAAAGGAAATTTCTAGCACAGCCTCAGCCTAATCCTCAAGTATACAAGCAACAACAACAACAAGTGCATAATGTCTCAGGGGAAGTTATTGAGACAGCGAACGCCGTTCTTACTTTGAAAAGTGGGAAGGAAGTTCCTCAACCTGATATGACCATGGATAGACAGGTAGTTAGTTCTAAACTTGAAGATGTAACAAAGACTGATGAAGTTAAGAAAGAACCAGAGGTAGTGAGACCAGAGTTGAAGAAGCCTGTGAGTGCAGATGCTGAAACTAGTAGGGGGTACCAACCTATGGTTCCCTATCCTCATAGATTGGCAGCTGGCTAAAAGAACAAATACCACACTGAGATTTAGGAAATTTTCAAGGAAGTAAAAATTAATATTCCACTCTTGGGTGCTATACAACAAGTGTCTTCATATGCAAAATTTTTGAAGGACTTATGCACAGTGAAGAGGAAACTGAATGTAAAGAAGAAAACTTTCCTAACGGATCAAGTTAGTGCATTGATATTGAGCGAGACTCCTCAAAAGTTCAGAGATCCCGGCTCTCCCAACATTTCCATTATGATCGGTGAGTCACGCATTGGGAGAGCTTTACTTGATTTTGAGAGTAGTGTGAACTTGCTACCATTCTCAGTGTATGAGCAGTTGGGATTGGGTGAGTTGAAAAAGACCTCCATCATGCTACAATTGGCTGACAGATCAGTTAAGGAGCCGAGGGGTATTGCAGAGGATGTGCTGGTCAGCTGAACAAATTTTACTACCCAGTGGATTTTGTAGTTCTTGATATAAAGCAGCTAGCCTCCACTATTTACCAAGCTCCCGTCATCCTTAGTAGACCATTTCTAGTTACATCAAATGTTTTGATTAGTTGTAGAAGTGGGGTTATGAAGCTTACTTTTGGGAACATGGCACTTGAGTTGAACGTTTTCAATGCTTGCAAGATGCCAGCACATTTTGATGACACAAGTAATTTGAATGTTGTGGAGAGTTTGACACCTACAGAATTTATTTGCTCAACTTTTCCTTTCTCTGATAATGATTCTATTTTTCAGACACCTGAATTTTTACTTAATGAAAAAACTAACCATGTTGATGAAGATGTCTTTGAATTTTTGGACTATTTTGCAGATTCTTCCTTACCACTTGAAGTACAATTTGCAGGCGTAAGATGGAAACCCCAGTTTGAAACTCTACCATCACCAGACATACTTAAATCTTCAGAGGAAGAAGTTCCCCAGTTGGAACTTAAACCACTTCCTCAAGATTTAAAATATGTGTTTCTTGGTCTTGAAGAAGGCACTTTTCCTGTGGTGATTTCCTTAAAGTTAAATCAAAAGGATGAAACCCAATTGATTAAAGTCTTAAAAAAGTATCGAGGCACAATTGGTTAGACAATAGATGACATCAAAGGTATTGATGCTACTGTTTGTACCCACAGAATCCATCTTGAAGATGATGCTAGACCGGTTCGTGATGCTCAACGTAAGCTCAACCCTACCATGAAGGAAGTTGTTAAAAAGGAAGTGTTTAAACTGCTCGCAATGGGTATCATTTACCCCATCTCAAACAGTAAGTGGGTAAGTCCAACTCGAGTAGTACCAAAAAAATCTCGTTTAACTGTTGTAAAAATGATAAAAATGAGTTGATTCCAACTAGAATGGTTACTAGTTGGAGAATGTGCATTGATTATAGAAAACTTAATTCAGCCAGTAGGAATGATCATTTTCCTTTACCATTCTTGGATCAAAATTTAGAAAGAGTGGCTAGTAATGCATTTTATTGCTTCTTGGATAGATACTCTAATTATTATTAAATTGCTGTAGCGCCTGAGGATCAGGAGAAAACCACTTTCACCTGTCCTTTTAGCACCTTTGCTTTTACCAGAATGCTTTTTGGTTTGTGTAATGCTCCAGCTACTTTTCAGAGATGCATGATGAGTATTTTTTCTGACATGATTGATAATATTTATGAAATATTCATGGATGACTTCTCTGTTTTTGAAAAATCTTTTGATAGTTGTTTGCATAATTTGGCACGTATTCTCCAGAGATGTGAGGAAAAAAAACTTTTACTTAATTGGGAGAAATGCCAATTTATGGTTACTCAGGGCATTGTGTTGGGACATATTGTTTCTTCTGAAGGTATAAAGGTCGATAAGGTAAAAATTGAATTAATATCTAAACTTCCTATCCCTAGGACGGTTAAGGATATTCGTTCTTTTCTTGGTCATGCTGGCTTTTATAGACTGTTTATTCAAGGGTTCAGTTCTATTGCAAAACGTTTGTGCACTCTTTTACAAAATGATATTGAATTTGTTTGGACTGATGAGTGCCAAAGGACCATTCAGAAGGCATTTGCTCAGTCATCAGATAATTGACTATGTCAACATACCAGTGAGCTCTATTAATCACAAAAGCTGCTCATCCGGAAAACTATCATCAAGAGGAAGGCTGATATTTGAAGAGGAGGATGATGACAATCTAGAGAGGTGGTCAACGACCAAGTTTTCAACTCCTTTTTTGTCCTTAATGTTGATGTTGAACTTTTGAAATAGTAGAATCCAGTGAATCAAGCGTGGTTTTGCATCTTTCTTAGCCAACAAATACTTAAGAGCAGAGTGGTCAGTGAAAATAGTAACAGGAGAACCAAGAATGTAAGTCCGAAATTTATCAAGTACAAAAACCAATGCAAGCAATTCTTTTTCAGTAGTGGTATAATTTTTCTGGGCATCATTCAAGGTTCTACTGGCATAATAAATCATAAAAGGTCTATTATCCACAACTGGCCCAAAACAGCTCCTAAGGCATAATCACTTGCATCTGTCATGATTTCCAAGGAAAGGTCCCACTACTGGGGTTGCATAATAGGGGCAGTGGTAAGCCATTTTTTAAGGGTATCAAAAGTTTTTGGCACTCATCAGTCCAAACAAATTCAATATCATTTTGTAAAAGAGTGCACAAAAGTTTTGCAATAGAACTGAACCCTTGAATAAACCGTCTATAAAAGCCAGCATGACCAAGAAAAGAACGAATATCCTTAACCGTCCTAGGGATAGGAAGTTTAGATATTAATTCAATTTTTGCCTTGTCGACCTTTATACCTTCAGAAGAAACAATATGTCCCAAGACAATGCCCTGAGTAACCATAAATTGGCATTTCTCCCAATTAAGTAAAAGATTTTTTTCCTCACATCTCTGGAGAATACGTGCCAAATTATGCAAACAACTATCAAAAGATTTTCAAAAACAGAGAAGTCATCCATGAATATTTCACAAATATCATCAATCATGTCAGAAAAAATACTCATCATGCATCTCTGAAAAGTAGCTGGAGCATTACACAAACCAAAAGGCATTCTGGTAAAAGCAAAGGTGCCAAAAGGACAGGTGAAAGTGGTTTTCTCCTGGTCCTCAGGCCTACAGCAATTTGATAATAACCAGAGTATCCATCCAAGAAGCAATAAAATGCATTACCAGCCACTCTTTCTAAAATTTGATCCAAGAATGGTAAAGGAAAATGATCATTCCTACTGGCTGAATTAAGTTTTCTATAATCAATGCACATTCTCCAACTAGTAACCATTCTAGTTGGAATCAACTCATTTTTATCATTTTTACAACAGTTAAACGAGATTTTTTTGGTACTACTCGAGTTGGACTTACCCACTTACTGTTTGAGATGGGGTAAATGATACCCATTACGAGCAGCTTAAACACTTCCTCTTTAACAACTTCCTTCATGGTAGGGTTGAGCTTACGTTGAGCATCACGAACCGGTCTAGCATCATCTTCAAGAGATTTGTGGGTACAAACAGTAGCATCAATACCTTTGATGTCATCTATTGTCTAACCAATTGCGCCTCGATGCTTTTTTAAGACTTTAATCAATTGGGTTTCATCCTTTTGATTTAACTTTAAGGAAATCACCACAGGAAAAGTGCCTTCTTCAAGACCAAGAAACACATATTTTAAATCTTGAGGAAGTGGTTTAAGTTCCAACTGGGGAACTTCTTCCTCTGAAGATTTAAGTATGTCTGGTGATGGTAGAGTTTCAAACTGGGGTTTCCATCTTCGCCTGCAAATTGTACTTCAAGTGGTAAAGAAGAATCTGCAAAACAGTCCAAAAATTCAAAGACATCTTCATCAACATGGTCAGTTTTTTCATTAAGTAAAAATTCAGGTGTCTGAAAAATAGAATCATTATCAGAGAAAGGAAAAGTTGAGCAAATAAATTCTGTTGGTGTCAAACTCTCCACAACATTCAAATTACTTGTGTCATCAAAATGTGCTGGCATCTTGCAAGCATTGAAAACGTTCAACTCAAGTGCCATGTTCCCAAAAGTAAGCTTCATAACCCCACTTCTACAACTAATCAAAACATTTGATGTAACTAGAAATGGTCTACTAAGGATGACGGGAGCTTGGTAAATAGTGGAGGCTAGCTGCTTTATATCAAGAACTACAAAATCCACTGGGTAGTAAAATTTGTTCAGCTGGACCAGCACATCCTCTGCAATACCCCTCGGCTCCTTAACTGATCTGTCAGCCAATTGTAGCATGATGGAGGTCTTTTTCAACTCACCCAATCCCAACTGCTCATACACTGAGAATGGTAGCAAGTTCACACTACTCTCAAAATCAAGTAAAGCTCTCCCAATGCGTGACTCACCGATCATAATGGAAATGTTGGGAGAGCCGGGATCTCTGAACTTTTGAGGAGTCTCGCTCAATATCAATGCACTAACTTGATCCGTTAGGAAAGTTTTCTTCTTTACATTCAGTTTCCTCTTCACTGTGCATAAGTCCTTCAAAAATTTTGCATATGAAGACACTTGTTGTATAGCACCCAAGAGTGGAATATTAATTTTTACTTCCTTGAAAATTTCCTAAATCTCAGTGTGGTATTTGTTCTTTTAGCCAGCTGCCAATCTATGAGGATAGGGAACCATAGGTTGGTACCCCCTACTAGTTTCAGCATCTGCACTCACAGGCTTCTTCAACTCTGGTCTCACTACCTCTGGTTCTTTCTTAACTTCATCAGTCTTTGTTACATCTTCAGGTTTAGAACTAACTACCTGTCTATCCATGGTCATATCAGGTTGAGGAACTACCTTCCCACTTTTCAAAGTAAGAACGGCCTTCGCTGTCTCAATAACTTCCCCTGAGACATTATGCACTTGTTGCTTGTTGTGTTGTATACTTGAGGATTAGGTGAGGCTGTGCTAGAAATTTCCTTTTCTCTAGAGTGCTCAAGGTCATGCTCATCTTATTAATAGTGCCACGCAACTCATTTATGGCTTGAGTGTTCTGATTGTTTGTGGTGGCCTGAATCTGCATGAATTGCTTAAGTGTAATGGCCATCTGTGCCATACTATCATCTAGAGACTTCTTTGCAGATGACGGAGGCTGAGAACTCTATGCAGCTACATGAGGCTGAAATCCAGGATGAGCTACAAAAGGATAGCTCTGACAATTCTAATATGGCTATACTGGTGCTGAGGAGCACCCTGATGAAATGCTGTTGCTGTGACGGTGGAGACCAACCAGGCTGATCATTTCTCCATGAGAAATTTGGGTGATTCCTCCACCCCAGATTATATGTGTTGAAAAAAGGCTGATTCTGTGCTTCTTTAACCCAGTTAACTGATTGCATCTGCTCGACCCACTTTCTTGAAATACTGGCATAATCGGGCAGTCTTGGGTCTTATGGTTCAAATCAACACATATAGAACATGCCTCTACTACTTTCACAACCTTCACTTTTTTCATTTCCATGACTCCAATCTTCTAGTTATGCAGCTATTCGGGTTGAACATCAGTGTCCACCTTAAGCTCATATCTGCCCCCTCCAGAAATAGCCCTAGTGGCTTGCTGTTAACGGCACTCGATCAGTACGAGTGTTCCACTTTTGTGCGTTCTCGGCAAGATAATAAAAAAAGGATAGTGCTTCATCGGGTTCCTTGCTAAAGAATTCCCCATTGCACATCGTCTGAACANTGACTGAGCAAATGCCTTCTGAATGGTCGACCCAAGATAAGCGTCAATTTCTCTCTGAGGTACGACACTTTTACTTTGATGATCCATACATTTTCAAATATTGTTCGGACCAATTGATTTGAAGATGCATTCCTAATGATGAGTTTTCTTCGGTGTTGAGACTTTGTCATATGGGTGCATGTGGTGGTCATTTTTCAACAAAGAAAACAGACGCTAAAATTTTGCAAAGCGGTTTTTACTGGTCTTCTATGTTTAAAGATGCTTATAATTTTTGTAAAGCTTGTGAGCCTTCTCAAAAATTGATATCCATTAGCAAAAGAGACATGATGTCTATTTCCCTTATTCTTACCTTAGAAATTTTTTATTGTTGGGGAATAGACTTCATGGAACCTTTTCCAGTTTCCTTTGGAAACACATATATTTTATTAGCTGTGGATTATGTTTCAAAATGAGTGGAGGCCGTCACTTGCAAAACAAATGACCATCGTGTTGTCCTAAAATTTTTGCAATCTTTGTTTACTCGTTTTGGCATGCCCAAAGTTATCAGAAGTGATGTGGGTTCTCATTTTTGCAACAAACCATTTTCTACACTCATGAAGAAATATGGTATCACACATCGAGTTTTTACCCCTTATCACCCTCAAACAAATGGGCAAGCAGAATTGACAAACAGAGAGATAAAAATCATTTTAGAGAAAACTATCAATCCTAATAGGAAAGATTGGTCAGTTAAGTTTCTTAATGCTTTGTAGGCTTATAGGACAACTTTTAAAACAAATCTATCCCCTTATCGATTAGTTTATGGTAAAACTTGTCATTTACTTATTGATATTTAGCATCGAGCTTTTTGGACTATAAAACATATTAACATGTCACTTGATGAAGCTTCAAGATTGAGAAAATTGCAGATTAATGAATTGGATGAAACTCGTCGGAATGCTTATGACAACGCTCAGTTGGCGAAGGAACGCATGAAAATTCTACATGATCAGAAAATTCATCTAAAGCATTTTACACTTGGCCAGGAAGCTCTTCTTTACAACTCTCGCTTACATATTTTTCCTGGTAAATTGAAATCCCGATGGAGTGGGATGTACATTATAAAGAAGGTTCATCCTCACGGCGCGGTAGACATTGTCGATCCGAAGAATGGCAATTGCTTCATTGTCAATGGACAACGTCTAAAATCATTTCTGAAGGTCTTTGATCCACACGAAGAGATCTTGCTTGTGCAAGATTCAAGGGAAGTGTTTTGATTTTTTCCCTCTTTACAGTTTTCTTTACTTGTATTTTTTTTTATTATTTGTTATTTTACTTTGATTTTATATTGCATGTTGATTTTTTTTGTTTTGCTTGCTTAATTCTGTGCACTTTGTTTTATTTCTTTCGATTCATTGAGGACCATGTCTCTTACTAATTGGGGGTAGTGTGTGTGCACAGATTTAAAAAAAAAATTAATATGATGTGCATTGATACATATATGATTGACACACACTCCAATTATAGTATTTTGTGAAATTTAAGCATCTTAGTAAAGTAGTTGAGCGGAATCATTTTGTGAAGATTTATTTTCAAGCTTAAGCATAGAGCATAATTTTTTATGCATCATATTTTGTTAATACGTGGCTTGAAACACCAGGATGCTATACTTATTGAGATGAGACTTGATAAGATTTTTGTAGAACGAAAGGTAAATTTTGAAGGACATTTTGCACATGCTTACGCTTGTAGTGTTCCTTATTTACTATTCACTGATTTAACACAGGAGAAGTAAACTGCAGGACTATCGAGCCATGCTTCAAAAAAAAGGGAAAGAAAAGAAAGAAAAGAAGAAGAAGAAGAAGAAAATGAAAAGAAAAAAAAAAGATTTGAAAAGATTAGGAAAAAAAAAAGAATAAAGGCGACTTAGTGAACTTTCCTAAGTAAAAGGGCTATAAACAGTTACCCAAGACTTTGGGGGTTGAGTGTTCAACCTTTAAAAACAGAGATGGCGTGAAAACTATTAGTCCCTTGGGTTTTGAGGTAGTTAGAATCAGAAATGATTAATCTTAAAATTGAAAAATCATATGACAAATCATGGCTAATAATGAGGAACACATAGCCAGTTTAGCTCCACACACACTTTTGAGTTCTGAAACATTTGCCTCAATTCTATGTGAAAAATTGTTAAGATAGTCTTGGTGGATATAGCCCCTGGGAGTTGAGTAGTAATATGTCACTTTTATGAGAATTCAGAATTGTGTTTGATTGTTTCTGTTTGAATTTCGATCTTTATGCAATATCATCTCAATTAATTTTCACTATTTTGCTTAAAGATTAGCAAAATGCTAGTTGGGAAGTGTGATTGAGCTGTGTTATTGCATATTTTTATACATTCAGAACCAATATATTTTAATTCCTTCATTACATTATTATTGGTTTTAGATGGAAAAATGATTAAGATGTATAAATCTGAGTTGTGATTTAAATTAATTAATAGTATGAATTTATGCTTAATTTTATAACTTATGATTTAATTGGACAATGATCATTTACATGCATAACATATTCTATTCTTTATTTTATTTTAGTTTATTTCTAATTCTTATTTTTAATTTTTTTTTATATAGGCTAATAATTGATTTGGAGACTTTGACCTTGGGCTCTTTAATGGACGGTAACACTTTGGTGATGAGGAATTAATTTCAGCCACACTTCTAATTTGACTAAGGGCTACATTAATTGATTTGGAGACTTTGACTTGGAGTGGGACTTAAAGTGTTACACGGAAGACTTGTATTTTTCCTTCGGTGGAGTTTTGACCTACGACACACTATTATTTTTCCCATGCACCGCACAATTGTATTTTTCCTTCGGTGGAGTTTTGACCTACGACACACTTTTATTTTACCCATGCACCGCACAATTGTATTTTTTTTCCTTGGGCATTTTCATGCCGAAAACTTTTATTTCTCCTTGGCATTTTTGAGGCTGCACAAGTTTCTCTCTTTTGAGGCATTAATTCACCCAGGTCGCACACTATTTTTATGGAAGAACTGCAGCGCCGTTGAAGAACTCTCCGTGGGGTCCAATTGTTGCTATACTCTAGTCTGATTCACTGCTTTCAATCTCCATCTCCGTTCAATTGGCNAGGAAGCTCTTCTTTACAACTCTCGCTTACATATTTTTCCTGGTAAATTGAAATCCCGATGGAGTGGGATGTACATTATAAAGAAGGTTCATCCTCACGGCGCGGTAGACATTGTCGATCCGAAGAATGGCAATTGCTTCATTGTCAATGGACAACGTCTAAAATCATTTCTGAAGGTCTTTGATCCACACGAAGAGATCTTGCTTGTGCAAGATTCAAGGGAAGTGTTTTGATTTTTTCCCTCTTTACAGTTTTCTTTACTTGTATTTTTTTTTATTATTTGTTATTTTACTTTGATTTTATATTGCATGTTGATTTTTTTTGTTTTGCTTGCTTAATTCTGTGCACTTTGTTTTATTTCTTTCGATTCATTGAGGACCATGTCTCTTACTAATTGGGGGTAGTGTGTGTGCACAGATTTTAAAAAAAAATTAATATGATGTGCATTGATACATATATGATTGACACACACTCCAATTATAGTATTTTGTGAAATTTGAGCATCTTGGTAAAGTAGTTGAGCGGAATCATTTTGTGAAGATTTATTTTCAAGCTTAAGTATAGAGCATAATTTTTGATGCATCATATTTTGTTAATATGTGGCTTGAAACACCAGGATGCTATACTTATTGAGATGAGACTTGATAAGATTTTTGTAGAACGAAAAGTAAATTTTGAAGGACATTTTGCACATGCTTACGCTTGTAGTGTTCCTTATTTACTATTCACTGATTTAACACAGGAGAAGTAAACTGCAAGACTTTCAAGCCATGCTTCAAAAAAAAAGGGAAAGAAAAGAAGAAGAAAATGAAAAAAAAAAAGATTTGAAAAGATTAGGAAAAAAAAAAGAATAAAGGCGACTTAGTGAACTTTCATAAGTAAAAGGGCTAGAAACAGTTACCCAAGACTTTGGGGGTTGAGTGTTCAACCTTTAAAAATAGAACTGGCGTGAAAACTACTAGTCCCTTGGGCTTTGAGATAGTTAGAATCAGCAATGATTAATCTTAAGGTTGAAAAATCATATGACAAATCATGGCTAGTAATGAGGAACACACAGCCAGTTTAGCTCCACACACACTTTTGAGTTCTGAAACATTTGCTTCAATTCAATGTAAAAGATTGTTAAGATAGTCTTGGTGGATATAGCCCCTGAGAGTTGAGTAATAATGTGTCACTTTTATTTTACCCATGCACCACACAATTGTATTTTTTTTCCTTGGGCATTTTCATGCCGAAAACTTTTATTTCTCCTTGGCATTTTTGAGGCTGCACAAGTTTCTCTCTTTTGAGGCATTAATTCACCCAGGTCGCACACTATTTTTATGGAAGAACTGCAGCGCCGTTGAAGAACTCTCCGTGGGGTCCAATTGTTGCTACACTCTAGCCTGATTCACTGCTTTCAATCTCCATCTCCGTTCAATTGGCTTGATCTTTTCATTCCCTATTTTTTATTTAATTTCAGTTTAAAGTTTATGGAATATTTTTGAGATTTTTGGCTTAGAAGTTTGGGCAATTTATTTTCTATTTATTTACTTCGTATTATTTATTTTTCTTATTTTTTTAAACTTTCATTTAATAGTGATTACAATTGCTATAGATTAATTTTGAGAATTTGTAATTTGAATTCAATAATGAACTCTAGAATCTTGATTTTGGGGCTTTTCAATTTTCAATTCGTATTTTGTCAATTACTTTCTAATCTAGTTTAATTCTTAACTTAGTTTTATTAATCTCTTAGTTCCATTGCATATATATTAGATTGATTAAAGTTTAATTATGACTTAAATAATTTCAGTTTTATTATTTAATTTTCAGATTAATTAAGATTGTTCAGTTTAGTTGATTTTTTGATTTTTAATTTCAATTTGTTAGTTTTTTACGTTCCATTTCGACACTAAAAAAGATTCAAAAGTATGAATCTAGTTTATGACTATTGCCCTTTTTATTTCCGTTACACTTTTCCATTTATTGTACATACCACCATTTTTATTTGTGAAACTTTTCACCATTTTACACGAGTTTAGATTTAAACAACTTTCTCCGATGAGATGATCTAGGAATTTTATTCCTAATTATTACACGACATCCTCCTGCACTTGAGATAGCTTTTGTGCTACTCATTATCGAGTGACTACACAACACATGGATCAAAAGACAGAATGAGAAAATTTACTGTAGCTTAGGGATCCCACTTATATATAAGTAGAGATATTATGATATTATAGATAAGGAAATATCTAATATCGTGGGCCTCAACACGGTGTCGTTTTGATGTAAGAACCAAATTAAATACCGTTCCACATTAACATAACTGGAAATGAAGTCGTATTAATCTCTCCTTCAACAGGGCAACCTTCTCCTCGTTTCGTATACCCTAATCTTCTCTCTCAAGCTTGAACAACCGTACACCGTCTCATCCGCAGCCGAATCTCTTCGCTGGAGCCTTAAATTTGCTCACTGTGTGGATTTCTTGGGTATGTACCAATCATTTCTCCTATTTCTGTCGTGCTGTATGTTGATTGCTGTTGCTGGTTCAATGGTTATTGGGCTGCCGGAATTTAAATTGGATGTTGTTGTGTATGTATGGTTGGCTTTTGGGCATTTTCCTTGCAATGATTGGGTGAGATTTATTAGTCAAGGGAGGTCGAAGCACATTATTCCATGACTGAGTGACCCGACTTGAAATGGGTTGTGAGAAAACATTGTGTTTGAGGAGATTAAGCCTAACTATGGGGTTTCTTTTCGTTATGGTTCTGATAAAATGCAGTGAAACCTTGGGATTTTTTAGTGCAAAATGAAGTCACTGTGCTTTTCTTCTTTTATGTGTAGTTTGGTTGGAGTTTTGTTGGTTTGTGATACACTCACGAATTTAACCAAGAAAATCAGATGGAACTAATAAAATCAGATGGAAAATGAGAGAAAAGAATGAAGAATGGAAGGAAAAATCTGGAACTTGTATTGACTGAACCCTTTGAGGGAGCTCAAACCTGCTGAAACAAGAATGCAATTCAAGAAACTTCTTACTTGCCCTTCCATTTTCCGCCCAAGCCTTATTTATACTACAATCAGAAACTCAATTACTTGTAAAGAGTTACAACTACCATTGGCAGACACCTGGGTCTAACTTCTATGTACCAGAAGGAAAATGCTATTTATACTTACAATTTTACACAGAATCATACGTGCTGATTGCTAGAAAATAAAAGATTTGAAAAAGAATTCTGTTGAGTTTGACTTCATGTTTTACTTTGCCATGTCCCACACAAGATGTCATCGCTTTCTTTGGGTCCATCACACTCCATGGCTTCTGTGTGGATTTTCAATATCCTGAAACAAAAATGAAAAAAAATGCCACATTTTCAGAAGTTAACAGTTCCTCACTTTTGTAGAATAGGACTATAGGAGTCATTCTGCTCAAGTTGAAGTTTAAGGGCTAATTTGACCCTCATCTCTCATTCTGAAACCATTTTAATTCTACAACATTAGTGGCACAGTGAACTCTAGGAATTTTGTTTTGTTTTTTTTGGATAAATATAAAAGATTTTATTCCCAAAAAAATAGGCATAAGCCCAAGTACACAGGACATATATAAAGGAAATACCTACTACTTTCCAAAAACGAAAGGAAAACTAAAACAGATTCTGGAAATTATCTTCCATTACAAAAGTTTAGCCCACAAACTCAAAGTACTAAAACAAAATCACTAAGTTCTCCCAATGAACGTTCTTTGTTTTCGAAGCATCTCACTTTCCTTTCAAGCCATAGGCACCACATGAGACAAGAAGGAATCATCTTCCAAACATGAACAGCATTCTTGCTACCCTTTAATCCCTTCCACCCTACCAATAAATCCACCACTTCATTGGGCATTACCCAAAGTAAACCAGTCTGATTCAAAACCTCATTCCACAAGAACCTGGCCACCACACAATGAAGAAAGAGGTGATTAACAGATTCCCCATCCTTCTTGCACATGACACACCAATCAGCAATGTACATACCTCTCCTTCTAAGATTTTCAGTTGTCAACACTTTGCCCAAGGAAGTGGTGGATTTATTGCAAACATAGTAATATATACCAGTACGTTTATATGCCCCACAAGCCCTTTCATGCTCATAGACATCTGTTCATCCTTTTCTGCTGTAAAGTATTCAATTTAGGTACATGCCACTTAGGATTTTCCCATTAGACAACCATCACTTTGATATTGCAGTTCAAAACATTTTGAAAGTCAAAGTAGTTATGAACCTCCAATTACAATCATATGCCCTGGTATAAAAAAATTAAAAGTCACATACCAAACTCCAACTACCTATGAGCTGTTTGTTGATTCTTGGGAAAACTCCAACCACCCCCCATATTTTGTTTGAGAAGTTACCTTGCCCCATATATACCTTAATGGTTTTCTCCATTCCCATCCTCCGTATAAAACTCAGTGAATTAGATCTTTCTTATTAGCCTTAATATTATCTTAACCTACCCTTTAAATATAATAAAATGCTACAGAGTACAAAAAAGCTGTAAATTATACAAATATAAGTACCTTTTCAAGCCATACTCCCGGGTGTCCTTATCTCAAGGGTTCAATCCTTGCACATGTGGCCTTGGTGTCCTCAAAGAAAACAATTGTCTATGAAAACAAATGTTGTGCCTTTTCTTGAGCACATCTGCTCATTGTCAACACCAAATCAAATAGACAACTTTTTTTTTTGGAAGGGTACATTTAAATGCTATATTCTCTTTGGTTTAGATATTTAGTTATGCTTTGTCCCTTGTGATCATCTTACTCTATGAGAGAGTATGTTTCCAATGTTGTTGGTCAAGTTTCAAATCTCCTGACTCTTGGGTTTACCATTAGCACAGTACACTACTTAATTCATTAGTTGTGTGGATGACTTTTTTTCCTTTGTACAAAGTAAAAGATAGTCACTTTGTGCGAGCTTCTAAAAGGTTCAAAGTATATTTACTGTCAAACTCATGTTTTAAAAGCTACAGTATCAACATCTCAAAATAAGCTATGCTACCCAACTCAAATTTCTTTATTTTTTGACCGTTAGAATTTTCTCCAGTTTGCATGGTAGACTTTTTTTTTTTCAACTTTACATCAATAACATTTTTGCATGTAGTGCTCTTAGGCAATGCTTGAAAAGGAAAAGCCCAATTGAGTATGGGCTTGCAAATTATACATAGATTTTTAATTCTTTTCCTGATTTCTTTTAATATTTTTTGATGTTATTTCAGCTTCTTGTATTTTTTAATTTTTTTTTGTTAAATTTGATAAGTTATCATGTGTTGATCTTTTGGTGGTTGTTTATGTTATTATGCAATAACAGATGGAAGATCCGTTGAGTTGTAGTATTGGTAAGACAGACGGGAGTGGTAGTGACTCTAATTCTGGTCCTATAGATATGGAGGAGCATGAGAGTCTTCCAATGCATTCCTTCTCAAATACACAAAACCTTATCTCTTTCCTCCCACAACGATCAGTGGAGTATGATCCAGAAGAACTAAGGGTGGCAACAGCTAAGTTCTTTATTATATGTGAATTGCCTTTTAGGATTGTGGAGAGTGAAGCTTTTGCGCAGTTTGTGGCAGACTTGGAACCTAGGTTCACATTGCCATCACAAGCCACCTTACGAAAAGATTGTATGAACTTGTACAAGGACGAGAAGAGAAAGTTAAAGAATTTGTTGAGGGGTCAAAGGATTTGTCTTACCATTGAAACATGGACATCGGAACTAACTTTGAACTATTTGTGCATTACTGCACATTTCATTGATTGCAATTGGGAATTTCATAAGAAAATCCTTAAGTTTTGCCAAGTTCTTGATCATAAGGGTGATACCATTACAACTGTGTTGGAGTCGGTATTGGTAGAGTGGGGGATTGATAAAATTTTGATAACCATAGTTGATAACGCTTGTTCTGATGACGTTGCCATTAATTATGTGAGAAGGGAGATGCAAGAGAAGAATCGCACCATTTTGGGTGGTGAATTTCTTCAGATGCGGTATGCTTCCCATATATTGAATCATATTGTAACCAATAGTTTGAGAGATCTCAATGAATTGGTAACAAGTATTAGGGATGCAGTTAGATATGTGATATCTTCACCAGAATGGTTTGCCAAATTTATGGATTATGCAGATAGGGAAAAGATTAACGAGAGGATGGTCTGCGATGTTCCCACTAGATGGAATTCCACATACTTGATGTTGAGTATTTCAGAAAAATATCAAAAAGCATTTGAACTATTAGCGTCTGAGGATTCTCAATTCACTAACCCTACATGTGATGACTGGGTAAATACTCGAGCTTTTGTGAAGTTGCTGAAAATTTTTTATAATGTTACATTGAATATTTCAGGTTCTTTGTATGTTACTGCCAATACATATTTTCCAAAGTTTTGCATTCTTGAAGATGTATTGAATGATATGTGTAAAAGTAATGATCCTATCACAAATGTCATGGCAACTAATTTGAAAATTAAGTATGACAAACATTGTGGAAGCATTAATAGGATCAACTTGATGATATATGTTGCTTTTGTTCTTGACCCACGATACAAGATAATGGCCATGACATTTTGGTTAAAAAGGTGCAAAGGGGACGAGTTGGCAGATAGAATAGAGGCGGAGGTGAGACTCCTTTTGAGCCGTTTGATTGAGGAATACAATACATTTCATGGGGTTACTTATGGGAGTTCTGATATGACTCAAAAAAGGTTCAATGCTACTTCCTTAAATGTTGTTGATGACTCGAGTCCAGTCTCAAATAAGTTTGATTCTATTTTAAACCAATTCCTTGAGGAGGAGAATCATATGGAGTTCAAATCAGAGCTGGATTGCTATTTGCTAGATGGGTGTGAAGCAAGATCACCTAATTTTGATATTCTAACTTGGTGGAAGATGAATGCAGTTGGATATCCTATTCTTGCAAAGATAGCACGTGATGTGTTAGCCACCCCCATTTCCACCGTTGCCTTCAAGTTTGCATATAGTGCAGAGGGACCCATCTTGGATCCCTTTAGAAGTTCATTGGATCCAAAGACTGTTGAAGCCCTCATTTGCACCCAAAGTTGGTTAAGAGACAAGCTAATCAACGTTCAAGAGCTGGAGGAATACTTTGAAGACATTTACCTTGGAGGTTCATATCTATACAAATTTAGTTGAAACTTGAAAATTTGTTTTTATTATTCACTTATTCATTTAACTTAATTTCTTCATATTTTTCAGCTGATCGTCCTCCTTCATCTTCCAATCCTTCATCTTCAACTTAAGCATTTATTGGCTAAAATTTTGATCTGGACCAAGCAACTGGTGTGAGTACAGTTGATTTGTGTGGTATAACCAAATATATATATTAGTATTTTAAGTTGTTTATTATGGTATAGTTGATTTATGCTTTAGTTTATATAAAATAAGACACAATACCTATTTCACATATTGCATTATAAACTTTTATTTTACATTGCATGTGACCATTGGTAGAAACGAGTGTCTCAAGAAGTAATACACGTGGACAGATCATGGAGCTGTGGGTGGTATTGAATGTCTCAAGAAAGAATATTTCCAATATGAAAAACAGTTATACGAGTATTTCATTCACTCTTTCCATAAACATATGCTGTATGAGTATCTAACAATGTTTTGATTTACAGGACGAAGCTGGATAGGAATGTGCTGAACTTTTGGATTTCACTGAGAAACTAGAGGCTGCTTGTGTTGGAACCATGCAATCTGGGAAGTGACCAAGATCTGCTCGTGTTAGGAGTACCCATTTAATGATTTTGCTAGATTATAGATTTGGGTGAGACTTTGGCAAAGTTCGGTAAATTGAGCGTACATAAATCATTGAAGAAGCCCCCACTGCCCTTGTGATAGGAAGCTGTATAGAAAGGCTGTTAGATTTGTGATTTCAAGTTGGTTGACAACTTTCCACCTTTATTTCTTCTGAAAGAATACTTCAAGAATGCTCCTTTTGACAGGCTAATGCATAGTGGAGTAGTTATGACAGGCCAGTGTATAGTGATTGCCAGCAGCATCCTACTAAATTTACGTAAAAGACCAGACAAAACAAATATATAAATTTAAATAACATATAAATCAATGAATCATTAAAAGATATAAAGGAAATAAATTTGTTGCATATCCATATTTAGCTGTTTCTAAAAATCATTTATGTTATCCATTAAAGTCTAAGGTTAATTTAAGTAAGAGAAGATCGAAACCAATTTTATGAACAAAGAAGGCCCTTTACTATCATCAAAGATAAACTATTTTAAAAATGAGACTACATGCTTAATGTAGATTTAGAAGCCACTGTAGATATCAATGTTGCAAGTACATTACATGTAACTTTTGAAAGTATGCGATACCTAAATGAACTAACCGTCCATCAATTTAGAATATCAAAACTCTCATATTGTTTTTCACAACTTTCAGTTAGGAATCAATCAACCTCCGACTTCTTTTCAAAAGAATTTTTCATTAGTAACTGTTGCTTAAATTAGTGGTGCTACTTGCATATTATGGGGGCGAGGTACCCCCTAGTGCATGGGCTAGGGCTGGGGCTTTCCCTTGGCACTCGCCCCCACACACGGATATCCCATTTGGATGCTCGGGTGCAAGGGCGGATTAGAACACATTTTGGACTCAAAAACACTTGAGTGGGCCAAAATTAACCCAAAACCTTTTTTAACCCAAAAATTAACTTTAAAAAATAAAAAAAATAAAAATAAAAATAATAGTATATGATAACATAAATTATATACTACTCAGTTGCAACTAATAATCATAAATTACAATAATACAAAGTAAGATAAAACTATTACAAAATTACAAATTCATCTTAAAAATATTATAAGTTGTCACATAATTTAAATAAAAGATGATAACACAATAAACAATTAAGGGACAAATTGTAGCAACATTACAGTTAAGCGAATTAACACAAGAATATCATTTCAATCATAGAACTGACTTTGATTGTTTGACATTGGAATTTGTGGTGGCTTTGGTGGTGGTAAAGTTAGTGAGCTATGCTGTGAAACTGTGAGATCATAAAACAGGAAACATTAATAAATAAAAAAACAAATTAGAATTACAAACAAGAAACAAAAATAAAAAATACAAACATGTATTAGAAATATAAAAATTACAAATATTAAAAGTATTAACCAAGATGAGATTGGAATGAATTTGACAATGAGACTATTTAAGCTAAAAAAAATACAAGAAAAAACAAATTAGAATTACCATAATTTATATAAATACAAAAAATAAGTAAGCGACAAATTGTACAAACCAATGTCAAATGTCAATGGTGGACAGTGGGTCTAACAGACACGAAGTCCTATTGCAGTGGAGGCGGATGTCGTCTCATATATTGCTACAATAATTAAATTTGAAATTAATACCAGTTAAATGAATATAAATAAATTAAAATAACAAAATGAAATCCATGATTACCAAATCCAGGTTGATCACCACCCTCCTCCTCATCGGCCTCCTCAAAGTTAAGAACATCAGGAACATGAAGGAAGGTCTTGTTGATCCAATTTTGCATATAAATTAATGCCTCCATAGTGGTAGCAAACAATGAATTCCGGAATGGACCAAATATGTGCCTCTAATGCTTAAGGTCGACTCTGAGGCTACAGTGTTGAATAGCCAAAATACTGTGGGCTATCTCTCTAAGAACGGGATACTTCACGACATTGGCCTTTCACCAAGATAATATATCAAAGCCTCATGTAAGGTGAAGATCCACTACCAAGTATTTATCTACATCTGACTAAGCCTCTACAGGATGATGAATTAGGGGGTTTTACTCCAACCTCTCACCCAACTCCAGCTTCTGGAGCAGCCCAGGGGGAGGGGTGTAGGTGCTGAAATATTAGCACCCATGAAAATGGTAAACTCATCAAATAATCTAGCAATAGTTTCCTTAACCTTTGTCATAATATATGCCGCCCATGTGTTCTTGTGCGCCAATACCAAGCTATATACCATGCCATCAATCTTGTATTAGAGGTTAAGAACTACTACCACATATAACAAAATATTCAATCTACTTAATTCTCCCCAATATTTGTCATACTTAACCCTCATTTTCAATGTCGTCTCCTGCATTCTAATATGGTTACTCACACAGGTCATCTTATTCTTTTTTCACCTTACATATTTGCTGACAAAAATAATTGGATGTAGGGTACAAAGAACCGGATAGTCTCGTTGTAACCTCATAGAAAAGCCTCAAAAGTCTACAAAAGTAGCAACAACCTCCAAATCATCATCAGCAGACTTGCTTAATCCCCGGTGGTCATCATAATATTTGACATTCACCCGGTAACGCAAAGGTTGACTTATATTCTTGGGCTACCTCCAACATTAAGAAGGTCGAGTTCTATATTGTATAAATATCTTGACAAAGGCCCTTCTTGGATGTTATGCCCGTAGTTCTCACAGCTGTAACTGTCACAATTTGTGCCAACTCCCACTCATTTATGCAGCCTCTAAGGCCTTCCCAGCCATCTCACCCTTGTAATAAAAAACTTCAAAATTTTCTTGTTTAATTTCCAATCACAATTGATAAAATGTATAGTCAAATACATATAATTATAATTCTGGATGGATGTCTATGTGTTGGTGATGAGACAAACTCTTTAACCCACCAATTAGCCCATCAACAAACCATGCACAAATCACCCAAAACAACGTGGGCTTTCGATATCACCCCAAAACAGATTGGGGTTTTGATATGAAACTCCAAAACAAATCAAGGTTTTGATATCGAAACCACAAAATAGATCGGGGTTTCAATTTCAAAACTTCAAAATTGATAATGAAACTGCACCGCTTTACACAACTAAGTTTATATTTTGCTTGCCACTGGTATTGTTTAGGTCCAATTTTACGCAAAACAATGTCATTTCTTTAATGAGTAAGAACCCTTTTTATAAAAATATTCTTTTCTCATCTCTTTGGAAAATCTTGTCCTATGTATGCTCTGAAGCACAACAAGCTGAGGCTCTCCGTTGCCATTCTTGAAGGAGATTCAGAGATAGTATAAAAAGGTCATTCAATGCAAGATCCCGAACGCAAGAACGGCAACTCTTCCCCCATTATTCATTCATTACATCCACTCACTCACTCCTAGCTAGAAGCAAACCCCAATTCAAATATCTCATTTGTGCAAACTCTAGCGCAATATGTACACGCGTCTTCTCCACTTGAAAGAAAACACATCCATCTCCTTCTCTGCTCTTTTTCCCCTGCTTCCTTCCGCAGGCAATAGACCCCAGTTGTGCCCTAATTCTCTTTTAGCAATCAACTGCAATTTATTAGTAATTCTTCCATATAAAATTTTGTTTAGTAATTTTACATGTCAATTAACTAGAAGTGTATGAACTTTTTCTTACTTTAATTACTAACCAGATTATCACATTAAGATTTAAGATGCCTGCATTGAGCATTCCAATTTCGCCTTAGCAGCAGCGCCACAGCATCTACGACATTTTGTAACTTACCAAAATATGTCAGTTTGGTTTAGTACAGTTATAAACCGTATTAAATTTATACTCTTTAATCTCTGATCAATAAATCATATGGTCATGCCTGTACACGTATAATACATACAGCATGCCACTGCACTAGCTACCCAATTCAACCTTTCCTCATCAATTTTCTCTCTTTCTTTTTTTCCCCATTTTCATCTTGTTGGCTTCATTTCCAAGGCATTCCAAGCCATTTTGTTAGGGATGAAAAATGCCAACCCTAATTTTTCTACTGATGCAGATCCAAGTAATAAAACGGAGCTCGAAAATTCCTGCATAACTATTCACCATTCCTAGTTAATTGTATGTCTGAATCATGAACGTCGATGCCTGAGCTCTTGGAAAAGTGTTCTTGGTGAAAGGGATCATCAGCACCATGTACAGAACTCAACCTAGGAGAGAAGTTCCAGCCCGTCATCTGTTCTGGCCCATGGCCATTGGATCTCATACTGGCGTCTTCTTTAAACTTCATGAAGTACATGGATGACCAGTAATCTTTTGCCAAGTTCTTGAGGGGAGAAAAGCATACTCAGACATGATACCAAGATAAAGGAAACCAGGAAAATTGCATTAACCTGGGTAAAATGACATACCATTTTTATCAATTGAATCAACTCATTTAACGCATTACTGAAGAGAGTAGGGTGCGCCAGATCAGCAGTGGTCAAAATTTCTTGTCGGCTTCGGTGAGAAATGTTTACCTCCATTGCCGCACCTATATTTGTAAGTAAAAAATATAGATAAAGAAAGAATTGTCCGATAAGCTTGGTAGGTAAATGGGATATGATTTGTTGAGCTGAACAGAACCTAGAGAATTTTGATCTTGCATTGACATAGTGCTATAAAGTTTATTTGCTCTATAACAGACATGATTATGATGAACCTATGTTATTATATAGTTCGAACTTCAAACAAAAATCATGCTTCAACCATCAGTCACTAATTTATAAAGGAAAATCTTTCTTATGGCATGAAATCACAAGTAAAAAAAACTTATCAAAAAAAAAAAAAATCACAAGTAAAAAATGACATAGAAAATGGGGGTGAAATATGCTCATATGCCCAGTTTCATAAGAAGTAAGACAAAGGAAACTTTGTTGCTGTGCTATGACTGACTTAGATTCAGGACCCTATGGACCCTCTATTAACTTTTCATTCCATCACCATTAACAGAAAACACATGACCCAATCACAGACCGCCACATATCAACCTAATTTTGTCTTACAAAATTTTTTTTTTTTAAATAACATATTTTTAAAATATAAAAAATTGATGTCTAGTTTTTAAAAATCATAAAATTAATATAAAAAAAAAAAACTTGAATGCCCCCTTGGTGGCTGGTAGATACAGCCACCATGTGGGAGCAATGGGAGGGCCAGTTTCCCAGTTTTGGCCATCCCATGGGATGGTCTTCAAAGTTTTTTCTTTTTCAAATATAAAAAATTAGTTTTTATTAAAAAATATTTCTTAATTTGCAAAACATTTAATTTAATTCTTTTAAGAAAAAAAAAATTAAATTTAAATGCAGTGGTTTGTAATTGAGCCATGTGTTTTCCATTAACCTTGATGGACAGAAAATTAACGGGGAGCCCTATTTCTAATTACTCGTACCACAGGGAGTTATTGTTGAAATAAAATTGCATAAAAAATATATGAAGGGTACTAAATCTAAGTTATGGCAGAGAGGATGTTTGAGAAAAAATTTCTAAGACAAATCAAACATCCACAAGCCTGGGGTGTGATGCCCCATACTAAGTAGTAATTGTTAGTAGTTCGTATAGGATCCCCTATTGCTTGGGAGGTTAAAGTGCTTGCTTTTTATAATGATTTCAATGGGGCTCCAATTGTACCTTTGACTAATCCTAGTGGAGTATGTCCTAAATGTGGCTTAGTCCCCTCTTGGAGCGTTATATAGGGAGATAGAGAAGGGGGTTGCCATACTCTAAAGATAAACATTTCAAGTACCGAGGTGCTAGAATTGCACCACTGAAAAGAAAGGAAGGCAAGCACCGCAACAGTTGACACAGATGAGTAGGACTAGAAACAAACTACATAAGCTCGACATATTTATCTGACTAGCAAGCTTAAACATTCTCTTTATTTGTCTTATCTCGAGTTGCTGGACAGTATCAAGTTGAGCTCAGTGTTAGGTTGTTGGGGATCAGTTCCTATATCTTAACCCAAGTAGTAGGTTACTCAAGTAAGCTGTTTTTATTTATTTATTTTTATTTTTTGAAATATCAGTAAGGTTACTTGAGTAACCTTGAACAAGGTTTTGAAGAGTTAGGCCGTTTTATTACCAAATAATGTGTTCTTGTGTGAGGAAAATACCATGAAGCCTTTCTGTGTCAAGCAATCTATTGCGAGGATATTAGGCATTATTTATTTTATTTATATCATGCTGGAACAGAAAAAGATAAAAAGGACAAGTAGTTACAGTTCTCCAGATGTAAGAACATCTCTCCTGCCAAAACTACCACAGGAACATTGATCTTGATTGAGTCACTCTACTCTATTGAGGTCTCTATAATTGAGTCATTTACAACCCTAAAGAAGCCATATGAACAGATGTATTCAGAGATTACTAAAGATTGGGTTAATTCATATTAGTATGTAATGTTGGAGCTAATACTGTAGATGGAATATCTCTGGCCACATACCTGCAACTATGTACTTGTCAATAATATGTCGCGCCATATATATCCTTCTTACAGAGTCATGGAGAGATATTTTACCAAGCTCATGCACCTCATCATAGAAATGCACACTCTCCCCGGCCAAACAACTGCAAATAAGAAGAAAACAAAAAGTTTAAAAGAAATTAAATTTTTATTTCTTTTCCTATTCTTTCTAAAGAAAAGGGACCAGGTGATATCTTGCAGTTTCTAAAGCTCCCTTTTTTTTTCTCCATGGATTTACTTAGAAAATGACAAGTTCCTCTTTTCATGTAGCTCTAACGAGGCTAAAAATTAATTTCCACACAAAGTTATACTCAAAAAGTTTATTACAGGTGAAATACAACACCTATCTGCAAATGCCATGAAGGACTGGCGAAATCTTTTGTCTAGAAGAAGCTTATCCAATGGTTCATTAGGATCTATGACTTGAGCTGGTTCCCTCTGCAGCAGAAGTCCACTGTCAGGTATACCCAGAGCCTCGCCCATTGACCCAAACTCTCGAGACTCCCTTTTCCTTAAGCTGATTTGTGAGAGTAGAGGTTGTGAACTTGATATAGAGAAGAAAGCTAGCACTAAAATACTTGCCTGTAGAATATACCTGAGAAATGTTAGCGAGTAAACATGAGCTGAAGACAATAATAAATTAAAACATCAATATGACAAATGCATAAGGAAGACGAGATACGAATCAATAAAGCATACCATAATCAAAAGGAGAAATCTGGAGGCAACCTGAAGCCATGAGATATCATCATGAATTTCATTCAAGACGTAAGCAGGGACCCATAAGCCTGGAAGTGATAAACAGCACAGATGAAGGCCAAGAAAAAGGTGAGATATAAATCTTGACCTAATCAAATTTCTATATGCTTTATTACAACATCAGAAAGGTTATAGTCCTAGTACATGGGATGTGTAAAAGAGATGCAAGAAATAGATAGATACAACAGGCATTAACCTATTTTCAGCTGGTTATGAATTTATCAAGGAAAGATTACAGAACTTTGTTCTATCTTTCATGGTGTCATACATGCACTTGTATTTTAACCTGCCTAATGGACAGACAAGGCAGTTCCACCCATCTCCCCCCCCCCCCCAATCTTCCCTCCCTCCCTTCTTTCTCTTTCTCTCCCAGATTTTTTTCACAGTTGAGTAGTGGAAACGTGGAAAGATGATGGAGACTATAACATATGCTCTCAAAAGCCTAGTTACTGCTTCCTTATAGGATATCTAAGTAGTTCCATTGCATAGTCGACCAACATCCATTATTGGCTTCTCCATTGAATTTTTGCAGGTAATTTCCCCTTATGATTCCCCTGAAACTAAACCCCCAAACAGGGCAAATCAAGAAATATGTCACAGCCAGTGAATATTGAGAAAATCAAGAAAAATTAAAGAGCCTAGTAGAACTATAGAAAAGTGTACCAATGGAAGATGCTGAGACAAGTATTCCTCGCCAGAGGTCTCTGAGTTCATCAAACCTGAAGTCTATATGCCGAACAGCCCCAGTGAATCCAACTAAAGCAAAAACATATGATATGTGGAGTGAAACGACTGGAATGATCCAGTGTGCCCCCATATGGCACCTATAATTTAGAGGCTGCTTCATATGGATAACTACAGAAAAGGTCAGCAATCAGACTACATATTGTAATCAGCAAGAAGAATGAAAAGCTATATAATCATGACCAGTTCATAAGAGCTCCAGGATGGGGACTATGACATGAACAGACAAGAACTTCAGTTGGCAAGACATCTCAAGCCAGATAGACAGGAGAAGACTTAAAATAATTTGCATGAATATAATGAAGTAAAATAACCCCAGATTGTTCAGCAAAAACAGTGTTATAATTTAAACGGCAGAATATGATAACTTGGAAGACATTTGTGATAACTGGAAAACATAGGGCTTGATAATTGTCACTCAAGGACTTTTTTTTATGAATTTCATTGTGCACACCTTGCACATCAAGAATTCAGGGATAAAATGTATCATTTTTCTTTGGAATTGTGTTCCCCTGTTACACAGTTCATCATATATAATTTTTGTAATTTTTTTCCTTTGTTGATAAGCATATTATGAAATTTATGAGAATGCAATAAAAATTCATGTCCTAGAACATCAAGCTTGGAGCTCCACCCAGAAGTATGGCGAAAAGGTAAAAGAAAAAGTTCCAAAGTGTTGGAACTAGTGCTCTCAGTGACAGATTGCATAATAATGTTATTCCAAAGCTATTGATTTCAATGGGCTTCATTTTCAATGATTTCCTTGTATCTATCTCTCCCTCTTAATTAGGTGTTTCCAGTTGTATTCTTCCTATGTACGTGGGCGATGCCAATTCTTCTATTAGCATGAATAAATTCTTTTAGTTATAGAAAAAAGCAATGTTATTCCAATGCCTCTACCTCATAAAAGTGTTTACTATATACGAATCAAACCCCAGAAAACAATGTTGAGAACTGCGAATCAAGCCTTGGCCCTTGGCTGTTGTAAGCATTAATATGAAAATTTTATAAGAAAGAACAATTGAGGTCAGTGGTAATACAAGCTGCTATAGAGTTCATAAACGCAAAAGGAAACTAGCAGAAGAAACCGGAGGACAGTCAAGACAGATTATGTTAAAGAATACTGGAAGAAGGAATTGTAAAAGGGCAGTCAGAGCCAAACACAGCAAACATAATTTCAGCAGTATCAGAAGTCTTATAAATCTGACTTCACATATATGTGATCTCAAAATTTAAATAAAGCCAGCATTGGTAAGAAAAGTAGCATCTAATGCAAAGATATTACTGCCAAATCAAGTAAAAAATTAAAGCTCCAAATATATATATTTTCATTATAAGAGCACACAACAAGATAAGAGTCCAAATATATAAATTTAATCATTGTAGGGAATCTTACATGCAGCCCCAGCAATCCATGGGAATATAATAAGTGGAAGAATTATATAAGATCTGATTGGTGGTAAACGCCTCCTGAAATATCACTAGCAATAATTAGAGCCTTTTTCTAATAAAAAAAATAGTTACACATAAACAAATGGAAGATACTTCAGCCACAAAGGGATTACACAAAAATAAACCAACAAGCTAACATGACTCGATGTGGTATATCAGATTATAAAGTTACTTTTATTGTAAACTAGATCTAACGGGTCCCATAAAGCCATGTCATTTTGTGAGTTTATTTTTGCGTAATTTCTTTGTATTTGTAGCAGTTCTCTGAACAAATTAAGCAAAATATGACAGGGCTAAAAACTTATTCGCCAGACAAGAACAAGTCATGGCTTGAAGTCCTTGGGTGAAACACAATGTCATCTCTGTAGCCTACTCCACAGAAGTTAATTTTGTGGACATGTTTATTGTTTTTATCTCACCCAACCCAAAATTTCTGTGATAAACAATATGCTCAATGAGTTGAATTTTCATGTGAATAGAGCCATGAGGAGCAATATGCGGGATTCTGCACGTGTTTTGTTAAGGGAAAACAACGTGGTGGCAGTTGTAAGCTTCAATGAACGGCTAGGAAGTTAACATTTTGCCTGTAATGGATCGTACTAGGAAGTTTATTGTGGTATTCACTACATAGTGGATGGAGAAGAAGGAGGTAACAATCTGTTCTTTGGCAAAACTCTTGTGTGTTATTTTCTCCAACTCTAACTTCTTTTTAACAATTTTTTTTATAGGTTTAACAATTGTTTTTTCCTCCAACCCTAAGTAGAGACTATGTTTACTTAATTTCACTTCAAGGGGTTGGCCCAAGTGGTGAAGGCCTTGGTCTTGGGGTCTCACTCCCTTCAAGGTCCAAGGTTCAACACCTCATGGGTGCAAACAATCCTTTAGGGCCACACCCCCTATGAAAAGCTAGCGATTTAACCAGTTCTGTGTAGGGAAACTTCCAAGGGTGTGGTGCACGGGAAAGGGGTTACTCTGCAGGGGTGAGTCCGAAGGGCTCTCTCTGCCTTGGAGAGGTTCCCCGACCAAAAAAAAAAAATTCTGTCAAAACTCTTACTAGGACCTATTATTGCAATTGTAAGGCCCAAGCCACATCTACACCCATACTATAAAGTGACTAGTTAAGGTTATGGTTGGAGTCTTGTCGATTCATTATAAAGGGCAAGAACTTATCCTTCTCATGTAGTGTGGCATCCCATTCACAACCTTCCGGGTCAAGTCCATTCTTGGTGCCACAAATCAAATCCCAAACTTCTGGCTAGGATTATGCACAAGATTCCCCCGTCTTATGCACAATCTGGCATATTGTTGGAGTATTGTTGCAAAACTCCTTGGAATTAATGGAGTATTGTTGCAATATGCCAGATTGTGCATAAGACGGGGGATGGGACCAAGAGGGGCGATTACAGGCAGTAGATCATTGACTCAAGGGCCAAGTTACCACCTGAAGGCAAGTTTTGTTGAGTTGCAGTCAAGTATTAACTACGGAAGTAATTTGAAGCTTTTACTTAACTTGACAAATATGTAATATAGTTGGAAGGCCTGTGTCAAACGACAGCTTAGCAGCAAACCAAATCCAAGAGGGCCTTCAAACCAGACTGAAAGCAAAAGGATAACTCAAAATTAATCCTCTGAAGAAAAAAGCATTAGCCAAAAATACAAAACTGAAAGCTAAATAAGTGAGTTAGAGCTCGTTGACGATGAAAGAAGCGATGACTAACCTGCCCAAACATAGCAAGACTGCCACCAATGCCTCTTCTTGAATTTGACGAAATTGACGGACATCTGCATGGAAAAGGGGCCAACTGTATGGTAACAATTGCAAAACTAAAATGCCCACTACAGTAACTTTTTGGTGCTAAATTCATCAAAAACATAATCAGGAAAACAAAGAAATCTATAGTCTACCACAATCGACAACAGAAGGTTGAAGCTAGCAAAAACTTGGATTACTGGAATCCAGAAGCCACTGTTTTTTGTACGAGGAACTTTGTGAACCACAAAGGGTAAAATCAACCGTGAGAGGAGCCTGAAACAATAAACAAAAATAAAGATACAGCTTATGGATCCATAACAACAAGGTTACTTCGGAAACGAGGCCAATAAATTCCCAATCTTCGGTCTAAACCCGAAATAAATTAGGCATTTCATCAAACAGACACACTGCAAGTAGGACGGCCGCGAAGACTCCACGAGTTGAGTTAAAATAAGGAAAAAAAAAATGAAGAAGATGCAGAAAACGCACAAGATCATAGATAGCATGGATATGGCAATAGCCAAGTAGTCAGTAGCACAGCCTCCTTCCACTGCACAGCTTGCCATTTTCCTTGGTAAAATTAAGATGTTTACGCCGCTGAATCAAAATTCGGTAATTCAGGCATTAGAGCAATGAGTCTAGGCCTAACATCCATGGTTAAAGTCATGGAAGAGGAAGCGTCATCGATTTCTGAGTCCATTTCCAATTTCCACGTGGTGTTTGACCGAAAGGAAAACTCGAGTGAGAAAATTTGGTGGGGATGCCTTGGATTTGCCAAAGTTAAGAACCTAATTAGTCATTCAAACTGTACACATGGTCCAATCATATCATTGATAACGGGCCCACCGGACACTGAATTTTGGGACAAGTTTTCGTCCTCTTTGGGTCGAACTAATAAATTGTGAATTTGTGAAGATAAAAGATTTTATTTTTTCCAATTATGTTTCGAATTCTCACATACTATATATTATATTTATTTTTTGTTATAATAAGTATGGGACGTATTGATAATAAATAAAACACTTTAATTAATTTAATAAGAATAAAATAAAATAAAAAATAACTTTTTAATATACAAAATGTATAGTATTAAATTATGAGTAATATCTCTCATGTTTCGAATAGTTCTCGTGTACCTTTCACAACATATTTTTTAATAAATATTTATTATAAAATAATATTATTTTTCATTTTAATAGATAATTATATAATATATAATAAAAAGTGATATATATTTATTATTTTTCTTATATTTCTAGTACATAAAAATATAAAACAAAAACAAAGACATTTCAAAATAGAACTAAAATATTCTATAATGGCAAAGAAAATAAAACAATCTACAACTCCTACAAAGTACTATTTGCAGTTTTGTAAATTGGGTTTCTTTACCTTGTCATATTTTTTATTTCTTGGTTTCTTTCTTATGAAATCATATATATCTACAAATCATTAATCGGAAACAAACCGATCGAAAACATGTGGCTAAGTTGATTATTTCAAATTATGCATTTATTTTCTCAAGGAAAATGAAAGGTGATCCTTTCCTACGCCAAGCAAGCTAAATAATTTTGTGTAAGTTGTGTTTGGGTGGCAGAGTGATTTCAAATCACTTCGCTACTATTTAATATTTTATCATTACTTTTTTATCACTTTTTCACATATCATCTGAGATCACCTCATTTAATATTGTCATTTGAGAGAAATGGGAGAAAGGAGATTGGATTCCGCCATCATATAGACATAAGAACTGCAGCTGTGTTCTACTTTGAAGGGTGTGAACAGAAAAATGTCCCCACATGAAGGATAAAAATGCAATATAAGTTAGGGTAGTGCTTTAACATTGGCCTAAATGATTTGATATTTGTTGCATTACAACACGCATTTTTCACTAAGATGGTTGTGCATGAATTTACATATACAAGACAAGATCATTGGTAAAAGTTTCAAGGTGTTCCACATATTTACACCACACTACACAGGAATGCATCTTGACCAGCTTTGGATATGCTTATCCAAAGTACTGTAAATCATGCGGGATTTGTCTCATGATTTCTCAGATGTGTTTGATGTGTATCTCCACAAAATTCCTCCAATCAGATTGTTCACTGCATGAGAAGCCATTGGAACGATGACGCTGGAAGACACAATCGTGGCATAACCATATACAATCCCAACAAAAGATGCCCTGAAATATTTCAAACAGAATAGGATTGATTGGAGCCAAAGGTTGAGCAATAGACATCAAACCAAACATTCAGAACTCTTTTTTGAGATTCTACTACTAAGAATTCTTTTCACTTAAAGCACAATGAGAGTGGATTTTTCTTCTTCTTCTTCTTCTAATTCATTGCTGGAGGCTCAAAGACTGTTAAAGTTGTTCGCTTATAATATTGGTGGAGAATGAGATGAGTGAATGCTTCATGCTTTAATTTGGCCTAAATGGAGAACTGAACTTGTCATATCACCTTTGACAGTCAGAGCAAATGAGCATTAAGACAGTGAAATATTACTAGGGATTAATGAAGAGGATATGTTTAGCCTATTTAAATAAACCAGACAGTCAACCAGCAAGACTTAATTTTGCGAAGCAAGGAATCTCCATCAAGTCAAGGAGATAAGTACCAGACTGCAAAGGAGTACTTGCGACCATTGCCCAAGTGTAGAATGCCAAAAACTGCAGCAACCAGCAAGACACTCTTCCAATTGAATCCCAAAAGTGGTAGAAGTGCACCGCGGAAAAGCAGTTCCTAGAAGATATGCAACTACAATCTCAATAAACTACAATTAAAAAAGAAACACAGACACGCACAGATATCAAGTAAATGGAAATAGTTTACCATGCTTGTTACCTCACTAATACCGGGAAGAAATGCAACGATTATGTAATCCAAAAGCAGAAGTGAAGAAAGGACCTGCATTAGAAATAGGATGGTGTGGAATTCACCAAAGCAGTTGCAGATCAATACAAAATTGTAGCCCACTAGCCACAACAAATCCTAAAAACAGTGGAAATGAACAAGGTAGGTTGACTTAAGATCAACCAATTTAGTCTTTTTTTTTTTTTTTTTTTTGGTGTGTGTGTGTGGGGGGGGGGGGAAGGGGAGTGTGAGTGGATGAGCCTATCCCGTATACATTTTTCCTTATATAGTTCAAGCTATGCTGACAGTTACAGAGATGATAATTTACAAAAAACATAATTACCGACACACATGTGAAGCTTGGACTAGTCCCTCTGGGGACAAAAAAAGTACAGCTACCTGCTGATTAGCTGCTTCACTAGACTCAGCAAAATCTGGCCACGTTTTCAGTAGTAGATATCTGCACGATGATACGAGTACAACTAATCCAGTAACCAACTCAAGATGCCAGATCTCAAAACCAACTGCACAAGGGGAAAATATGGCACCCTTTAAATTAATGAACTTTTAATTCAGGCTGCAAGTATAAAAGAAAAATAATAAATATTGGAAAGGTAATTACATAACTATGAAACTGTATGCACTGTTATCAAGGAGAAAAAATCAATAAACAACCTGGGAGTTTCAATATATATCTTGTTGACTTTGAAGAGTTAAAAAAAAGAGTACATTGATATAGTAAGATCTCTTTCCAAACTCAAATCTAAAAATTAGTTTTCAGATCTTTGAACAAGGAAAGTTCTGTGTTTCCAAATTCTACAAAAATGGTGCCAACTTTTGCATTGTTCCATTAGAGGATAATGAATGAGCATAAGAAGAATTGAAGTCAAGCTGCCTTAAGGGACAATTTGAACTGCACTGGATATAACCTGACCAGTGATCAGAAATATGAATCTTTCGCCGTTTTCATCTTCCTATGCTGTCTCTGTATTTATCAACTTATTCATTCATGTTTGCTAAGCAATATAAACCTGCCCCACTTCAAACCCACAACTTTACTGCATAAGCCAGGTCTCTGTGTTGGTGATGTTCTCTTCATAACTAGCATTACTTCTGGTTAAGATGGGGAATCAGATGTCAGGCTTAGCCATGAGAAGTGGAGGCTACTACTTGCACAACTGGACATATTAAATTAAGCCAATCCTTGATGTTTTTCCATACATTGAAATTTATGATCCCACATATGTTAATAATGATTAATCCAGTTCTACATATTAGACAACAAGCACTATCCCATTTGTGCAGTTTTCCGTACTTGTCTTCTAAATTAAATTGTCTCTGCGCATTGTGCAAAAAGAAGCTAGATATATTGCACCTAAACAATGTCAAAATTGCAAAAGTTTCAATGAAAAACTTGCAATAAGAAGTGAACACAAATTTTATACATGACACTTCTGTAGAACAGTCAAGGATTGGCAATCCTTCCAATGATGCAACATGAGATACCTGCAAATCGCAATTAAGGAATAACCATCAAAACACAGATGATCGGCAAATTTAAGCATAATTTTGCCCATCAATTTGTTTATCTTGGTTATATCGAAATTGAGAGCACTCGTTTGCTTTAAAGCAACAAGTCCTGACTAAAACCAACAAGCACTCTAAGTAAACAAAGCTTTAATTCATAATCCAATTGTAATGATTGATGTTTGGTGTCTGGTATGAACATTAATAGCCGATAGTCTATAGAAGTGAAAGTCCTATGGAGGCTGCTTTTTTTTTTTTTAACATCAAACAACATAATGGAAGACACAGCATAGCCAGATAGATGAATGCATTGTGTCACAAAGAAGAGCATGAAGAGAAGCGGATCTAGCAAAAGCATGTTTAGATTATCAAAAAATAGTTTGTCCTGCTTCAATTTCAGTCTTTTGAAAGACGAAGGAATCCAAATGGTAAAAGAGGATGAAGTGAAAACCTTTGATTCAAATTTCAAACATCAAAACGAGAAAAATAACTAGAATGGAGCTGAAAAAATTGTGAGTAATGACTAGGTGGCCACCAAGATTCCAAGGGAATAACTCTTGGACAAAAGCATAGCACAACACCAAGGTAGTGACACAAGAAAGTAAGACTACCTGCCGAATTATAATACCCAGAGCTGCTATTAATCCGGAAGTCACAGTGCATGCCTGAAGCACAGTACTTCTGGAAGGTACTATTGAAGAACTCTGTGCAGCTGAATTTTCAGAAGAGGAAACCATGCTGTCAACTTGAACATTTGTGGGAGTGTTATCTGCTTCACTTTTTGGTGGTTGTACATCTCTTCTCGATTTCCTCACCGAATTCCGACTAGCAAAAGCCCTTGTGTTTAGTCTAAAACCCTGCAAAAAATAACTATGTTGGTTTAAGACATAGAAAACGAAAATCTAGTATTTTCTCTAATTTTAGAGATCACATTACAGAATGAGAATCTCACGTTGAACAATTTAGCAGGTAGAACCTTTTGCACACCATAAAGATGAAGGAGCTCCCCACCTGAGAACATGTAATCACATTTGAAAATCATGAGATATAATTTCTACTGGATAAATCAAAGCAGCCAAATTCTACTTGATAATCACACGAAAAATAACATACAGATAACTGTTGCTTTGAAAAAAAAAAAAGATAACTGTTACTTTGTCTAAAAAGAAACATATGTTCGCAATATGTTAGCAGGTGAATGAACCAACCATTGAAGGTAGAACTTCGACAAGGTAAAAGGGTTGTAGAGACGTGCTTTGTTGTGCTCCTCCAACAGTTTATAGTGAGCAAAGTCATCGAAGATAACTGCTCCAAATTCCAAACTCGAGAACGTGAATACCTGTCCATGTTCCAGCTACTACTTCAATTACAAGGAGAAAATAAATGGGTGGAGAAACTAAAAAGAAACTGGAAATCAGAAAAACCGAACCTTTTTTGGGTTCCGCTTGGAAAGTGCGCAGCTTTTGTTGTTCCGTCGGGACGTGAAACTGGAACTATGGAATGCCCCTAAGATATGGCTGATGAATGGGAAACTGAATTCTGATAGAAATAGACTTCAATTTCTACCTTACCCTTTTCTTCAGTTTTCTCACTGGATTTTGACCTTCCGCCACGTTGGCTGTTACGGCGAATTTTCTGTCCCATATATTTTTTTTCCTTCTCCTTCAGGTCCTCGGAAATGAATCTACAAAGTGAAAAGAAGGATTCACTTGCATAAATTAAAAATTTTTAAATTCTATATACCATATTATTATTATTATACTTACATTTTATTAAACAAAACATGACATATTTATTATCATTAAATGATCTTTTATTATATACTTCTTTATCATTAAATGGTGATAAATAAGACACATTATATATAGTGAGATAAAAGTGAAATGGTGATGTGATGTATAGCATTATTCGAGATCACATAAAAATAAATTCACAAATTGATATAATTTCATATAATTCGTTAGATCTAATTTATAATAAAAGTAACTATACAATATGACGAATCATATTGTCACATCAATTTATAAAATTACTTTTATGTAATCTATTTGTAACTAGAATATTTTCATTTCCATATATTGTTTTAATGTTGATAAGTAAGGGCGTTCATAGATCGACGACTACACGACCTCTAAACGGGAAGATGTGGATCCAACACAACTTCAAAGAACATAACGAAAATATCTATTTATTGAATAGAAGAGTTATTCTTTATACAAGATGGTTAAAAGAGAGACTATAAAAATGGATGATGATGATTGCCACTCAGATTAGATGCTCATATACTGTACTTCATATCTCAAGATTCTTCCTACTGAACAAAAAGAAATGTAACTTTTTTTTTTCTTTTAAATGTCTGGAAACCTCTTCAAGGCATGGCCCTTTGGACCGATCCCTGCAAAGTAAATCCCGGTCTCATACACCGCAACAAAAAGAAATGTAACTGATGTAGCACATTCTCTTAAAGCCGAAAGAAATGGATTCCCTGAACCCTAAAATGTGATTGCAGAGAGTCATTATGGTGATGAAACCATTTATACATAAACGTTAACCACAGGTATAAAGAATGGGGGAAAAAATGAGTATCCTATTATACAATTTGTGGTGTTTCCAATGGATAGACCGATCACAGACTTCATTACAAGACGGTTCCCAAAAGCCATATATGCAACAGGAGGGAATAAGCCATAAGGCCTAGCCTTGCTCGGGGTTGACTCATCAAAACACGACCGCCAGAGACCCTGCATGCATAGATTGGAAAGAGACTTAAAATGAATCAAGTCGTTATACAATTAATACCCACTCAACACGACAATGGAAGTAAACAATGGAGGTATTGGTTGCAAGGGGCTACTAAACGGTAGCTACTTGAATGCCCTGGTTTAAGAAATTGACCGCATTACCATAACAAACTTGGGCAGAAAATGCAGTACATTACCATATTCCATCAACACGATCTGCTACCAACTTTCCTTGTTTGGGAATGAGACCTGATGTGTTCAGAGACTTGAATACATGACCTGGGAAAGAAAGACATGAGTTTTCTGAGGTTTAAACTTAACTTTTTGGATGATATTATAAATAACGCAAACCTTTGTCCTCATCAGTTCCCTCGTTGTTTATCAGACGTTCAGATTCCCCGCCAATATTTATTGCAAGTTGGTCGGTTGAACCCTTTCTCAGAGTTCGCACCTGGGCAGCTAGGGGGACAGGAGATACTGTATTCTGTCCAATTGGGCCCTGCATTACACCATTGGAAATCAACAATTTTCACCTTAATATTTTAAAAGGTTTTGAGCCGTCTATTTTTTCCTCTTTAAGTCACCCAAAATCACATGGATAAGATGATAAATGAATCAACGCAGCTGTAAGCAGATCAACCAAAAAGGTGTCAGTGTGTCACATGGCATTAATCCTCTGCCTGAACTAGTCTTGTTTTTCTTTTTGTTCAATATTAATCTTGAATTTTGAAGTTCAGTTTGGAGTGAGTTTGACCTTTTAAATTGAGAGTTCACATTGTCAAAATCACCTCAACTCATCTCAATCCAATTAATGATGGAACCCGTTACTTTTTCAACTTTCCATAAAAAGTTAAATTCATCTCAACTTACTTCATACATTCAACCACAAATCTCAACCTATTTACATTTAAACATATTTCAATAGAACCCACAAAATACTACTATTCATATATCAACTCAAATTATTTAATATCACCTCAGTATCTAAATGCAGCCTATGGTCACATTGATAAGCAGAAAAGATATAATATGAGTACAAAAATTGTATAGCATAGATTGATTGATTGATCTAATTTGTCTAAGAGATGCAGGTTCATATAAGCTTCTGCAACCAACAAAATTATGCTTGATTTAACTTAATAAAAAAAATTTCTGCTTAATTTTTTTAATTATAGAAAGAGTACGCTTAATTTTTACTTTTATATATATATATATATAAAGAATTGTTTAATTTTTACTTTTATATATATATATATAAAGAATTTTTATCCATGCAGTTTGGTGGTGTACATGATTTCTTTTCCCCAGATCACAAAAAAGTACGAATAGAAGAAAGTAATAGTGGAAAATCATATAAGATATTTACCGAATCTTCAATTTCGGATATCTCTGACCCTGTAGGCAACGGTGGTGCTTCAAAGATGCTCCTTTCCTGAATAATGTCGGGCTCGGCATTCCTACCTTGAACTGAATCTTCAAGTAATTTAACCTTGATTGACAATTCCTCTACGACATTTTGGCTCGCCAGCAACTCTGTGGCAAGCTCCTGAGCTTTTGATTTTGAATTTTCAGATTCTAAAAGCATGGCCACGACCTGCTTTTCTATCAAAGACAGAAGTCCTTTTGCTCCAGGATATTTTTGCTCACCTAGATCACTAACTTTGAACATACCTATAATTTTCTCCAGCCCAAATATGAGCCCAGATAATTCATTATTCGTTTTTTCCAAGTCTTGTCCATCTCTAATGTGCTTTTCAACTTCCCCCTTCAGATGCTCAATTTCAAGATCCTGTGTTGTAAGGTTTGACTGTAGCTTTGTTCTGTCATGAGATAAAAATTTTACTTCTTGCTGCAACTCAGTAACACTATCAATGATGTGAAAGAGCTTCTTTATATCAGCTGAGTTATGCGGGTCTAGGTCTCCTACTTCTGAGACTGCGATAGGGATTTCTATGTCTCTAATTTTGTCAAACAGTATTTTCACTTGGGATGCTGACAGGGGGGAGTCTTCTGCCTCTGAAGCAACAAACAAGAACAAACAAGTCAGAAGAAATCATACAGCTAATAATACCAACAAAAATACATTTATGCAGCAAGATCCCGTCAAATTTTTTACCTTGTTCTTTAATTAATATAGAATTGTACAAAGAGGAAACTTCTGCTTCTCTTTCCTTTATCTTTTCCTCTTTTGTTTGGTAATCCTCTAGATTAAGCCTCAGCTCACTGCATGAATTTTGCAATACATCCACATCAGTCTCCAACTCAGCAACCCTATTTTGGTTTAGATCCCTTTCTTCTATAGCTTTTTCAAAACCTTTTCTGCTTTCTTTCAATTTAGTCTGCAATTCTTCAATTGTAGATGCCGCCATATTACTTGTGCTCTCAAATTGTTTAATAAAGGCTTGTACTTTTCTAGCAGCAAGTAACAACTTGTCAGCAGCTTCAACATATTTGCTGCCATCAAGCCTTTCCCTTCCTATCATTTCCAGGGACAAATCATGGTTAAATTTCTCAGGCTCAGGGACATGGCTGAGATCCAATAGATTGTTCTTCACCTCAAATTGCAGTTCCCCGGTAACGGTAGTACAAACAGACAGTAAAGTGGAAACATCGTTTTCCAGTATGCTTATACTAGTTGCCTGTTCCTGTTTATACATTTCCAGATCCTTTGTTTTCTGTCTCAAAGATTCAATGTGCTCAAATAGAACTACTACTCCATTCTCTGCTGCCTGCAATTTTCTCAACAAAGATGCAATAAACTCATCTACAACTGATGAGAAACCTTCAAACTTATCTGCAAGAATTTTGTTTCTCCACTGGAACCCTTCCACGGCATTTCTAAAATATGAAGAAATATTGTCACTATCTGCACTCGCCCGGCTGTAATCGATCTCAACACCAGCAACATTGTCAATGCTATCTGAGAAAGGTTTTGTAAAACGTGAATTGTCCTGGAATAAATAAAACATTATAATTAGAGAAGAGGTGAAAAGATTAGAGGATAAGAATGAGATTCTTCTCCCTTGTCAGAATGTGATAGGGGGTAAGGGTCTTGGCTTCAAAACCTACTGGATGGGTGTGTAACTAAAATATCAAAAAGGGGTGCATTTGACTAGATGAGTTCTTGGATCTACAGAAACACGCATGTAATTTTACCTCCATAAGCTGGTGACTTTGCATCTCTTCTAAGTCCATAGAAACAAAACGGTCCCTTATGTTATTAATAATGAGATCCATAGTTTTCAAGCTCTCAAATTTCTTCTCAAAGCATTCTTTTACTTTGGATGAAAGAGTCTCATCTTTCATAATCACTTGAAGATCATTAAAGTGTCCAGCGAGTTCTACAGATCTGGTCTCTAAGCTGCCACTGGTCCCAGCCAACTCTTCCAGGGTTGCACTTAACTTGGAATTAAGCAACAACACCTCCTCTTCAGCATTTTTCTTTTCACCTTGAAGCACTGAAATATCATTCTCTGCCCTCAATAGCGCATCTTCCTGTGATTTTATACTTACACATGCATCTGCTAGCTTGTTAGCCAAGGACCCAACTTCCTCTTGCAGCTTCTTTACCTCATTCTCTAAATTGGTTCTACCCATTTGTACATCGTTATTTTGCTCGGTCAGCAAAACAACATTGCTCTCTACCTGAGATAGTGAATGTTCAAGTGCCTTTATAGTTTTGTAGGCCTCTGTTAGTTTAGTGGCCTGAATAGCAACTTCCTCTTTCTCTTTATCTAGCTCCATCTCTGCAGCAGCTCTACTTACTTGAGCCTCTTCCTTCTCTTTGAAGAGCACGGAAATATTATTTTCTGCCAGTGATAGTGCCTCTTCAAGTGACTTCATAGTTGCAGAAGCCTCAGTAAACTTGCTAGTCTTAGAAAACGCTTCTTCCATTGCTTTCTGCAATTCTTGTTCAGCATTTGTCCTGCCAACTTCCATTTCCCTCTTTTCTTCAGAAAGTCGAGCAAAGTTGTTCTCTGCAACTGACAATGCATCTTCCAGTGATTTCACAGTTGCTTTGGCTTCCTCTAACTTACTAGCCAGAGTACTGGCATCCTCTTTTGCCTTACTCAACTCTTGATCTGCATGTGTCTTAGCATCCAGACATTCATTAATATACCCAGCAAGCCAGATAACCTTTTCTACAGGGCCCTCAAAAACTGATTCAATGGGAAGAACAATTCCGTCAATACATTCAACTACTCTTTGTAATAGTTTATTGCTCTCCAGTAAGAATTGCTCTAATTGATCTCGTTGATCTTTCATAGCAACAAGATCAGCCTCCAACTTTGGGATGCACTCTACATCAGAAGACAATCTATTGATCTGGTCTCTGCAGTCAGCAACTGCAGATTCTTGCTGCTGTAACTCAAGCTTCAACTTCTTGATTTCTGAGTCTTTTTCATCCAGAAGATTTTTCATGTTTTCCCGATCTTGAACCAGTCCCTTGCCTTTCTTAACAGCCATGGATAACCTCTCCCTCAGCAAAGCAGACTTCTCTTCTGATCTTTCAATATCCTTCTGGAGAGAGCCCTTTTCCTCTTTCAATGCTACAAGTTCTTCAGATACTAACTTTATCTCATTCGACAGTTTATTAACCTCTAATCTCACCACCATATCCTCTTCAAGTAACTTCTCACACAGCATCAACTCTTGATCCCTTACATATAAGAGACTTTGAGCTCTTTGAAACAATTCTGTGTTAACATGGGAAGAATCCAAAGCCACACTGCTCTGTTCTTTTATCTTCTCAAAGCATTTGTGAATGATCGCAGAATTGTCAGACTGATATATCACTTCTTCATTTTCCATTTCGCTTCCAGAAAACTCAAGTAACATTTTAACTATCCAATCTTTATCCAGTGAGACTTGATGCTCCTTTTCAACAATCTCTTCATATTTGCTGATCAGATTAGCCAACTCCATTCGAAGAAACTCCTTTTCCTCTAATGCTTCAGAGAGTGAAGCGCTTATACGGTTCTTCTCCAATGAAACTTTTTCATCAATCCCTTCATATTTGCACATCAGGTCAGCTACCTCCGTTTGAAGATAATCCTTTTCCTGTAATGCTGCCAAAAGTGATGCGCTTAAGCGGTCAATCTCACTGTGTGCATCTTCCCTTGTTTTAACAATTTCATCATGCAAAGTATTTATTTCATCCTTTGCCCGATAAAATGACTCCCTAAGGTAACTCCCTCGAGCTTCCCAGTCAGATGATGAAATGGTTTCTGGTAGATCAGTAAAGGAAAATGCGTCTTTCACGATTTGGAATTCCATTGAAACATCTTTCAGTGATTTTTTCTCGTCCACAAGCCATCTAAATCTCTCTATAATATCCAACGATTGAAGTTCCTCAGGTACAGCAGCCTGGGACAAAATTTCTTCAAGTTTGTCAAGGATGGAATTCCTTTGCAAAAGCGATTCCTGCAGAGATGAGACCAGGTTTTCACTTCTGACCAACTCCCCTTTACTTAGTTCCGCAGCCACCAATGAACTTGACTTCTCTTGCAATTCAGTTAAACATTTCTCGAGCTCACTTGTTTTCTCAGCCAACGATTGCTTCAACGAGTCCCTCTGTTGTACCAACGCCTTTCCTTTCGTCACAGCCATAGAAAGCTTCTCTTTCGTATTAGCACACCTAAACTTTTCCTGCTCAAGTTCCATTTTCGTCTTTGCAAGTTCCTCATTCACCGACTCAACGACCACTTTATTTTTATCAAGTTGAGCCACCAATTTCCCATTTTCATCTTCTAGACGGCTAACTTTCTCAAACAAATCTTCTTCCTTTCTTTTCAGCTCAAGCAACTCGTCACGGGCAGTGACACTGATAGTTCCATACTCAGTAACCCTGGCATTGAGATATTCAATCTCTTGGTCCTTCGAAAAAAGAAGGGCATGAAGCTCTCTCACTGTAGCCTCAGTTTGCAACCGTTCTTCTGAGGCGGCTTTAACAAACTGTGAGCAGTCATTCACCATTTTAAGCAAAGGGTTGTCGCCCACCAAATGGTTTTCCGTACCCGGCAACAACAGCTGCTTGTTAGTCAGTGCCTTAAGCTGATGATGAAGCCCAGCAACTTCTTCAGTAAAAGCTTCTCTCTCGCTCTGCATCTTCAACAAGCACAATGAATCACGAAAACCAAAACAATATTGATTCTTGAAAAAGAAGTAAAATTTCTAGTAGAATAATAAAAGGAGCTTTTTCTTAACCTCGTATTCCCGAGCAATTCTTTCTCTCTCGTGAAGCATCTTATCCAGCGTTTCTCGCAGGTGTTCCAGCTCACCGTCCACCACATAACCAACCTGCGTACCATTTTCCATTTCTTGAACTCCGCTCTCGTGCACGCCATTCATCTCCTCCGAACTCTCTTCGGTCCCTACCGCCACCACTGCTTCCCTGTTATCAGCATTTGTAGTAGATAACTCGTCCGGGCAGTCAACGAACATATCCTCTTTCCCGGCTTCCCCAAAATCGTGTTCGGCACGATTCATTGGTGATGACACCGATTCCTGCAATTGGCGTTTACTTAGCATACATAAGATCGAAACCCCCTAATCTTTCAACTAATTTTGCTAAGTTGGGTTACCTGGTTAACCGGTTCGATGAAGTCGTTTGAATCGCCTCGCTCGACCGCAACCTCGGTTTCTGGTGCATACCCATTCGACTCTTCGGGTACCATGACATGATTGTGCTCGGAATCCAATGCTTCAGTAGCTGGGCCAAAGTCCCCAGAACCTTCCATTACCTGCTCCGAGTTATGGTTCTCAGACATGTCGACCGCTCATAACCGAATTGCGCCAGAAATCAGATCCGAAAATCAAAGAGTGAGTAGGGATCCAACTCCGAAACCTGAATCCATTCCCAAGAGCTACGAATCTAGAAAAAGAAACCCTAGAAATGGATACAGAAATCAGGACGCTGTTGGTGATATTAATGGATTATCAATTTGACCCGTGAATGAAAACGATGTCCTATGCTCCGTAAAACAAATGGCAAGCGGCGGCGAGCTCACGAATGGCTTCGATTGGAATCGGAGTAGGAGATGTTCAATCTGAAACTGGACAAAGCGCAGCAGAGTAAAATTAACGTTTTTATTTTTCAATTTAATTCTTTTAAATGAATTTAAAATTGGTTTTTTTTAATGATGTATTTAAAATTGTCGTGTCAGCGTGTAAAGCGTTATATCTTTTCCGTTGGTGTGTGCGACAGTTGTTTACTCAAAACCAAAATCTAGTAACGGTGGAAAACGGCCCGTTTGCACGTGGCAGCTAGAACTCTTACGGCTTGTTTGGATTAAATGTTTTAATTCATCTAATATCACGTTATTATTAGAATTTTTTTAAGATTTTATATAAAATATAATAAACAGTTTAATTTTTTAAAATTTTAAAATAATAATAATATTAAAAAATAATATTCTAACAATACTTTATTTAATTTTGAACTTTTATAAAAAATCATTTTATCACATCTCACTATCCAAATGAACCCTTAAAATTTTTAATAGAATTCATGAACTCGGTATGTTATTTAAAGTAAGACTATACAGAAATTGATGGGCCCTACTATTACTAATATAGACCAACCGACGGAGTACAAAATTGGAGAAAACGGCAAAGAATCAATCGGCCAGTGGTAAAATTTAATGAAATCAAAGTTGGCCAGTTCGGTCATGGTCTAAACCAGGTTCAAACCGCCAAACCGGTCGATAATATATATACAATATGTATATATCTTATGTAAAACGATATCGTTTCTTCCTGAACTCTCTCTCTCTCTCTGATGTCGTTGATCCATTTGAGATTTGTTGATGGGGTTCTTGTTCCATTGTCGTATCTCTCTCTGTCCATCCATTTGTGCCGTCTCAGACTCTCTCTCTCTCTCTCTCTCNTGTATTTAAAATTGTCGTGTCAGCGTGTAAAGCGTTATATCTTTTCCGTTGGTGTGTGCGACAGTTGTTTACTCAAAACCAAAATCTAGTAACGGTGGAAAACGCCCGTTTGCACGTGGCAGCTAGAACTCTTACGGTTTGTTTGGATTAAATGTTTTAATTCATCTAATATCACGTTATTATTAGAATTTTTTTAAGATTTTACATAAAATATAATAAATAATTCAAATTTTTTAAATTTCAATTCAATTTTTTTTATATATCAAAATAATAATAATATTAAAAAATAATATTCTAACAATATTTTATTTAATTTTTAACTTTTATAAAAAATCATTTTATCTCATCTCACTATCCAATAGAATTCATGAACTCGGTATGTTATTTAAAGTAAGACTATATAGAAATCTATGGGCCCTACTGTTACTGATATAGACTAGCCGACGGAGTACAAAATTGAAGAAAACGGCAAAGAATCAATTGGCCAATGGTAAAATTTAATGAAATCAAAGTTGGTCGGTTCGGTTATGGTCTAAACCAAGTTCAAACCGCCAAACCGGTAGATAATATATATACATATATATTATATATATCTTATGTAAAACGATATCGTTTCTTCCTGAACTCTCTATCTCTCTGATGTCGTCGATCCATTTAAGATTTGTTGATGGGGTTCTTGTTCCATTGTCGTATCTCTCTCTGTCCATCCATTTGTGCCGTTTCAGACTCTCTATCTCTCTCTCT